>JACATO010002166.1:0-367037 GCA_018389105.1 Nautilus pompilius
GCTACCAACAAAGGAATTTTACCAGTAGTGCTTCGTCAAGCTTTGCCGTGACCTTTGTTGCTCCTGCTTCAGAAAAGCCACTTTATCAGGCCTGAAGAAGCCTGGTGCTAGATAGTACAAGGATATGTGGGTTAATGCTTAGAAAACTGTCAAATTTGTCCGAAACAGACAGAGCAAAGATAAATATACAAAAATGATTTATCGTTACGCCGATATTTACCTTATACATGGAAAGATTGGTATAACAGGGCAAAAACAAAGGTATGCATAACAGTAGGTTTATACATTTTAAGCTCAGGTAGATATCAAAAGGCTTTTCTTTTGGGAATCTGTATTTGTAAGTAGAAAGATTAAGATTCCAGACTGAAATGAAAACAACATAATGTGGAATAATCCCGTTATCTGCAATAGATAACAGCCGTACATGAAGAAAAATTCGTGCAATACAAGTTAAAACACAACTATTTAAACTAAATGCTTAAAAGAACGCTAACGTCTACATTATTATTTCACTCAAAGCTGATGTTTTCTGAAAATAATTTAAGCCATGTGCACAAAAAACTAAATAATAATTCTGAAAAATGAAATATGTTGTCAACCAGTCATAAAGTGGGTGTCTTATACTTTTTAGAAACGGGAAGTCGAGTAAACACAACTTGTGATGTTGCAGTGGATAATAATGGTAGACATCTCACGTCCCGGTCTGTAAGATTATTAAAGCAAATGTTTATCCTAGATCTGTAAAGATGGTTTCTTGTCTACCTTATTTCATCTAACTCACGACCTTCATCATAAATAATATACGACATCTCAAATGTATAACTTGCCAGCACAGCCTTCGGATCATGATCCCATGTTGGTGACGACGTATAGAGCACCATGCAAACTCGCATCATTATATTGTAAAATAAGCAGCTACTGAAAATTAATATCATTGCACTCCAGAATAGAAGACTCAATGACATTTGTTTATTCTTCAGTATCATGTAGCACTTTGTTAAATGGCATGGAAAAAAGAAATCGGCTTCGAAAAAGTACCATTTGTAAGGCGCAAGGTGTTAGATGTATCATCAGTATTTCGTGTTGAATAGTAGGATCCCTTTTCTCTATATTATGGCAGATCTGCTCTTACAGACGTTCTGTTGGATGGAAACACAAGCTCACAGCAGACCAAGCAACACTGCCATGAAGATATGTGCTGTCTATGAGTACTGGTCTGGTAGCAAGCAAGTTAACATTAAAATTAAGAACGATGAAAGGCTCAGGAATGGTTTTACAGTACTGGTTGGCATTTAGGATTCCTTGCACAGTAATAAGATCATTGCTACGCCATGACGGATTCATCACCACAAGCAGCAGTCCGGAAATGTTTTTCTGATCGTAAGCTCGTCCAAATTTGTCGCCAAACTCTCATTCTGCCGGCCACAAAGAGCAAGAAACAACCACTTTCATCTGACCAATAATCCTCCATGTCCTTCAATTTCATTGCAAACGTTGATTGGCATCAACATGCCCGCTGTTGGTTCTTCAAAACGTTCTCAGGTCACTGGTATTGGTGAAAGGACGGTGACATATTTCCCTGTCTTCTCAAGGAGACGTTTTACGGGGATGTCCACTACTGACTGCATCACCATTATTGTTGCGAACACAGAGTTTTTAAGCAACCAGACGATTGATAATAAAGTGATGCATACCAGGTTGCCTCTATAAGTAGAAAACTGCAGCATTTTTTATTCCAATTATCTACCATCTCTAGGCTTTTGTGGAGTATTTGTAGTACTTCATATCATACGTATACACAATAACAGTTTTAGACATCCAGAATTTATACAGACTAGTGCAGATAGAGATCGTGAAATCGAAATGCAGCTAGACGGCACAATGCATGAGAGTAAGTAGCAGCAACACGATAAAATCTCCAACCATGAAAATGACCTCTGTAGCGTTTACTTCTGGTTAATATGGATGGAATCTGGAGGTGCTTTGCTTATTGTACATATAGGCGTATATACAACCTAAATGTATGCTGGCTGTAGTACTTCGATATAATTTTGAATGATATTGCAATACATGAAAATATTACAGATTTTTAACAAGAATCTTCATGCATGATTTTACATCTAATCAGTAAATTTTGAAAAATGATGGTAAACTTTCCATTTGAAAATAACAGAAATATCACAAAAAGATTTAACAGTCAATAAAGCGGAATTTATTTACATGTCATATTTTGGTGTTTGCCAGAGTCAAAATTAACTCGTGACTTTATTTTCTTTTCTGAAAATTGTACTTATAACTTTTAAAAACAAAGTTACCATTTTACTGAAGGTTTAATAAACCCGTCTGGGTTCCACTCGGTTTGGTGACGTCTTGCAGCATGCTTTCATCTGTACCAGTCCGTCTGCGTGGGTTTCTTTCGGACACCTTAGTTTCTTCCAACGGCTAAATAAAGATGTTCAAGTAGGAATCTTCAGTATGTGGTAAAGGTAAAACTTGACTGACTTTCCCCTTGACCACCGCTCGAGAGCTCCCACGTACTCAGGTAACTCGCTTGGTTATCAAGGCTGATGATGTCCTAAACTTCTCCCTTTTGTGAAAAGTCTTCAAGATCTCGAAATCAAATAGGGATTTACAACGGAAGAGAAATGTATCGGCTCAGATTTGTAAACTCTTAAAAATATTCTTTTATATTTTGACTGAGAAACGTAGACAAACGAAAATTAATCTTTTACTTTAAAAAATCCCTTACTTTTAGTCCTAATTCGTAATCTAATGCGCATGAAGACGTTACTGCTAGAAGCTTGACTCAGTACTCTTCTTGAGGTGTCTCGAGACAGCTCAGCCAGCGAATGGATTTCTCCAGTTAGCGGCAAAGAAACGGCGTTAAATTCAATTTGCAAGCAGACATATGGATGTGAGTCCGCTCGGCGATGTAAGTCACGGATCTGCCGTTGTTGACGGCACTGAGAATGTTGTCGTTCAGTTGAATTAATCATGTAATCAAAAGTCTTTGGTTTCTTGGCCATTGCGGTCGAGACAGCTAATTAATTGCACGGAACGGTTTTGTGCATTAAAAAAGTAATTCGCCGTGTAAACTATCCGATTCAGACGCTACGGAAAGACACAGGCATCTCAAAAAATCACTCCAAATTGAGACATTATTAAAGCCAACAGAATTTCTTCCGTTGACGGGAATTTTAAAGGCCCCTTACGGCACTAATTTCTCACTTATAACAAAATTTAAAAAAAGAAAAGAAATGTCACATGAAAATCTGTCGGTTGAAGTTATGTCGTCGACTGTTTGATATTATAATGCTTGTCAGCCCTAAACAATTCCCTCGATAATTTTTTTTTGAAACTGGTCCACTAAGGTAATGAAGCAATGCGATTTCTCTTCTCTTCTCTTCTTTTTCCAGACTGTAGTTTTACCAGGCCTTTCAATCTGCTGTGCTCTTTTACCCGTAATACCGCGAGAAGTAAAATATTGAAACGAGACTGTGACGTATGCTCACTAATATCCAAAAGCAGTTAACGGTGACTTGTAATTTCAAAAATTCACTGTTTACTTGCCGTGGTTGGATGTAAAAGGAAGCTAAATGAAATGCTTGGGTGATACATCATTGATTTGAATATGCATACATTACATATTAAAATTAGAAAACACCTACAAATTTGAAGATAAAGGGTAATTTTAAAAATATTTGCATTCTTTGTTAAAACTTAAAAAAAAATAATTTTTTTCGTTTACATGTTGCATGCTTTATATAAATAATTTCTATCCATCTTTAGTTGCTTTTTCCAAGCCAGTTTTTTTTTTTTTGCTGCACTTGATCATAATCGGCCTTTTGTTTGCCCTGCATTGTCTGAAGAGTGTCTCTGCCAGCAGTTTAAATTCTAAGTTATTTTATTTCATTTATTGTTTACTGCAGAACATAAAATCATTTAATTTTATTTAAAATTAAAAATAAATAAGTAAATTATAGCCCTATACAGCAAAAATCATTAAAAAACAAAAAGACAAATCACATAAAACGTATAAACAAACACAACTATTTCGATCTTCATATGTAGTTCATTGCCATCATAAGTACAATTTCACTAGTTATTTCGGTGCTTTTCACTTAAGTTTCTAAGCAAAGTTATCAGACAAAAAAGGCACAGCCATTCCAGCTCCATTATATCTGCAGTTCGTCTACATCATGCAAGTAGGAAGTCTTTATTGCTGAGAAAGAATACTGCAATGTTAAAAGAAGTTATATTGACTGGAAGGTTTTCAAATTTTAAATAGCACTTTAGAATATTATACCTAACTAGTTTAAATATTAGAAAATGAAGGATAATTCTTCTAGGCTTTTACAATATTTAAGGACTTTGTGAACATGGACTACTTCTTTTTGGCTACCCACGGTGACTAAAATTTTAGCAACACACCTGATGAAAAGTATAGATTTTCAGCAGTTAATAATTATAAGGTGTTCAAAAATCGTACTGATAAACGATACTTTTTAACCTGATGACTTTATATAAATTGCATTGGTTTCTGCTTCCTTGTAGCGGTAAACTGATAACGGATGTTACGGGTGCCTCCTACTGCAGTCACCCTTATCTGTTGTTTTATGTTTTAATACTTTTAACAGATGCAGGATAAATCCACAAAATGAGGCACATCGCCAGTAAACACTCGAAGATTTCCAAGTTTACACCAACAAAACGAAACTAAACGACTTCGAAGAAAAAAAATATTATTACTTACTGTCTAGACATTCTTAAGGAACACGCATTTATAGAATAATCTTTGTATTTTCTTTGTCTGTTTGTTTGTTTAATTTGTAGAAAATTATAGGGGTTACTGAGTACATCTTGAGCTAAACACTCGTAAAACCCGGCCTATGGAAAACGAAGTGTTCCTTCCGAGATTCACTTCGTCCTATCTGGCGGGAAAACGTTAGCAGACGAGTTAAGGTTACAAAAAAGCCATGGCCAATTGAACTACACGTGTTTGTTGGAAATGGGATACTATGCTGAGTTTACACCGCATCGTAGTCAAACGTTGGTTACAGACTCCATATATATAATTTCTATTTCGTTTTAACGAAAGGGAATACGATCCCGGGCCGTGTTGACATAGCTGTTCGAACGCTTAGAGTCAATCTTGATTTACTTCATATGAAACACTAGACCGTCATCCGCGGTCGCTATTGCGTAAGACGTCTGTACACGCATCCCGGTGAGTTTTATCGGCACCGTACTGCCAGACATTAAAAAAATCCTTCGCTTTGAGAACATCTTGGCTATCCTGTTACTTTTTACTACTACCCGCTTCGTGATGAATTATGCAGTTCTGTTTTTTGTTTTTGTTTTTCCTCTTTTTGCACAGTGCCTTAATCTTTGTCGTTCCTCCACAACCCAGAATCTTTATTATATACACCAAGCTTTAAAGTTTCTTCTTAATGGTCAAGTTCTTCATAACAAACTCAAATCTCCACAAGACCCAACCAATTTATTCCAAAAGTGTGATAAACTGTCTCAACATAACAATCAGGGTATTTAAGTCCCTCTCTAGTATTGCAAGCACACATCTATTTTCCTGAGATTCCCCAGATGTTATACGTCCTGATTTTGCAAACTTCCATGATCAAGTATAAAGGTCTGAGACCTCCTGTCTTATGATTCGCTTTTTTTAAAAATCTGTGTGCATGAAAAAAAAGACTGACATGGAATTTTCTGTTAGCATTACTGTTAATTTCTTGTACATAGCAATTGCTCTTTAACGTCATAAACCTTAGGAAAGATTCCTTATAGCAAAATATGGTTTATTAAATTATACAAAAAAATATTAAATCTTGACAGACTTTTCAAGACGAATAAATGCTTTAAACTTCATGACATCAGTACTTAGAGGGAATTCTTACTTCGCTACTTTCTACAGTTTATATTATTAGCCACACTCTTCCCTATTGCGCATAAATTTTATTACATCAGGTTCAGTATAAAAAGTCAAACTCAGTAAAACTGGTACCAAATAAAATGTAATTACATCTGTAATTTTATTATCATCTTTGATGCTGCTGCTAGTGTTAAATTTATCTGTTTGTACATACGATTCCCATATATCTATATGCAAACGCACAAACGTAGGTATCTGTTTCAGCGCCAAATATAAAACGATACAACTTTGGTACCAAAATAGAATGTACATGACTGACTTTAAAAAGCCTCTAGCATTTAGTAGAATTCTTTTTACGGCGCCTGATCATCTTTGATAACAGCATGGGAGCATCAAGAAGCCGTGCGCCTGGCAGAGAAATGCAGACAGGCTTCGCGGAGAATGTCGAAGTGCCACTATATTTAGCTGGATAAACCATAAAGATAGTCGATCGCCACGCTTATGTGTCGACGGTGAATGATGGCTCGTTGACAGGTAAATGTAGTCCTTCTGGGGACTTCTACGTTTGCCAAGTGTAATTCCATAACTGTTCACAGTGCAGCGCCGCAGGACAGGTTTGTTTGTGTTTGTATTATTTAAAAAAAAAAATCACCATCAATTTTAATGAGTTTCTAATATTTTCATTATTTGCTTTCCTTTCTCTAGGTTTAGATTTTCATATTTTCAAAATGAACTAAAAACTTGAGGTTATAAAAAAATTTAGCCATAAATTTACAAAGGAAAAAGAGGTAATTCATTATAAAAAGGAGAGAGAGAGAAGGAGTTTAAGGGACCCTCTTTGCATGAAGATCTCTCACTGCTAATATCGACAGCTTTGCTTGTCGGAGAGCAGACCGTGACAGGAAGAATGGCCAAACCCCTAGCGTGCTTAGTTTCTCTGTAGTTTTTTTTTTTAAAAAAAAAAACAGATATTAATAAATGGACTAAAATTTATGAAATAATAATATTTAATTACATATACTTCTCCGAAGCTATTCAAGAAAAACCAGGTGTATATAGTAGTTAAGTTAGGATGACTCCATTATTATTGTTCCCTTCATCTAGCGGTGGGGAGATTGATGAATTAAGATCATTCTCAAGCACTGATCTATATCTCACCCACTAGGTTCAGTTGGATGTCTAATGCTACGGGTTTGGCTGAGAGGAAATTTCATTATACAGAACCAATCGCGCCTGTCAAAATGGCTTCCTCTTCTTCGTCAAAAGGGTTATTCATGTTAATGAACCAGGACGACTTAGCTCGGTGTCGACACAGAAACTATATCCGTTAAAGGAAAACCGTTACTTTACCGATGTTCTTTTAATTGTTTTACTACAAGTTCCAGAGAAGAACACGCTGATACTATACAATTTTGTGAGATTAGGAAATAATCGACTTTGCCATAAGATATCAGTTTTCCCTTTCTCTCTCTCTCTTTGCTCTCATTTAATAACGTTTAACTATGTAGTCTAGAAAATTTAAAAAATAGGGTACTGAGATATTTTGGTATTCTGAAAATAATATAAAAAATTTAATAGCATTTTATTTGGAAGAAACCTGCAGTGAAAGAGTAAAAAAAGCAACAACTATATTACGGTTTCTATGCACGTGATGCTTGATATCAGAAATCACCAAGTTTTAAATGCACTCCAGTTTATAGCACTGTTATATAGAAAAAAATATCTTAATATTTGAATTCTGTAATGTCAAAAACGGTGGTATCAACAACAGAGTAAGTTTTAAATTTGAATTTAATATCTTGTGTGTATTTTCCAGACATTCCTTAATGTAAGCGTTTGCGATTTCCTTTGTCTTGGCATGAAAAGGTCAAAAGTAGAAAGAATACGATACATTTCGCTAGATGGAACCATCTTATAATATATCTTGAACATCAAAGAGAATGTGAGTCTAATAATACTAGTGCCCTACTACAAAGACAATTGAAAACAGAGTAATGATCAATAAAACCAAAAAAGTTTGAAACTAATTAAAATTATAACTTGGCCAATTTACTTCGATGGCAGATTCGTGGCTGCAAATCTTAAAAACAGAAAAAAATAGCACATTTCCACCAACAGTTGTCGATCGCGCTGATGGCATTAGGGAAGTTCACTCTGGAAAACTGTTTGTTTAGCAAACTTTATTCATCCTTGTTCAGGAAAAATGTTCAGTACGCATAGCAGCTGTCCATAACGTCTCCGAAACAAAGTTCCTTTGTTATCTAGCCAATAAGTTTGATGGATCTACTTTGTGCCAATATGGTGGAAACAAAAACTAACCTGGACTATACCAGTTAATTTTGCATGAAAAATAATCTTTAAAATTAGCGTAATAATTAGATATTAGAAATGTAAGAGGCAGATTTCATTAAATCTGTGAAGGTTTATTTAGATTTTCTGAGGAAGTGATGACTCTAAAGTTTAATGCGGTTGTATAAAACGCTATTTCTCTTTGTTCGTGTGCGGCTTAGAAGTTGCCTTTCCAATAGTGATTATCCAAAGTTTTATAGCCGGCAGGTCGGGGGGTTAGCCAATGGTACCGAGATCGACATCTGGACAAAAACGGATCGGTTTTGCGTATCTCTCTAGTCCATCCTCTCGTTATTCTTCTCCAGTGGTCGTGTTGGTTTTCTCAGATTTCTTTCAACATCTAAAAATGGAGTTTTGGTAAGGAACTTCCCGAGGTCGGCCAAGGTCAGAGAACACTGGGCATTTTCGTAGTGGATATGATTTTCAGTTTCACGCACTCCCCACTTCCCCGGCCCATGTTAACGGTCGAGTACAACAGGATGATAGCATTACCATAATTGTACGTGAAATCTCGTAACGGGAAATTTACTAAATCATGATTAGCAAGTTAGGTTTAGTTTAATTACATAGGAACCGTTTCCCAGAAAAAAAATGGCCATAAATAGATTTTATTTTATAAAACCACACCGGAAAATCATTAATTTATCCCATTCGTTTACATTTGTATAGTCCTTTATTTTTTAATGTTAGACCGCTATGATCTACCCTATATATAATTATACTTCCAGATATTTAATTGTGCTGAAAACCTCCATCAAACGTTGAAAATGCAAACTAAGTAACATTCGACATATTCTAAATCTTTAAATACGGAGAACAGTTTAGACAATCAGCGCTGAATCGCTTTCCATAGTTTAGGTTCTTTTTTCTTCGACAAGGTTTCCATGCCTGCACAGTATAGTCAAGGTCCGGACGAACCAAGGACTCATATAATAGACACAAGACTTTCCTCTTTAATATTTACTGGAGTCAAGCATTTACAATACGAAACAATTAAATAAATAAATTTGCCCAGTTTGAAAGAAAAGCTGAAACTTTAAAATACTTTATAGTTTTGAGTGTGTGTGTGTGGGTGGAGTAATAAATTAGTTCGTTCATTTACAGTTACTAATACAGGGATCATAGTAACAAACTGTCTACCTTTTAACACTGAATAACATTTAAGACATTGGAACGTAATTTAGAAACCAAATGGAGTCTTGTATAAGTCATTAGACGAACTATTAAGTTCTTGAGACTTTATCGGCATTGCGTTGTATCTACTAGTATAATCTCGCAAAGCTCAACTTTTATTTTGTCTAAATGCTTACCTATGATCTAAAGATCATCGTTAATACTATATTAATTAACTAACAGAAAACAGAACGCGTTCATATTACCCCAGTATCCATATATATGTATATACACTGAAAAGGTTTCGCAGGTTAACTATGAGAAAGTACAATATCGACCAAAACTAAATGAAGTTTTGAGAATAAGCGAAGTTTCTCACATACACGAGACTAGTCTCTTGCAATCTGTATGCGAATCTCATTTAAGAAATTACTTCATTTGTCTGGGAACTGGTAATAAGAGATTTTAAAAACACAAATCTTACAATATTTCGTCGAACTCCGCAACGAATTTTAAAAAACGAAAGTGTTTTGTTTCTGAAAGCCAAGAGAAACAAGAGCTGTTACTTTATTTGACTGCGGTTCTGGTATTTTCTTTTCTTTTCTTTCTTTATTCATTTCCAAATAGCCATTTGTCATGCACCTTCTTAGATTGGAATCCTTCAAATCTCAGATTCTTTTCCAGCTGTGAAATCTCCACAGGTATCTTAAAGCTCGTTTTGAAAATCCCTGTTAATTGTTTCGGATACATTGGATCGGAGCTCTTCTACACTCGGCCGTTCTGCGTGCGTTTCCGGTTTTTGCTGCAGAGATTTTTTCTAAGCCGAATCTGGCGACGACTTTGTTATTATTAATTCCCGGGAACCCCCCCAAATTTTCTTTAACACGTGTTCCGCCTCATTACCGTTGTTACGTCGCCATTACCCCGGGTCTTAACGACGTCATTTATTCTGTATTTTACATTTCGTATTTATTTGTTGTAAATTAAAGCGGATTTCGTCAATTCCGTGTTTATGCTAAAAGCGAAATAAACTTGAAAAGCAAATGAAAATTAAACTCTGTTTTCCAACCACTATCTCCATATAGCTTCTTTTCAGAGATTGGTATTCATATAAAAATGGTTTGAATTGAATTTTCCTTGCCAAAAATTGTTAACTCTAGTTTGTTAGGCAGTTTAACGTATTTACTGATTAGTTTACTGAATTCGAGAAAATAAATTGTTCTAAATAGTGCATCAAAATAGCTGCCATCACGAGAATGAATGTCCAGCTAAGGAGATTTTCGCTTCATAAATGTTACGTCACGTCGACGTCATCGGCACTCGCAATGCTGTTGAACTTCATTGACGTACGTTCATCTATATGGCAATGGAAACCGGTAATTTAAATGATACTTCTCTAAATATGATGTCGGCAAAATGTATATCAATTACAATCTATTTAATTAACGTATCAAAAACACAGCGGCCTTCAACCAGTCTGAAAAGAGGGGAAACACGAATTTCCCTCTCATAACCGATACAAATTACAAACAAAAGCTCCATGAAAATAATAAAATGAAAGTAAAAATATGAAAGTGAAATGGAATAAAGTAATTGAATACTTAAATCACAACTTATTACAAAAATAATATTAAAAGTTCAAACAAAAATGTGGATAGTTTGTCTAAAACTCCGAAAAATAATAATAATTCGGACACTTTTAGATAATTTAATCAAAGGGATGACGGTTTTTAAAAGCAGTTAGCGATCAGATACAAAATGGTGGACTACTGTAAAACGAATAAATGTAAATGGCTTTGAAGTTGAAGATTAATTTATATAAAATCCAAATTTTAAGAATCTGTATGTTTAGTCTATTTTGAATGTTGAGGTTTCTGTTGTAAAGGAGCATGTGAGTTAATGTTGGATATTTGGCAATGCGATGATGGTGAAGCCCAGACGCTGACTGGATGCATGCTTTCTCCACTTGTCGGTCGCGCATGCGCTGTGCAGTTACCGACTCTACTTCTAACCAACAACAGTCGGCGGGGATCGTTCTCGTCCTGCCGAGCGGGCGGCGTCGACACGTGGATTCTACAGGAAATGGAACGCGGCTAAACAAACAGGACCAGGGCTTCGCCAGACGCGTTGACATCTTTTTCCTGCAGTTAACTGTTTTATCAGGTTTGGAGAGTTATCCGGCAACACTGGCCAAACGTGGACAATCGCCCACTTCTGTGGACGCTGGCACCGACCCTGTTCCGACCCACTCGGATGTCCAGGAAAACGGAGATGTAGAAAACAGCAGAACTCAGCTTTAACCAATCAGGGGCCAACAAAACCTGGCTGGCTATTGTGCGCTTTCGACGTCGGGGTTTTGTCTGATACGTCCGTTAATAGTCCATTAACACGTGTACGGGCACGTGATTGGGATGAAACTGTTTCAAAATTAAATTTAGTTGCAAACTTTTTTTTTTCATTGTCTTCTGCTAGAAATGTCATTTAAAGTGTTTTTCTTGACTTACCCCAAAATAAGAATCAAACGCCCAGTGGTCAGCTGCAAGAGGGACACATTTAAAGAAGAAACATTGCGCACGCAAGCAAAAATATTAAGAGCTGGGTGTCATTAAATGCAATTGTGTGTGCACGTTGATCTAACCCGCGAGTTTAGCAGAACAACCTGCATGATGATCTTTTTAAAAAGAGGGAAACTGTCGTAAAAACACTAAAATTTCCGGAATAAACGACAACCAAAAAATCTGATAACTAAATTGAAATATTTTTTTACAATGTTTTATAGGTAGGTTTTTTTCTTAAGAAAACAGAAACTCCATGTTAATTTATTATGCCGTTCTCGTGTTTTAAGTCAGAGGGAGAAAGAAACACCTAATTCAACTTTTAAGACACAAATAAAAAATTAAGATAGATATTTTTTTTTCTAAATTCTTTATAAAAAACTTCTTAGAGTACAGCCTGTAAACAGGAACCGATTTAACGATCTGGTATTTTAATTAGCGTTATTTTCAAATGCTTTTCTAGGACCAATTTTAAGATCAAACTATTGGGTGCGTAAGTGGCTAATCTGCAGAAATCCAGTACGGTGATAAAAACGGTTACATCGATATTGATAATATCCTTTTGTGTTCTGGATAGTTTTATTTTCATTTACGACAGAATAATTCAAAGCTTTCAGCATTAGTGCATTTTAAAGCAAAAGATTACCCAGCAGAAATAAGAGGTTATTTAACATTAGATTTATCCGACGAAGTTTTTAAATCAGCAAGTTAGAAAACACATTATCCGCTGAAAAAGTTTGTGATTAACAGAACTGATCAAAGTTAAAATAACTTTAACTCTTAAAACAACTTAACTGAAACATTTAAAAATTTTATACATTTTTATGAAATTAATCTACATAGATTTTAAATATTAAACGGAACACAGAGCTAAACTAAAATTTAACTTTGACTAGCAGATATATAACTATATGAGTTTAAAATCATCTTTTAGCACACAAAATCTTTTTTGTTGTTTTTTGCCGAATGTAAGCAACATCTTTTACCTCCTCAGCAGCGGCATGTGTTCCGTATAACTATCGCACATGTCTTCTGTGCTCCACCTCTCGGCATGGGTGTCTTTCACGATGGAGATTTCATAACCACCTGCACTGGATAGCACACCTGGTACAATGCCCCACAGGTATTTATACGCGCCTAGGACATTCATCAGAAACCAAATGGGTTTTTTAGCAGAGAAACAAAGCGTAGAATGAAAGATCGCTTACAGGTGAACAAAAGTTAGACCACTGCACTCAGGCAGGTAGTTAAGACCACACCTGAGATGTGAGTCAGGTAAATCAGTTCACTCGCTAAAGAAAGATCTGTTTTCCACCGATTTATTAAGGAACACAAGTAGTGATGCACGGTTTTACCTGTATTTTTAATACAATTTTACATTACTTATAGTTTGAATGTTTTGACTTGTTTGTTTTTTTTTAGTTTCTGCGATCACATGTACCGTCTTAACAGGTGGACACATATCTGAAACAAAATTAAAGTTTTTTAATTACCTTCCGCTGCAATACTATTTACTTCTAAGTATTTATTGACCATATCCAGGACAATTAAGAGGGTGGAATTAAAAAATCTATTATTTACTACAACATATTTCTTGTTTGTTTGATGGGACGTGGCGGCTGCTAGAAGGGAATAGAGCTTTACTTGCTATCATGCTTTCATCTTTAAATCAAACATTTTTGTGCGAAATAATTTGTCTTTAACTGACAATTCTGTGATTCTGATCTACTTAAAAATGATAGAAAATGCCACAAACATTGTAAAAGTCCCAGTTGAAGCTAAAAGTGGACTAAACTTACACATAGCTGTTCATTCCCTTCATTATTACATTAGACAATGAAAAATGATCATCCTCATCATATTAATGAAATTAGACACCGAAGCTGTCCAGCCTACTATCAAAGTTCGATACTCGTTCGAAGAAAATCAGCCGTCTATCATCATCTAATTTTAACAGTGATAATTGATCAACCCAAAATTATTAAAATTTTAGACACCGATAACAGATCAAATGGTCTCATGAAGGTTATATGCACTAACGACTGGTCAACCCAGTCTTTATAAAGGTTAGATACCATTGCCCAATTAATTCAACTTCAAAAAAAAAACACTGGGTTACCAGCTAATCTAATCAAATCTATGTATGCACTGATCTACCAAACTCTTTTTGCAGCAACTATGATGTGTGATGACACGTTCGTAAGTATTCCAAGTAACACTTGTGTTACAAATGAGTAATTAAATCTAGATAGTTCTCCAGTTTTAATCCGAGTAATCCTTGCAGGTTTTAGCGAATTAAGTAATTTAAAAAAACAGTAACAAACTCTCTGTCTTACCTTTTAAATTATCATAATTATCATATTAAAAATGTGTTAGATTAATTTAAAGCAATGATAACAATATCGATTTATACAGCGTGGGAAGTACATTATCGCATATGCGTGAACTTTTGGATACAAAGTTTATTTTGACATAAATATACATTATGATCTCAGTTTTCTATTGCCTTTTGTCTGCACGAGATGTCTACCAGGACTTCAACTCAGAAGGAGCCAACCACAAAACTAGTCTTCTATCTGAAAAGTTCTGTATCCGTTCTATCCTTTACACTGACCCATCAGCAGTAGTAGCAGCTATATTTCACCGTTTTATTTGTGTTTCGTCAGTATGATAGTCAGCACCGAATCGTTCATAGCCTATATATTTTTTTTCGATAGAAGTCAAAGCGACAAAATTTCAAAAAAAAAACAACACCAACAACTTCGTTTAGTAGCCATATCCAAGCTATCTATTTTCAAATATTTGTTTTCATCCAACAGCTTCTTGTTTACTCTTATCCATCCTACAGACAAACGATACCGTCTTCAAATAAATTAGATTTAAAGTTTGAAACAAGTTACTAGTTTATTGTTCTTTTCAATTTTTCAGATCGCAGAATTGAAATCTACTCTTTGTGTGGTGTGTGTACTAATCCAGAGCCACGATATCAGGTTAGGTTTGCACACAGAATGCGTCCTGATCTTAGCAACACTCGAAAAATATCAGCCGAACTCTACTCAAACTGCTCAGTGGACTTATGCAAAACCAACTTTCTTGTTAAAGCGGTGCGGTTTGTTAACCAGTCGTCTAATCGAACCTAAGCGATTTTAGGAGATATAGTATTAGGTTTATCACGAGGATCCAGAGAGCTGTCACAGACTCTGGTAGAACCTTCGCGGAGAGAAGAGTCTGTCAGCACAATTTAAAATTTGATTTGCTCTATCATCAATGTCAGCCTTTGCTGGAAAATTTATTCCATTTATTTATTATCCAACTGATGCAAAAAACAAAAAGTTGTTCTAATATCTAACAGTAATGAATTCTTTACCAATCTATAATTGTGACCCCTTGTGCCGCACACAAGGTCAGAATACTTAATTATTATAAACACAACTGTCAAGTCTATTTTTAAGGATCTAAATTTCAGGAGATAAATCTATAAAATTCTGAGTCGTTCAGTATGCTAAAAAGCAACTCTGGGATTATAGTTAGGATTAAGAGTTAACCAAATGGTTTATTTTAATTTTAAAAATTTTTTGCCAATCTTATTAGATATATTAAAGTATTCATTGCAATATAGCAACGATTCAAACACCAACTGCCTGGCTCAGCCACGCAGAAACGACACTGCCTTTCCTGTTTCACGTTATCATTGTCCTTCGTCAAGTTGGATGTCGACACAATTTTTAATTCCCTAACCCTGACAGGACTGTAATATATTAGCAAGAAATATCTGAACTCCTTAGGCGGTTTGGGTGGGTTTGATGGCATTTAACCAAAATTTGTAAGTTCACATTTGTCACTTCCATAAAGTTGGAAACAGACAAAATATTTCCTCTGCTCAAATGATGAATGCGACACAATCTTCACGTGCTAACGAAACGTTCGGGGAAAAAGCCTAAGTAGAATAACATCAATGGCTAGTTAAAATAAATAGTTTAGTTTACAAACTAAAAAGTATACTTTAAAGTTAAAATCTGCATCAACTGAACACATTTTTTTCTGTGCTAGTGTATATTTTTCAAATGGCACATCTTCGTAAGTTTCTCAGAGGTCCGTTAACAGTCTCGGTTTGGTTTCTTATCGCTGTGGCTACGTATTTCACTCTGACAGCTATTGAAAATTGTCTGCCAGAATTCTATGACGAGTTCTCGCACAATACAAAAACCGTAACGAAACAGACTTGCGACGTAATTACGTACCTGGAGTGTAAATTTGTAATCACATTCGCAGTTGTGGCGTACCACGTTTTTTTCTTTATTCCCTTTTCCGTTTTGGCTTTGAGATCTCTACATTTGTTTATCGGTTGTGACAAGTCCACAACACCAGAGCTTGGCAGAAGGGATGAAAAGCAGACATTAATCCTGCATTTAAAATCTATTACAGATGTTTATTTTCTTATTCAGAGCAGATCTTTTCGGTGGTATATAAGTGCATACAGAACAAACCAGTCAGTCAAATTTCAGGTGTATCATAAACGAGATGAAAATATAATCCTATCTAAAATATACGCTCTTGCCAGTTTCCTACTGCACCGTTCATTTTAAACCTTACCTTTGTTCGTAAGATCTACTAGCATTTATCCCCCCAACCATTTTTGTTAACGATTTTCACCTGCAGTCTAGCAGTATAAGAGACAAGTCGGCTGTAATTCGAATGTCTAAAAGGCAAAATTCATATTGTTGACCAAGTGAAATAATTGTATTACATATAAAACAAAGATAACAGTGAGAATAACGTGAGAGATGCATTTCTGCATTTCCTTACAGAGGATATTTTAATTGTTGATCTAATAAGGAAATTAGATTTTAAATATCTGACTTAATATATTTAAGCTGTTAAAAGTAAAAACAGCAGTCAGAAACAGCAAAGAGGGTTTTCAAAACCACATTTTAATCGGTGTGAACATAGACTTCAAAAATAAATAAATAAACACTAGTGCTATAATTTTAGCATTACATGTTCCTTTTGTAACTGTTGGAATCTTTAGAAATTGATTCCTAATGGTCTGTTTTGCAAATGCTTTGACTCTGACAGGATGCACTAAGAAATATGTAAACTATTTTTGAAGTCTGCAGTTCTCTGGTTGTTACATGGAGATTTTTGTGTACACAGATGAAGATGGAAGTCTTTATGATATCACAGAATACAATCTCCCCGCGTTTAGGTACTCCAAATATTTTAATCTTTCATCAGAAAGAGGTAGATGGAAAATTATTATTATTTTATTGACACCCTAACCATCTATTTCTTATCAGAAAGAAGAGGTGCATAGACCGGAAACGCCACCTACCAGATATCTTTGCCATAAATCAGGTATACTATCCGAAGCTCATCTAATAAGTATTAGATAAGCCATGATCATTAACAATTCTGCAGACCTTTATTCAATTTTTGAAATTCAAACTAATTCCTATTCAATTATTATTATTTTCATTTTTAGTTTCTTAGTATAACCCTCTCTTTTTTTGCTTGTCTTGGCGGCGTTCATTCGATAGCTTGTTCGTCCACATTTTTTTTCTTTTTCATTCAGATGTCATAATCTTGTCTACTCTAGGTTTATTCTTATACCGTCTCTACCTGACGTTTTCTATAAAGTCTGGTGCTGTCACTTCGTGCTTGAGACTCACTTACCAGAATTTCGCAGCCAAATACACGTTTTTGCCATTTCGTTTCCTGTTTGTAGCGATATGGCAGAATGTCTGTATTATTCTGTTTATTAAGTTTAAATATATATTATTATTAAACTATGTTTACAGGTACGTTTTTCTGTAAGAAAAGGGTTTGTAAAATTTATTAACCCATTTAGCGTATCCAGAACAAATTTCAAAGTTCTACGATGTGTATATTCAAAACAAAAGGAAAACAAAAAACGTTATTGTGAAAACATGATTTAATATTTGTATTTTCAACATTATAAACTGCAATATGTTCTTATGAAAATAATTTAGCAATGACAAAAGTTAACTAATTAATTTTTCTTGGACATTTTATCAAATAATTTCCTTTTTTAAATTTTCAATGACATTTAAGAAATACTACATAATCGTTGAGTCCAAAACGTTTAGCAAAGACATCCTTTTGATAGATATTACCAGACTGTCCATATTACCCACATGTCTCATCTCTGGCGCCTCTGGAACACGTGGAATTAATGTGGTTATTTATGACACAAAAACACAGAATAGTAGTTGTTGTGTCTTTATCAAGTAATGAACAGTCATTAAAGTGATTAACAACAATGGTATGCATTTGGTTACCAGATATTCACTGCCACACGGGCAATCCACAATTTTTATAAAATTGCCCAGTGTTCTTTGTTTTTTTTCCTTTAGATTTTGGAACTCGCTGTATTTTACCTGCTTACCTGTCCACTTTAATTCTCGCTCATTCTCACGCGACTCGCACGGTTTCTCGCAACGTCAGCGAGAAACCCTCATGCAACAACTTTCAAAAGCACTTTTAATTTGTATTTCCTGCAAATGTTGAGCAGGGCCGAGTTCCAACAAACTCTGTCTGGTTTTTCGATACGCTGCTTCGTTTTTTTGAGTTTATTCTTATTATTTTTTCTTTCTTATAGGAAGTTTCCTTTTCTAGCGATGCGTCGTCGCTGAGCGCTTGCTTTTGATCGTGCGGGCGTCGAATGACCGACTCCATGAAAACGCAACTCGGCAGCCAAAGGTCAGAATGATAAAAAGAGAAACGAAAGCTGGGAATTACATATACATATACCGCGTCCTTCATTTCTCTTTCTGTTTGATCAAGCCAGTCTGCACGTTTACCGCTTTCCTTTTCTTGGTTGGTTATGAAAACATCCATCTTTATAGAGTTTAAGAAAAGTTCAACGACTCTGTGTTGGAGCGGCAAGTCGGTTCTGACTGAAGTGCAAGCAAAAATGTCCCCTAATTACTGCCCTTGTTCATTTACGCCTAGTTAAAGTTGGCTGGTATCCGTTCCTATGCGACCTTTCGCTCTCACACCATTGTTCCATGGGAACGTTGTCATATATTAGTCCGTTGTAAAATAGACAAACGATCCTATTTAAATAAGGACTTCCCATACCAACAAACCAACAGAAATTGTGCGTTCTTAGAACCTAAATAGAATTGTCCATTACCAGTAATAATGCACGATCTTCCTCTCCACCGTACACCATCAGTAAACATTTGCAGATTCTCGACTTGATATATATGTGATACATGATGACTTCTACAATTAACTGTAGGAGTAATTAACAGACAAGCAACCAAAAAAAATATTTTTATAACTTCAAATCCACAATGCACGAAAATTGGATTAAAAAACATCTTCTTAGTATTGGGGATATTTCTGAATTTTTGTAATAATATCAAAAGTTTAAACGGTTTTGAGCTGAATAAGATTTGTCTTTTTATCAAAATGGAAGCCAAATTCAAATTTTCAACCAGGAAAAAAACCTTTCACGACATTTGACAAAGATTTTATTAAAGTATGAAGCTGCATTCTAATTTTTAAATAACTGTTGATTTTTGAATGGATCATAAAATTTAAACTCATTTATATTTTAAATGTTCTTAAAGAATATAGGCGATAAGCGTTCTTAATGTACTTTTAATTTGATGCATTTAATCGTAAGATATAAAGACTTTTAAAGTCGGTACCAGTCTTTATCATTCTGATACAACATATACAAAGTTAGAACAAAAACAAAGCCTTTTATACTCTAATATCAGGGGGAGGCGCTTAACAGTATTCTGAATCAGTGAATATTTTCAATTTGTTGTCTCAGAAAACTTAGAATTTTACTTTGTTATCAGTTTTCTAATTTTCTAAATTTACTGATTCCAATTTTTTTCTATTTCTAATTATGAAGAAATTGTTTACCTATTTACTCCTGAGAAGCTATTTTTCTTCAAAGAAGTTATTCCTCTGGTTAGCAAGAAAAGTCCGCTGTATGCTAAATCAGCTGCTTCGACTAAACGATGTTGGCGAAATAAACTTATATGATTCATAGTATACGGAAAATTCTAACGCTGTCCGTGTCATTAATTAAATAATTTACTAGAATGGCCAGATATTAGAAGATAACATTTAATCACACACACACGCATGTACATGTTTTTATTTGGGTATAAATAAATAAAATATATTTGGAATTCTTAGTTGTAATGCTTTACTGAAGAATGCTGATTTTAAACAAATTTCTGTTCAGAACAATATAGCTTGATGACCATCAATTTGTTTCTGGGAAAATAGCTTGGATAATTATCAATTCAAAAATGCGAAGAGACAGCCGGATAATGTCCCCCTCTCCATACGCTCAAAATCTTTAATTAGTTTGAAAATCTTTATGAGGGTTCATCTTAAAAGTCTAAAATTCAAATTTTGTATATCTAATAACAGACGGAAACATTTTAATAAACCTCTCTAATCAAGTCTCCAAACCTGTATAGCTTATTCAAAACGTGGTTAGTTCTAAGGATTTGTACCACGGAACTAAAACTTTACTTTATGCTTAATACTTTTGTTAATTACTCCTAACATTCTATTAGCTTTGTTTGCAGTTGAAATGCGCTGTTCTTCACATATGAGATTTTGATTATCAATTACCCCTAGATCCTTTATCATATTTTTTACTTTAGTTTCACCCATACAATAATGCTTATAATTTTATCTATTGCCCATTTGATTGTTTTTATTTATTTTAGCATTAAATTTTATTTTTCACATAAATGCCTAATCTAATAAATTAATCAATTTTACCTGTTAATTATTTTTAGACTTAGTTATAACGTTAGCACATTTCTATTAATACCATTTGAAAAAACCAAAAAACAACAGTGGATCTAAATTGTAACCCTGTGGCACACCTTCAGCAACCTGTTGAAGTCTAAGTGATGGAACCTTTCTGTAAGTACTCGGTGCCAAAAGTGTCGAGTTTTTTTTGTTGTTGTTATCTTTTAAAGCAGACTGATAGAAAGACCTGCTTTAGTTCACGAGATCAGAGCATTTGGAATGATTTGACTTGCTAAGTGCAGTGCATTCAATTAAAGTATTAAAAATATTAATTACTAATAGTATGATCACGTTGATACTAACAATTGTTTTGAAAAGTGCAAACGGAGATCAGAATAAATATATGAACTATCTGAATTTGGAAATTATCTTTTTTAACAGAATTGTGGATGTGTGGACAGATTAGCAGCATCAGCTGATAAGAGAGGGTGTTGGCCAGACTGTATATTCACAATGGTTCCCAATAATGACTAACTGTATCTTCAAAAATATGTGATGACGATTTTTTTAGTTTTTATTGTTTTCTAAAACAAAATTTCGGTTTTTCTCTATGTAATAAAATCTGTCAATTTTAAGATAATTTGTTATAATTCTAACAGGAAAAGAGAGATTTTGTGAAAAAGAAACAATAATAATACAGTAATACAAAAAGGTGATCGTTTTTCGGGTTCTTTACAAATGAACGCCTTATATATCATCGCTCTATATCAGCGTTTGTCGTCTGCACTGGCGCGTGTGATTTATAGGTGCTTAACGATTGCGGATGTTGATGGAGCAAAACGGTATAAACTTCGCAAATGCATTGAGGTGTGAAGCAGATGGCGCTGTGTACACTGTAGTACACTTACAATCAGACTGGGTTGTCGCATGACCGCCCAGGTGGGCCATTCACCTGTCCTTAGACCATAAACTAAAGCTGAAAGTTTACTTTGGCTCGCAGTAATAGAAAGTACGAAACTTATTATTTAAGAAAATTTCTTCTCGAAATCCAAAACTGGTGTTCGGACCACATTAAACAGGTGAGAATTCTTATTATTTCCATTTCGAGACCTCCTACCTGGCTTCGCGTTATTTATTGCTATCCGATAGCGTTTCAAATCAGAAGGCATGCAAACTGCGGTTGTATGTGTAGGCCGGCGAGTTTACCCGACACGTCACTGATATGATAAAGAACTCACTCGGCTGTTTGAGAGTAGATGAAGCGTTCATTGACAAGCCAGCTCTCTTTAATAGTCCTGTGTTTTTTCGGGGGGTGGAAATGCAATGGCTTTGAAAACATGTTTCAGAAAAAAGCTCTTATATTACAACAGAACCTCGCATTCAAGATCCTGAATTCCTTCCTCTCACCTCTTACCCACATTCTAAATAATTACACTACTAATTAACTAATAATTAATTAAAATTGACAAAGCATTGTTTTTAGTATTTTTATAACACTAGTATCGGATAGTGTGGTTAAGTTATATTATTGTTCCACTTAGTTATATCCTGACTTTTAACGGCAGAATTATTCGAAGAATTTAGAGTGACTGTTGCTGATATTCACTTTTACGTCACGTGGCGAGCAACGCCCATAAAATTCAAATCTACGATAACATCGCTTTACTGTCCGAAAAGGATACAAATTAGATATTAATCAAAGAAATTCTAGTGTATGAAAATTAAACAGATATGGTCAAAGAACACTTCTCATTTTATCGCTTTTCTGTCTTCTTTGCACATTGCACTACGCCCCTCTATTTGTTTGTTTTTAATTATAAATTTGTTTTAGAAACTTTGAGCGCCTCCATGTTATTCATCATCGGCTCAAGCAGAAAAGTGCGCGAGAACGGTCAGGACGATGGCAGAACTGTGTATTGCTAAGGATTACAGCACTTCTGCTACTGACATTAAATTTACTGCAATAATTTAGGCACACAATCGAACGAACAATAAGATCAAATGTTATTTTTTGCATCGACAGAAAAGTAACTGGATTAATCTAAGGAAATAATTCAACAGAAAAAAACGATTTTTAACTTTGAAGGTACCAGAATGATAAAATGCTTGATTTTTTTCTTAGTTTTATACATTTTAAAATTATTGTTGTTTATTATAATAATAATAATAATAATAATAATAATAATAATAATAATAATAATAATAATAATAATAATAATAATAATAATAATAATTAATAATAATAATAATAATAATAAGAAGAAGAAGAAGAAGAAGAAGAAGAAGAAGAAGAAGAAGAAGAAGAAGATAGATTCCGAAAAAAAAGGAGTATAAGAGTGTCTGTCGCTGAGGGAACAGAGTGGCGAGTTGCACTGGCCAAGAAATTATGGAGCTGCTGAGTGCGACAGGAAAACTAATTCATCATTAAGTCGAGTAACCTAGAAAAATGCAGAATCATCTTTATTTCTAAGAGAACCAATTTATGTGTTTTTTTTTGTTTTTTTTTGCTAGATTTAGTTCAGACGTAAAAGAAAAGGCAATGGTTAGCTAATGTAAATAATCAGAATTTTAAAATAGAAACAGAAATTGGACTGTTAATCCTTTTAATATTAGAGTTAGTTTTGGGAAGTAGGTGGGGAAAACATCATTTCATTTTAAAAACCGGACGAAACAACAAAGTCTGGTAGCACATCGATCGGTCATGCTTACGTACAGCGGACATAATCGATCAAAATGAGAGTCTTATCTTTATTTTTAAAATCGAAATAAATAGGAAATACTGCAACGTTGTGACAGCTCCGTAAAGAAATGTATCAAATTACAATTTAAAATTTATAGAAACGAAATTGAAATTCTAAGGATTCATGATAAAATTATGGCTCACGAGTAAAGAATGCAAACACTGTGCGAAGGAAGTCACGATATTTTCGATAGAAATTATCAAAAAAGAGAAGAGAGATGTACTTAGAAAAGCATCTTGTTAGTGATCAGTTAAAGTCTGGCTCGGGATCAGTCAGACAGGGAGTGTCGTTGAATTCATTTCAATCCTTTTTGCCAGATCAGCTTTTTTAAAACTAACCTGTTCCAATAAACGAGATTATTCGGAATCCTAGCAGCTCTCTCTCTCTCTCTACTCATTAGTTAGCTTTACACGGTATGCATAAGTTTATATCGCTCTCTTCAGCTTTCGGCTCTAAATATGCGAACTTTCAACCTAATCAGAGTTGATATATGCAAGCAAAAAATAACTGGAAATTTCTGCTTTTCATTGACAGTCAGTCTGGAAGCATTCTGGCGCTAGGTCACATGTGACGTCAGCCTGCATCAACCTTCCTCGTGAAGATCTTCTAAGCATTATAAAACACTATTAAACACGTGCATTTTTTCCTTATAAATTAGTGCATGCACCTCTACTTTTGCCAATAATAACAACAGAATAATTGTTAAAGATTTGCTAGATTAAATCAGCAAAGTTCCACGTATTTAGTCAATGTTCTCAACAGATTCGCCATGTTCTCTGTAGAATATATTATTTTTCTTGTGTGTTTTTATTGTCCTTACAAACACGGTTCTGTACATTGTTTCTCAGCATAAACGTTGTTACGAAGACAGAGAAAGCATTAATTCTATTGGTAATACAAAGAGCTCAGAGCTGTCATTCACCAATTCAAGGTTTCGTGTTTATCTTTCTTCTCAAAGCGACCATTGGAACGAGAAACAAATGTCTCTCTCTACGCTAGTGTTTTCTTCTTTTCTATTCCTCGCTTCTTATTCTTTTTCGCTAAGCGGATGTGTTTTTGCAGAACCCCGCTCGGAACTTCTGGGTATCTAAATGCCAGATGGAATTTTTCATTGATTTTATTTTCTTCTCACGACGAAACAAAAACAAGCAACGGAGAACTGAATATACAGCATAATATGGAAAAAAATTATATAGAAGTGAGTTAAAGTAAAAAAAAAAATGTTTTTTAATATTAGGCTTCATAGCGTAACTAGCGAGTGGTGAAATACACTCGTCTGATTATCCTGGTGCCGGTCCACATACAATTTAACTTGTCCAGATAATTTTAAAGTGTTTTACTGATTAAAACCAAATTATAAATGATTATATGGCGATTTATCAAACAAAAAACAAAAAAAAAATAAAGAATTTTGAACCTTTCTTTGAGAAAAATAAAAATGTTAGTTTTATGTTACAGTAAAATAAATTCCTTTTCCACTTTTCTTGACCGATTAATAGTATTTAGACTACATGAAAGTCGGTGCGCTCAACTAGTTTGGGAATTTGCTAGTCATTATTAGTATTAGTGTCAGTTAGTTCAGCTAGGCGACTGGAAGTGCTCGAATTAACTCTGTTACTCTCTGTAAACAACCTATCACCATAACTTTCTCTAAAGAAATTAAGTCTGAAAATAATAATCAAAGTTGAGAAGTAATGAAATTGTCCAAACGGTGCTTTATTTATTTATTTTTTGTATACTCCCATAAAAACCCGGCATTTTGACAAAGATAAACATTCTAGATTATCAGCATCGCCCTCATGGTTCAGTTAACGTCCAGATCATCAGTTTAGGAGCGATCGGTTGATGTGTGTTGCAAAATTTTGAGGCGTGGAAGAGAGGAAAAGCAGTGAATAAATTTCTTTCTGTTTGTGACTCGGTCGAATGTAACCAAATGAGTAGTTCAGACTTTTATTTAGAATAGCTATCTTGTAATGGTTTCAATTGAGGACGGGACATGCTTTAAAATAGACTGCAGATTATTTTCTGCCCACGGAGGTTGTACACCTTTTGCGAACTCCCTGCTCCTGTAGCTATAGACGATTTTTATCAGGTCCATATATCTTGTCTTTGATGTTACCGCTATTTGGGTAGACAGGGCGTCGTGAGAGAAGTTACCAATGAGACTTGGAGGAAAAAAGAAAGGTACCAGTAATTAGAGCTACTGAAAATATCTAAAGGCTAGGATGGATTTTAAACTTTTCTCATATCAACGCTAAGGCGTTATGGGCGCAGTAAATACTGCACCTCATGGCACTCTCTGGTCATCCGTACCAAGAAGACAAGGAGCAGACTAAATTATAATTTCTTTCTTTTAGTAGTCGCGTGACATATCAATGTCTTACCAAGCAAACTCTGTGAATGCCAACCTGTCAGCGGTTTTAACGATTAAAAAACTTTACTGTCTCTGATTTTCTGTAACTACATCTTTCCATAATCGCGAGGCACTCACTTCGTTTGTACCTGGATAGCTCAGGCTTGTTGATAAAGTGACGGCTGAGGCCACCTGACGATCGCACTGTGAACGATGTAAAATCTGTCAGACTGTTCCAAGCTAAATCCGTTGTTATAAAGGTAATTGGCTTTAGCTCTGCTGTCAATGTTTCATTATAATTTAAGAAACAGAAATTTTTTTTTTAATGTCATAACACGGAAATTGGAAAAGACAATACTGTAGCTGAGTTCACACGTCTGTCTGCTCCATCCAATTCGTTTTGGCGTAGATAACATTTTTAGAAATTTAAACCAACAGAAACATCAGATCACTGGGAAACACAAGTTAAAACTCGAAAATATTCTTATTAGATAATTTTGGCCAAAATTCCAACTTTTCTAAGGAAGATTGAGGTCTCAAAATAGGCACATTTCTTTCATGAGATTTATTTAACCTTTGTCCGTCTGTGGACCCTACGAGTAAAATCATTTATGGAGATGCAGATCAAAAGGACAGAAGTGGGCTTTTTATCCCTCGCACGCGCAAAAGGAACGAGATACTGTAGGAGCAGCGCTTTAAAAACACGAACTACACAATGGAGAGGCAGGTTTTCTGCGCACACGTGTTCATAAGCTAGGACAAGTGCTGCTATTTGGCTCGGTGAATATTTCAACTTGTAACTTGCTCGGCTATCACTAATCATACAATATCTTAATTTCCCTCATCTTTACGCACAAATCCGCCATTCATTTGGTGATGTTCATACTCTTTCTAGAGGTCTCCTGTTTCTCTGGAATTCGCGCGGAACTCCATCAAGGGGAAAGAGGCATATGAAATCAATTTCATTTCAAAAGTATCGAGTGTTCGGGCGTGTTGACCTCTGACCGACTCTGTCGGACGGCTTGCTAGTCAAAGACTTCATGCAGATCAGGCGAAAGGAACTGAGGCGGACCGACGTGGGCAGCAGATAGGGAAGGGGATGTGCACCGTGTACTTGGGAATGGAATGAGATTTTATCTGACAGTGGTAGGGGGAAGGAGAGGAGAGGCCGACAGAGAGGAGGTAGACTGTTATATTTTGTCTTTACTGACAGCCCTTCTTTACTTATGTACGCTGGTTTTTACTTGATCATTAAAGACGTAATGGTGACAGTTTGGATTGTATGCATTAGAAGTAATGGATAATACAGTCTACTTAGAATAACAATGGAAACAACCGTTCTAATTCTTCATTCATCGTGAAATAAAAACAAATAACTTAAACGAAATACTCAGTTGATCGCATTTGCATATTCTGTCTGTTTTACCGAAAACTCGATCACCAGCCTTGTGCGTCACTTCATTAATCAAATTGCCTTTTAAATAAAGAATAAATAAATAAACAAATGTCCGAACAATGTCTAAAGTTTTTTTTTTGTTGTTTTGCTTATTTAAAATAGAAATATAGTTGGCTGTTTTAACTGGATCTCCGAACTATAGAGAGTAACCTGCTCTTTAGGAAACTTTCGCAAAACACAGCGACGTACGTCGCCTGTTTCCAGACGGACGACTACTCTTACGGCTGCTTTCATCTCTGTCCATATTCAGAGCAGACAGTCATATTTTTTGCATAATTTCAGCTAAACATTAGTTTAATCGGTTTCCAATTTTAAATCAAAGAGGAATCTTTTCCCTAACTGTCCTTTACAATGGTAACAGTATTTCTCTAAAACTGGAATCAAACGTCTTAGATACGAAGAAAACAAATATTGTAAACGGGTTTGGTGTTGGTTTTTAAACAGTTAATACAAATAATGCGCCTATTTCCTCTGATAAACACGTGTTGTTCATAAAATACTATGCATGAGAAATGTTCAGCCATCAATATATGTCAGCCATATGCAGTGGTATCTTTCAAACGTGTTTTGCCGTAATCGCTGAAAGGTGTCTGAAGAGAGGGCTATGGGAATTACATCTGATGAGCACTTCAGGCAGTATATTTAAAACCGATAAAGCTTTGAAAGGGCTCAAAGAAAGGAGAGAGTGGGGCGGCAAATTTTCTGACGAAAAGGGGAACAGACTGGTGTGAGTTCCCTAAATCCGCCTCGCACTATCAGATAACTCTCTCCTTTGCCGTGCACAACACACATTTCCTTTTGTCTTGAATGAATCTTGTGATCTGATAACGAGAACTTCTCACAAGCTCAAATTAAGTTCTCTTTCGTAATATCTAACTCCTCAAATTCTTTTTTCTAAAAAATAAAACAGAGCATTATTTTAAATATAAATTTATGATACTGAGTGAATAGTTTAAAACCAATACTACAAATTTTAAAATGTATCAGCTTGGTATTTGATAATGACACGTGCTCTGTTAGTGTTCATTCATTCACAGCATATCTTCTTATAATTACCATGGTTACCCACGTGGCTTTAAGTCAAGTTTCTATGAAAATTTAACTCGTTCCTTTTGCTGAATGTAATATTTGGAGATACTTACTTTTGAAGATCCCTGTTCTACGCTTATTTTTGGTTTAATTGAACCGTCTTGACCGAGGGTAATATGGCAAAGAGGATCAGGAATCGGATCTCTGCTAGGACAGAGCCGAATCGATTAAGTTAGATCATCAAGTCGCAGCCGAGCATTTTTCTTAAAAATTTTTAATTTTATTTAAGTATTTAAAATTTTCATGCGGTTGATGAATTCAGATTTTAATCGGGACAAAACTGAAAGTAAAACCCTAAAAACATAAAGTGATTTGTTTATCGGGAGAAAAAAAAAACGGTTTAAATTCCAAGCGAACAGTGTCCAGTATAGAACTCAACCTGTCTTTTACTTCATATGTTGGTAGACTGTACAGTAATCTACAATTTGTTTTTGCATAATTTATTGACCCTGACCACGCCCATCCAAAACTAAGAAAATAACTGGCTTCGAGCGGGGAAGACAGCATTTTACTTCCAATAAAACAGTGCGCGCCAAAAAGCGATTTTCTTTTGTGTTGACGCGACCGAGCTTCTGTTTGAGAGAACGAATATCATGAAGTGCGTCGTTAGGCGTAGAGTGGAACATGTTAACTGTCTGCCCTCGTCATGTTAGTGTGTATCCAAGGATGAAATAGGAATATCGCCGAAGGAGGAGTCCGGGGATGACGGGCGCTGGTCGATTGGGAAAACAAAGCTCGCTCTCTCGAGATACGTGTCGAATAGAGTCTAATACCTGCACGTGTTAGTTTATTGTTCGCAAAAATATGGGCGGAGAAGCGTCATTATTATTATTATTATTATTATTATTATTATTATTATTATTATTATTATTATTATTATTATTATTATTATTATTATTATTATTTATTATTATTATTATTATTATTATTATATTATTATTATTATTATTATTATTATTATTATTATTTATTATTATTATTATTATTATATTATTATATATTATTATTATTATTATTATTATTATTAGTATTATTATTATTATTATTATTATTATTATTATTATTATTAATGAACCGTTTAAATTAAAAAGTAACCGTAACAATTTAAAGATATCTGTCAAAAATTTGTCGTCTTGGACAATGCAATCTTAAACTCACATAAATTTTCTTCTTTGTGTTTCAAATTGCTTTTGAACAAACCTTTTCGCACAAATATTAAACTAACTAATATTTGTGAGGTGTATTGATTACTTGTCCCTCACCAGGTAATCAGATAAGGGATGACAAAAAAAAGAAATCAATACAAAACAAATTGATATATGTGTTGCTGCTTAACTTGCCGACCAGAAAGAGAAATCCAGCGTCTATCGGTCGGGAAAGACGGCGGCTGCTCCGTTTTTGTCTATGTGCCATCTTTCAGCACTCTTATTAATATCAAATACAACATTTTTGGAACGAAAGAAACATTTTTAAGGTTATATATTTACTTTATTGATCTTTTGCGATTCGATGATTATAAAAAGAAAGGGAAAGAAAGAGAAAAGTTAACTGTCCTTAGATTAAAATATTTACAAAATAAGTTAAATCTTACAAAACATCTGAAAATTTAAATTAAAAAACTTGATTAGAAAGACTAACTTAAAAATGTTTTTAACTAAACCAAGAGTTATTGCGTATTTAGAATAATTGTAAACTTATTTAGTAATTAGCGACTGTTTTACTTCAGTTTTGTTACATTTTTCATTCCGATCGCTCAAGTTTAAACCCATTAACACCGTGTGCAGTTATGTACTATTTCCTTCTGTATTTTTCTTCTTATTATAACCAACCGCCTGGAAATACCAAAAAAACTGAACAAATAACAAAAACTCTTAGAGATGTCTTAAGGTTAATTATTTTAGAGAATAAAAGATAATCATAATATGTATTATATTGTTACGAAGCATGTAAGCACTTACACAAATAGACACACACACTCACACTCACACACAGATACACACACACAACACACTCACACACAGAGATACACACACGAAGATACACGAACTCAATACAGAGAGAGACAGACACACAAACACACTCACACTCACACACACATACACACACTCACCCACACTCACACACACTCACGCACATACACTCACACAGAGATACTCACACTCACACACACAGACACACACTTACACACATACACTCACACAGATACGCACACAGACGCACACACACAAACTTAAATTAGTAACCTTAAGATCTTATGGAATAGCACACAAGTGTAGTAAAATGTCTGAATATCTGTGGAAAAAATTTTTATGTAATAGATCAAATAATTAATCTATAACAATTTTATTTGCTTACTTCAATTAGTTTGTTGTATAAAATCATCAGGCAAAGCAAAATCAAGAGGATTTTTTTTTAATGTAGCACACTATCGGTACTAACTGCCACTAGTGAAGAGCTTTATCCGATTTATTTAAATGTTTCCTCAAATATCTAAAATCGAAACACGATAAACTACCGTTTTATTTATCATTCTGTGCCTTGTTATCTGAAAACACTGTTATTTATTTCTCTTTCAAATAAAGGAAAAAAATCAAAATTTTAAGTATTCTCGTCATGGTCACACGCTCCCCAAATATGGCCTCTATTTAATGACCCGACTTAGTAGGTTAACTTCCTTTCCTACGGTCCCCAGTTTCCCTTTTAAAAATAGCATCTCTCTCTCTCTCTCTCTCTCTCTCTCTCTCCTCTCTCTCTCTCTCTCTCTCACATACATTTACATATTAATGAATTATTTATATCATTATTTAAAAAACAAACAAACTATTAATGAAAGATGAAAGATGGTGAACGCTGTTGTTACATTTTTAAACATTTTACTTTTTTTAGGTGAGATATCGATCTGCAGTTTTGGGGAGCATGTTTGATGACGTCTGCTATAATGACACTGTCCCACCAATATGGGAATGCCAGTGGCTGCAGAAATGAATCTGTCAAGAACGCCGTCGGTCTACCAAGACCTTAATAGCAACTAATCAAAGCTTATGGATAACTGTAATTCGATAGCGGCAAATTACTGATCTAGATGAAGCAGCGGCTTTAAAAATGAGTTTAGCCTTCCAACATGATTAATAAATATATTAAAGTAATTTTCAAATGTTAATTTTAACAGGATTTTTTTCCCTAAATTTAATGAGCTAGTTATCTGTCAAATATATCATTCGGTATGCCCATGAATATATAGAAGTTAGAAGTGTAATAATTTTTAAGAATGTAGTATTTTAAAATGACAACTATCAAGTTCGTGACATTGCAGAAGTAGTCCAGAACCAAGACAAGGTCAGAACCTTGTGATAGAGCTTTGTTGACGCTTGGACGAAATTCTTGCAGAAAGGGAAATAACTGCTACTTTTGAGGCGCCACGTGCGCATGGAAAATTCATTATGGATCTTTCTTCCATCCTCTAGGCGGCGCTGCTACCCATGGTAGATAGATGTGCAATACTGATTGCATAATCCATCTATGCCATCATGAATCAGCTGAATTCCAGACGTCACGTGATATCAAACGCCATATACGACGTTGAAAGTAGAGCTCTTTTTCGGTGTTCAAATATATGAAAGCACATTTAGTTACATTGAAAATGAGATTAGATCAAATAAAATTCACCATTGTAAACTGGAAGTTTTTTGCTCATGAACGTTGCTACGTACTCGTATTGTTAATTGATGTTAGTAGACTTAGTACAATACGAGTACGTAACAACGTTCGAGAACAAAAACTTCCATTTTAAAAATGCGAATTTTATTTCTTTATTCAATTGTGCCATGAATCTGCAGATTTCACTGCTTCACGCTTTTAATTTCAAATTCATTCTTAAAAAGTCATTAATCTTTAGAGAAAACTTCAATTTTTTTTTTCTTTTTTGGATAGCACTTTAGCGTCTGCTGACTGCGAACGTAAGAGCCAAAATTTAGTTGGTTTAGAGAATAAATGGAAAGTAAAAGATGTCAGACATCTTTTTAAGATCAAGTTGAAGTTTGTGTATTTGCTTGCCTTTCTTTATTGACGTGAATTTAAAATACACTATTTTTTTCAAAAATATTTCTGGGAGTACTCGAGTAATTTCTTCCACTCTTATGCAGGTTATAAAGTATCTAAATGAACCCCTGATCATCTTCGTAGCAAACTTTATATAGTCTTTTTTCCCAGTGTATATTTAAGTATACGTTAGATGCCGATGTTGGCGCAGTAATTAACCAGTGTCAGTTTCGTAAAAAAAATTGACACTTGTAAAATACAGCAAATCATTTCAGTATTAAACGTAAGACAACACTCGGTTGTAAACTATTCTAATTCAAATCATACGGTCAGGAAAGATCTAAGCTTTTCTTGAAAGACAAAAACGTTTTTAATAATAAAAACTGTAATTATTTGGTTTTCGACTTAATAAATCAATAAAAATAAACTCATGACTCACTACACTTGTAATTACCTATTATAAAATTTTTCTGCAAATATTTTATGTATAAATAGGTCGAATTTGAAAAAAAGAAAAATATATAATTGTGCTTTTTTATTTTTATAAAAGTTGGATATATTTACATAACAGTTATGAAACACAAACAAGCAAACTTTTGCTAGTTGATGTTTGATTTTAAAATATAGCGTTATTAAGAGGGTTTTTTATTGAAATTTTGAAATGTACAGGACAGTATCTCCTGTGTAGAGTTTTCTCTGTTATTTTTCTTAAGTTTACGAAATAAATTCTGAATTCATTTTAAACTATTATTGTTTTAAATTCTGGTATTAGTCGCCAACTTTCTTCAACTTTGTATCTACAAAACGAAGTATATTTTAAGAACCTTAGCTGCTGAAGTTTGTCAGAAAACTGCGCACTTTTCATAGTTTACTGTGTTCTTGTATAAAGAAGGGATTATCTTTTATGAAACAATCACTTTTGAGCGCACTTCAGCTCTTTCATTATTTGTACTATATAGATCTTTCTAACATTTTATGTGTACGAAACAATGGCTTGACAGAAAACCGGCTTTTTTCTAAGTTAATTAGTTAATTATTTACGAAACAGCTGCTAGTAGACATTAAAAGCATTATGACGTACGTTCTTAATGTCGCGTCTGTAGTTTTAAATAATGTTGTTATTTTTTAAAATATCTTAAAACCCATAAGTTTTCTACCAAACCTCCTGTGTCTTAGCGATCATCTCGCTCCCCTGACGTTTTCTTCCTTTCTTCACAACATTATTTAAAAATGTCATGGAGTTTAATCTGATCCTCACCATGACATCATAAGAACTAATTAATGTACATCTGGAAATTGTCGTCTGTTTTCTTCATTATCATTATAAACTTGATAACTACGTACCCCATGGGTTCTAATTTTGGATTCCTGTAGAAATCTTTTTATTATGTTTCTAATGTTTGCTTAATTTTTGTTTTATTAAACTTTGATTAACATAGAACCGTTTTTGTTTTTGACCGCTTAATTTATAGGTTGTGTTTTCTTTCTAAAAAACTTCAGTAAAGTTAACTAAAATTTGACAAACAAATCTAGAAAATTGGTGAGCTGGTGATTGCGATATAAAAAGCTTTTGTAAGCCTGTCGACTTTATTTTTGGTAAGTTTGGCCAGTGCCATCGTTTGTCGGTGGTTTAGGGGAATGAGTTGATTAGACAAATGTCGTCAGAATTTCACGGTTCGCTTCCGACTGCTCAACCAGTGACTTTTCATCTCGCCACGTCTCAGCGCCGACGCTCGCACATCTGTGCACCTCGGCACCAGGCGAGGACGCAGTATTAAGAAATCACTTCTGTAAATATTTAGATGTGCACAAATCAAGACCGGAAAATGCGGTCAACCGCTGCTTTTTATCTTCTCCATATGCACGTACCCCGATTTCGTTTTCTTACAAGGAGCCACAATTGGACCCCGCTGGCTCCCGACCAGTTCACTGTCAACACTAGGACCTTGTGCGCCGTGTTTATATCTAATCGGTCTCTACCTCGTTAATAATACTAACCGACAAACCGGCTTCAGTCTCGCACGTTCTCTCCCGAGTTACGTCCGCTCTGTGGTCACTCTCAGAAAACTTATCAGGAACAGAGTGCGGCTTAATGTCGTCAGCATCAAACAAATGGGTTTCTTTGAAGTTCCCTTACAAGCGTTCGCGCTGGTTTTGTTTTTTTATATTCTCAGTGTTATTTTCTGACTTCCGAAGAAGTATCTACTGAATGAACACACATACGCGCACAGACTTATTGTTACTAATGTGTATAACAAACATTTCCATTCGTTGCAGCCGGATAGGTTTGCTGTGACTATTCCCAACCAACTGGTCATACATACCAGCTTTTCTGCTCTTCGTGCGAGCTGATGTGATGCCATCTGGGATTTTTTTACAATGCTTATTGTACTTTATTTGCTTGTTTCGTAGTCGTCAGATCTCAGTAAATCAAAATATTTTCTAAAATCCTTTTTTATGTACAATTTGCATCTCGAAACCAAACGAGATTTGATTAAGTTAGGGACAGGTGGCTAACTGATATCAGGCGGAAAGTCCAAACAGTTGGTGAAGACACATGCACAGGTTAAGGCGATGAGACGAACGTCCGCCAAAGACCGGACTCGGTCTGACGGTTTCTTGTCGATTTTCTGTACCGTCCGGGGTTAGTCCGGGGCTCTCCAAACGGAACAATAAAATCAGAGAACTGATTTATATCAGATTTTAAAAAAGATGATCCGTCTGGAGGAGGAGTCGCCGCGCCTCGTCCCCACTTCGCTGGTGCCGGTTCCCACCACTAGACCGCTCGGTGGGTCTGCAGCTGACGACCTCACCTCCAAATTAAGCGTTCAGATTTCGAGTTGTTCTTTACATCATATGACCGTTGACTGTAACAAGGATATTTAAAGATGGTTACACTATTATGTAGTGATTCGCCTGGAATTATGATTTCTGCCTACAAATTATGCACCTACATTTATTTTTCTAAGACATTGCGCAATCTTCAGAAAAACACTGACCAAACCGCGAGATTGAAATATGAATTAATTAATTATCCTCCACGGTGATTTATAGGTAAGACCAAGTTCGCCCACTGTCCTTAAAACACAAAGCGACTTACAATACAACAACAGCGGCGAAACTGATGGCAACGTCTGCTGCCATTGTCCACGCCCGACCATCGCTTCACTCTTGGGTCTTGTTTTTCAATGAATTAAATCCAAATTATATTTCATGTAAAAATGAACAACTGAGTCTTTATTTACTTTAACTTCAAAATCAGAGATGATATAAACGACATTTCTAGTTTACTTACATTGGTTTTGTTTTAAACCAATAGATATATAGCAAAGTCAGGTATGAAAATAAGCGTCGTTCCGGATCGAACTAGAACATCCGGTTAAGAGGCGAGTGATAAACTGGGGATATGGAAAATAAAACTGATTAAATAACCGATAGAACAGAGACCCGTTTTCCCAGAAGATAGTAGTAGCATTATAGAAAATTGGGATTTAATTGTGAAAACCTTGATTTGATATTTTTTGGTTGCTTTTAGTAGGAGATTTTAATAAAACTGTAGGCAAATCACAGAGGAAAACAACTTCTCAAAACAGTACGTAAAAATACGTAATATTTAGACTTTGTTATTAGTAAGTTTTAGTCCGTATCCAGAAAGTTTCTGACAACTCAGAGATGCAAAATAATAAACCACTTTACTTCTTTCTTCATTTGTACTTCTTTTAACAGAAGATGAATCATTATTTAGCTCATTGCACAGAATCATGAGTTAAATGGTATGAGAGAGAGAGAGAGAGAGAGAGAGAGAGAGAGAGAGAGAACTAAAAAACAGACAACAGCTAGTATATCATTTGAATCGTATATTTCTCTGTTTTCAGTTTTCTTTTTTACATAATTTGTTCTTCAAAATTAATATTTTCTCTTTCAGATAAAACACATGTAACCAATAGAAACCAGATTATGAAAGGACCACCTGTGAATAAAAATCAATAAAGCTGTGCAGATTTGGATTTCTAGAACGGTAAACTGATTAACATCAAGTATGAATATTATCCAGACTGATGGTGACTACGAAGACAGGAATAAACCATTTCCAGAAGTAGAGAGTGAAAGGAAGAACAGGAACAGCTAGATCAGAGTAGAGTAAAAGCAAAAGAGAAGCAGAAGAGAAAAAAGGAAGAAGGATGATCACGAAAGAAACAAAGAAGAGGAAAAACATAATGGATTTTACGCGGTTGTTTCTGATATTTAATGTCAGTGGAAAGTTCGGGAGATTCTGGAGAGCGCGAGGAAATTTCACGGAACAGTGACTGATCAAAAGCCAAGCCTGAACGCTTTGTATGGTGGCAGAGAAACGTCATCCCGATATGATGGAATTTATTGAGTTAGCACGTTCCCGAGAGATGCCAAACAGAGCACCAAAACCGTTTGAAGAGAAGTGTATAATGAGTATTTCCCGCATCGGAAAGATGTGCTTCTCTAGCATCAATATCTCTTCCAATAATTCTTAATCTAAACAATAAATTATTTTTTTAAAATTAAAAAAATTAAATAAATAATAAAGCTTCAAACATGCAGAATGTATTTGTATATTTGACATAGCACATTCCCAGACCGGTGGTCGGATCTCTACATTGAATTGTGCAAAGATATACACAGGAAGAAATACGCATAAACCTTTATTATCGTACCAGTGTTTGTATTTTCATTTTTTATCTGAAATCAGTTTCATTTTTTAACCATTTTATGCATGTGTACAATGAACTGTAAATAAAATAAATAGTGATTATATATAACCTGCTGTTTTGGTTAATATCAATTTTTACCGGTATGCACAATGTTAAAACTGTTTAGTTCATTATTCGTCCAGCGATGGTCGAAAGTTGAGAATAGCCCAATTTAATATCCGAACCCTTACTCCACAGACCGCGTTTCAAATACTTGATACTTAAAAATGGCGAGACTCACCACCCCACTGTTCGACTTGGCTTCGACCCATTTTTAAAGAGAAACTGTCTTGTCAACATATGAAACTGCTCGGCTGTTTATGTGGTAAGTAGACTGCATTTGATGTCGGTTGTTTGGAATTACATTGGTCAGCTTTCCTAGAATCAGCTTGACACAGCGTCCCCAAAATCTTAAAAATCTCAAATTTTGGCATAATTTCATCTTTCAGTGTACGTTTTCTAGAAAAGCATCAGTGCTTTATGAACATTAAGTTAGATCTCTTAATCAGGCAGTAATTCTAATCATTAAAATTATTATTAAAAGCTAAACTTAAAGTTAATTTTGGGTGCTTTATCTCAAAATTAGTTTTAATTTCTGTTTAAACTGCTAAAAATAAATGACAACAGGTTGTGAGCTAATTAACTTTCAGTCGAACTCGAAGAAATATCATCGAAATGTTGTTATTACGGAATTTGCATTTTCTCCAAAGTTCTATTTAAAATCATATTTAGATACATTTTTTTTAATGAAAGGGTTCTAAAAAATTATGTTAATTACACCATCGTTATAATAATAAATCATTGCTAACTAAATTATGCAACAGTTTAGAAAATGTGTAGTAACATTAATTTAGATTAGTTAAAAACACCTTAATATGATAATAACGAATAACATTTGTAACTGATGTAACATGATCCTAAATTTTTACAAAGCTACTTATAATAAGGTCAGTTTCTGATGATATTATTATTTCAGATTTTATAATTTTGTAAAAATGCATTTAGTTTATAAAGAAGTAAAAAGATTTTGAGTAATAACGCATTCTTTAAAACAAGAAGTAAAGATAGGTAGATATAAAATTCAACAAGGACAGGAAAAGACAAGAAAAAGAGATGCTATTGTTACATTTACATTAACTATCAGCTCGCTTTCTAGTTTTTGTTGTGTGTGTGTGTGTCTATATGAGAGAGAGAGAGAGAGAGAGGGGGAGAGGGGGGTGGAGAGAGGAGAGAGGGTGAGAGAGAGAGAGAGGAGAGAGAGAGAGAGAGAGGGGGGAGAGGCGGTGAGAGAAGAGAGAAAGAGAGAGAGAGGAGAGAGGAGGGAGAGGAGAGAGAGAGGAGATGAGAGAGAGAGAGGGAGGGGTGAGAGAGAGAGAGTGGTGAGAGAGAGAGAGAGGAGGAGGAGTAGGAGGAGAGAGATGGGAGACGGGGAGTGAGCGAGAGACGAGGGTGAGAGAGAGAGGGGAGAGTGGGAGGGGAGAGGAGGGAGAGAGAGAGAGGGGAGAGAGAGGGGAGAGAGGGGAGAGAGAGGGGAGAGTAGAGAGGGGGAGATGGAGGGTGAGATGGAGAGAGAGGGAGAGCGAGGGAGAGAGAGAGATAGAAATAGAGATAGAGAAAGAGAAAAAGAAGACGTCAGTACAGAAAGAGAGAGGGGAGAGAGGGGAGAGAGAGAGGGGGAGAGGGGGTGAGAGAGAGAGAGCTGCTACAAGAAAAAATGTCACTGTGAATCAGTTGCTCCTAACAAACAAAGCCCTTCACACCAACAATTAAGGGGTCGCCAAAATCGTGGTTTAATAGAGAACTTAGTTAGTTAACAGCGATAATTAATTACTTGGCGGGCTGATAATCGGGAAGAAAGCTTCGTCACGTATTTTACGCAGCCGCTTCAAGAGAAGTGGAAGAAATTGAGAAAAGAAGGGGAATGGATGTAAATAGATGGCTGGATCTTTGGATCTGGTATTTGTTGAGGTGTTTTTTTTGTTGTTGTTTTTTGCTTTGATCGTGAGAAAGACTCGCTGGGAATTTCCAGCGGTTTTGTCGCTAAGAGCCCCGTAATACCAACCCTAACCCTTCTGTAGACCGCTCCCCCGGCGAGACTGCGACCCAGGCGGACCATCCTGCGGGAGAGAACGGCAGACGGCCGTGCACGGGTCGGGCACGTAACGTCTAAACAAACAAAACAACCATTCTTCATACAGGAAACACACATGCATAAACATTAAACCGATACAGCTAACAACAAAAAATCTAATTCCAATATCAGAAAATCAAAATAGTAGAAAAAATAAGTGAATTATGAAAGAAAAGAAAAGTAAAAGTACTTGAAATTTTAGAGAAGGGAAAACAGACAGGTAAATCTTCTGTCTCAAGGTGGAGAAAGAAAAGGGTTAAGTTTTACTGTTGGTTAAGATGACTGAAAAAGTTAGTTAACTTTTAATAAAAGCGAAAGTTCGCGACTGCGCGCTATCTTCTGTCACGTGGAGTTGGCTGAAAAAACTAATTTGTTTAAAATATTCTGTTATTTGTTTATCTTTGTAATTTTACAAGTAGTTTGTGCCTTTAAAAAAGTAAATTATTAGTTGTAAATCATCACCAACAACCAGCAATTAAAAGCTAACATTAATCTAAAAAAATATATAGATCACAGTAAAATACAATTCGCTGATTTTACTGAAAATTAATAATCCTCAACTCTTAGTCGGTAATTATACCAGACTTGTTGTTTTCGTGTTTTAACAGTACTATCAAACAGAAAACAAAGTTTTAGTTTCTAAATTTAAAACAAATGTTTTACAGATTTCAAAATGAATATACATTATTATTATTATTATTAGTATTATTATTATTATTATATTATTATTATTATTATTATTATTATTATTATTATTATTATTATTATTATTATTATTATTATTATTATTATTATTATTATTATTATTAAGATGCATAGAAAAGAACAGTTGTATATCTCAAAACATTTGACTTTTCAAATTTATCATATATTTCGACACTGTCGTTCTTTATCACAAAAACCTATTTTTCCATTAAACTTATTCATTTGATATATATTTATTTATTTGTGAATTAACTCTTTTCCGATAGTTGCTGTTATTTTTTTTTTCTTCTATTTAATTTATTTTTAAACTTTCTCTGATCGCGCACAGATATCACGGAGAATATAACTCAGATACCAACAGCGATCGGAAATGCTTTTCAGTGTACAGGCGTGAAAATGATGTCAAGAGGATCTGGTAACTTGGTAAAGCACGAAGTAATCGGTCGATTTATTTTAGCATATTTAATTTTTTAAAATAAAAATCTCATTAAAAATGCTTGTTTTAAAACAATTACATTTCTGTCACTAGATTTTTCTAAAATCTCTTCAAAATATATTAACAATGATAACTTTGTTACTTTCTTGCCTAATTAAGCAGACAAAGCGGTTCCTTAATATAAATGACATGCGGTCTTTCTTCAGCTTCTTTTTCTATGTAATCCAGCTGATTGTTTATCTTTAACCTAACAATTCCTGATCACGCTGTAACATCAAGTTACTACGCAGTACGCTACAAAGTAAGTGTCTGTTCCCTAAATTTTAATAATCAACTACTATGGACATTTTCCTTACTACTACTGAATACTTCATCAACGAAACGTTTATTACCTGTTATTTGTTTTGCTTTTGGTTCATCTTACTTTTGAAGGTAAATGACGCTATCGCCAATCTGGCGGTATACAGACGTCTGTTATTTTATTGATGTAGATTTGATTTTATTTACAAAAGATAAAAAAAAACAAACAAGAAAATGAAAATGGTTCGCATCGTCAATAAATCAATCCACTCTTTTGTGTTTGAAAAATCTGCCTTTCTTTGCGCATTCATCTCCAATAGTTCGAATGGTGTAGTAGCGTTTATTAAAATATACATTATTGAAAGATGGAGATATAAATCGGCTGTATTAACTGCGTAAACACCATATTTAGACAAGAAAATTTCTCTTTACCTCTCTGAGACATATTTGTCCAGCCAACTTTTAAGGGTTAAGGTTATTATACTATAGATATGTCAATAATATCACATAAGATTTTTGCATTTAAACAGAATAGATTCGTAATTATTAAGAGGTCTGCACAAAAGTTTCCATTTTCTCTATCTATATTTCTATGGCCAAATGTATCAACTGGCAGAGCAGAAATCTGTTTTGGAGATGTTTGGAATGGCCTCATCACTCGTGGAGACATCGAAAGATAATCTTTAGAAATAATCCTTGTTGGATGGCTAAAAATAATACAGACAAAATAATATTACCACTATGCGTTTGGTGGCAGCGTTGGCATAACTGTTATTGTCGTATTTAATTGTTCCTAGACTCGATTCCATTTATTTAGTTTTAACTGACGATACAGTCAAACACAGTCAAAGTCGATTCATTTCGATTATTATCAGATTTAGAAGCAACGAGGATAATGTCGATTTACGCAAGATACTGCGAATAAATAGCTAGCAAGAAGGCATTATTGTGCTCATCCTTTACTTAAAGTTTAATGTTGATTATTTTGGTCTTTATAGCAGTACATTAAATTTTGTTTAATAATAATAATAATAATAATAATAATAATTAATAATAATAATAATAATAATAATAATAATAATTAATAATAATAATAATAATAATAATAATAATAATAATAATAATAAATAATAATAATAATAATAATAATAATAATAATAAAATTTAAAGTATGGATTCACTTAAAATAAAATTTTTAAGTGGCTAACAAGTTAGACTGAACATCATTTGGTAATTGGGAAATGCTTTAGCTTACCTTTCCAGACAACGAAACATTTGACATGCTACATTTTTTAAAAAAATTAAATATGTATACTTTATTTTTACGCCTTTATTACTTCACAAATTCTCTGCATTGCCGGCGATTTCAATGGTCTGATCAAATGTGCATGAAGAAAGAGATAAAGAGAGACAGGGGCAGAGGCAGAAGTTAAACGTATTTCAAAGCGTGTAAAATATTTTTTGCCCAGGAGAAACACAAAACGAATATATGACCACGTTAACAGAATTGGGTTGTGTCCCCTAGGGACTAGGAGTCGGTCAACAGAACTAGGGATTGCAATGATTAAATTACGAGCCGATGGTGCAGTCGTCAGAACCAGATATTTTAAGTCTACTGACAAAAAGCTTTCGCTTGACTTCCGCAGGTTCCATCACGACAGGCTTGGCTGAGACCGGCAGGTGGTGCTCTGATAAAGCCAGGTTGGCACGAGTTTGAGTCTCGCTGGAATTGGGCAAGGCATCGTGTCTGGTTTTTATCTGGTTACTCTTTTTCTTGCAGGGCGCGGCTATTTTGCAACATCGATGAGACATTATCGCCTCCGGTGTGATTTAAGCTCTTTTCTCGCTGATCAAGATTTGGCTTCTAACCACAAACATCTCGGCTCGGAAGGGTTACCGAACAAGTAAGCGGAACTTTCTGAGTGGAAAACCCTCACAGACTATCGCAGTCGACATAATGGGGTTAAAATTAACTCATCAACTATAACTTACGCTCAAAAAATGATCTATAGACATACATAAAATAAACTTGCAGAAACTCCTAAATTTTTCCGGTGAATAGAAGAGAAATATTTCTTTTTCAGTTTTTTCTTCATTTGGTGAAAACCTAGGAACCAGGTCCATGGCGCTGACTTCGCAAACAAAACGCCCTGATGGCGGAGCTTCCGTCAGGGGCTCGACTGGTCTACTTTGGGTGCGCCCAACCTTTAATTTTCTTGGAAACACGATGTCAATCACTGATGAGGAAGGCAGCCCATTCTACGAATGACGAATCATAGTACTCCGCGCCTAACAAAACCAGAGTGCCACTGCGATTTGACAATGTCCGGCATGCCGTCTGTACGGCCAACCACCGGAACACAATACTATTTAACGAGTTGATTACTGTTTGGGGCAAAACTAATTCCATCGGCGAAACCTGTTTCTTTTCTCCAGATCCAACACCCTGATTTGCCTTGAGTCATTTCACTCTGGAAGCGTAAAGAACTGTAATCTACCCGGCTGAAGAAAAGCTGATATACTGGTAGCGGCTCAGAGGTCTTCCTTGCTCTGAACTCGTTTAAAAATTTCTTTTCTTTCATTTAACTTTTTTTTAAGTGTAAAAAATAAATAAATTACAGCGCTCCGTGTCCTTTAATTGAGGGCGTTTGAGGGAGGAGGAAGGCCGGGTGCTGTTCTACGCCCTGCGCTCTGAGGCTGGCCCACCGCGCTTAGACCCTCATTAAACTCTAGATGATATACCTGATGTTAATCAAGTAAACCTTTGTTCCCCCTCCGTCGAGTTCTACGTGAAAAACGGTTGCCTCAATTAATGACATCAGTCGTCGCGGCGGGAGCAGGAAGAGTGGCGAGAGGTGTTTGAAGGGAGCAGGGGTCGAGACAGCAGGGTGCGAAGCGAGGGCCTGGGCGGGTTCCTTTCACCGACACAAATGGCTATGTTCAGATGCTGTCGGTGTTAGGGAGCGCGAATCTGTCGAGAGGTCAGCCGTGCGCCTCGCCTTTCTCTCTCCTCAAACACGCTCTCAGGGCGTGTCCCGTCCAGCGGCCCAACCCCGGAGAGTTGCAGCGGCTACCTACTCTACGTATCTAGGGGCCTGCAGAATAATAGCCTCCTTTTTTTCTTATCCTTGCTCTAAGCGTGTACCCGGAGGGAGAGGAAGAAACACGAAGAATTGGGGACAGACGTTTATGGAGACCGAGAAGGATTGGGGTCTGTTGTTGGTGAGCTACTAAGAACGAGAGAGAGAGAGAGAGAGAGAGAGAGAGAGAGAGAGAGGAGAGAGAGAGAGAGAGAGAGATGAGAGAGAGAGAGAGAGATGAGAGAGAGAGAGAGGAGAGAGAGAGAGAGAGCCATGGAGAAGAGAGAGAGACAGATAGGACAAAAAACAAAATTAAAGGAATGAAAAGAAGAAGAAAAAGACATTAAATAAAATGAATTTATATCTGGATGTTTTAGAAGAGATATAAAATCAAAAGAATTCCAAACTTTACAAAAGCAGGCGATTGTATAAACAAACCGGAATCTGACTTTACTCTCCACCTTTGATCTGTTTTTCTACAGAACTCCTTTTGATTGATTTTAACGTTGCTGAACCGCGACATGTTCTCTTCGAGAGAACCCGGACTTTGTTGTCTGCGCAGTTCACGAGTTGTTGAAGTAGATGCGATGTGATTGACAGTTCACTTTCATTTGACAAAATTACGATATCTGTGGTTTCAGTTGCTTCGTTCTTGAAGCCGATTACATCGGGTTACCGTGGAACCTATTATGAATACTGGACTAATGGTAGCCAAAGATGTGTTCGATGGTTGGTTGTCAGTCCCGTAACAATTCCGCCCCGACCATGTGATCCAGTCAGTTTGCATAAATTACTCATCTGGGAGAGGCTGATAGATTATTAATAAGATGCTTTTCAGATAAGTGGGAGTTCACGTAGCTTAATGTAATATGGCTTCCGAGGTTAAGCGTGTCATCTTCAGGAAATTCCCTCTCATCGTTGTTTTCTTTTACGGAGTCCATATGATAATCAGTGGAAGCGGTCTGGCGGGTCTCGCGTTGGCATTTTAGTTCTGTGTAGAACTGCTCGTCGCTGTGCCAGCCCAACTCGACAAATCTGAGAGCACCCAGCGCATCCCCGACTCTCGCTAGCCCGTCCTAGCCTCTGGGCATCCAGAATGCGTTAAAGAGCGAATTTTAGACCACAACGGGAAAGGTTCTGGATGCTAAAAATTTCGTATTTATTTGCGAGATTTTTTTTCTTTTTAAAAACTAAAAGAAAGAAAATAAGCAGAGACCTAATGTCTAAATTTCGGTCTTGGATGAGGCGTTGGCTGTATACGTGAGCCTGAAATGTGCCGAGGATCAGGGAAGTTTAACATCCTGCTAAAACTTTTCTACAGACAGAGCAATGCAAACAAACAACAAATAACAATACAGAATTAACCATTCTATCGCTAAAGGTGCGCTGAAAAGATGGATAATTTATTATTATTTGTTGTTTCTATCATTTGGAATAATAAAACCACGAGTAACATGTTGATTCTAATATTTAAAAGGAAATATTAGCTATAACTGAAAAAAAAAAGTAAAATGGGTAAGGCGCATCTGTCTTTCTGTCTGTGAATCTCTACCTGTATATGTCTGTCTATATGAAAAGCTGCTAAACGTCTTAAACCAAATAAAAACCACAAGAATAAAGTCGATTGAAAATTTCTCACCAGCAGACGAAAGACAATACAACAGAATTCAAGCTGGAAATGCAATATGCTACAGAATCACGCGGGAGGTAAAGTGAAAGTATAGGTTCCATTTTCACTTATGTATTGCTTTTCTCTGTAAACAATATCAAGACAAATATTAACCAGTAAATGTAAAAAAACAACAACAATCTCGTCAAAGTGGCCGGTATATGAACCACGTGGACCCACAGCGAGCAGAATCAAGGGCAGGATTTACTTATTTATCAGCTTTAATTTTCATCTCGTCCTGAAAAGTTGATTCATAATTTGTTTTCAAGTGGAGTACACAAAGATGTTAATGCTGTCTTTTTTATTGTATGATTTACTTTTCCCCGTCAATAATATAAAACTTTGTTGCGTTTCGTTTCTTTTGCTTTCTATTTAACCCATCCACCTGCTCTTTTCTTTAACAGGCCGTCTTCTACCTGTAATTGAGTGGGTTCGCTGCAGCCCCGAGTAGCAGGATAACCTCTTTAATATCTGAGCTTAGCTTCCTTTCCACCGATCAACTCTACTATTTTGTTGTTATTTTTTTTTTGCGTCCATGTTTTCGTTTTAAAAATCAACTTGTTTGTTTGTTTGCTGCTGACGGTGATCCCAGAGATGGGTGGAGTCGGCCGCCCTGGCGTTAGCACGCGAGACGAACCCGTGGCCGTTTGCGTCTGAGAGCAGCGCACAGTCACGCCCCACGGTCCTGGCGACCCATTCTAATGGCTTTCCTCCCTTAAATCGCGACTCCCCGCTGTCTCGACAAACCGGTGACCAGGTAGGCCGTTCAGAAGCTCAGCTTCACAAGAAAACCCACGTGGAGCCTTGCATTTACCTTTCCTTCCTTCCTTGTTTCATTCATTCATTCATTCATTCTTCCCCATCTGTTTCGCTCTCCGAGTTCGTGGCTCTGCAGAAAAGCAAGTTCCGTGTGTGACTGTCCCTTCTCGCCTGATCTAAGCAGTTTATTGCTGAGCAGAGCTATTTACCCACTGTTTCCATTTATTCTGCTTGAGCAACTCTGCTTCCTAAAATATTTCCTCGTGACTCTTTTTATACTTTAAAAAAATAAAGGGGCATGCATCTAATTAATCAAAACAAGCAGTCTGTAAGCAGAACTCGTGACGTCATTACGTGAACTTGTATTAATTCCATAATTCTAGTCTTCCTTTCATGATTTCCTACTTTTAGTTAGTGTAGAGAACTGCACGACCCCGTGCTTTACCTGTACACATGAACGAAAACTCTCGAAAGAGATAAAGAGATGAAAGAAAATAAGAAAACATGTGAAGATGGAAATTATGCCTCCAGCCGATTAATGGCAGAGACGTATTATTGTGGCAGTTTTATCACCTATAGTTTTTATTATCACAATGATAGAAGTAATCTGCTAGAATTACTGGCTTACATTTAACATATAAAAAACAGTAATCGTCTGATACACTTGCTTTATTTATTTGCTGTCTAGCTTTTAAAGCTTTCGTTGTACCTAATAATTAAAAGGCGATCTGAAAGGTTTAATTGTACAGCCTAATAAAAAGCAGCTATCTCTTCTTTAAAAAAACTTTCCATCTGTGTCGTCATAAGTAGATTTTCAAAATAAATGACTTTCGTTTTGCTTTTGTTTGTCTGTTTTTATATACACGCACTGCCTTTAACAACAAAGTTATTCTGATAAACAACAACAACAGCAGTTTTCATTAACAACTTGAATGTGTCTTGCTCTCATCTCGTGTTTACTTGTTTCTCTAGCCATGACTTAGTTTTTAAATGCCATTGTCTCACGATCTATGATTTTACAGCTGTTCTGTGCGGACTTTGTTATCAACTATCTTGCAGAATCAGTCTTCTCTCTTCTGCATCCGGATTATTGGTACCGCTCGACCGAAAAACGATTCTAAAAGTATTAAAGCTGCATTCTTAACTACATTATTTTTAGCTAATCTCATTTTCAGAGAGAGAGAGAGAGATTGTGTGTGGCCGCCGCTTTAACAGAATACAGTTATTAGAAGTCAGACAACAAAACTACATACCAATATTAAGTGAAAACAACATTTTATTATTTTCATTTCTCTCAAATTTAAGTTTAACAATATTAATTCCAACAACAACAAAAGCTTAATTTTTTTAGAAGTATGCTCGTATATTGCCAAGTAGTTTGGTATCGATCCTACCAGAGTATTGGCCTTCCTACAGTCCGCGAAATCTTGAACTCTCTTTCTCTCTTTGCTGAAAAAGACTAACAACGTAACAAAGAATCATAAAACTCTTTTATTCACATCGAAAGTATTAACACTGACTTAGTGAAGAGAGAAGAGACATTAATTAATTTAATTAAATAGGTTAATAACTTGTTTTATTGAATTATTATTTTTGTAGATAACATGCATCAAAAGAAAAATTATTCTTGTAGTTTATACTATACTTGCTTGGTAAGAAAACGCTAAAATCCATCTAAAAATAAATGCTTAATATATTTTGCGGACATCATATTGCAACTGCTTGGTGGAACTAACTATTATCATTAGAGAGAACTGATTTGTTGTCTATGGAAACATAGAGTTTACTTTTAAATGAAAAGTAATTATTAAAATCCCGTGTTATAGTACTAAACTGTTTTCAGACTGAATATAAAAAAATAAAAATCCCGTTTTTATATTTATTATAAAATATTTTAACTTTAAAGGCAAGATAATAAATAGTAAAGATTTTGAGATTTACAGAGGCTTAATTTCATCAGTGGTAGCTAACGCTACCTTTAGTGTTTAGGCCTTTTAAAGAAATAAACAAACAAGTAACTTAAAGATACAAAGAACATGTAAGTAGATGTATATAAATAGAGAAATAGACAAAGTTTCTTTCTGTAGACCAAAGTCAGAATGGCGAGAAGTACTAATAAGAGATGGACTTGCATTAATACTTTTTAGCATCTCACAAAATTGTGATCGTTATGTGCATGTTATGAAGAGCTGTAGATCTTATAATGTCTCTCATGTGGAGAGAGAGAGAGAGAGAGAGAGAGAGAGAGAGAGAGAGAGAGAGAGAGAGAGAGATGTCCATCAAAGATTTAAATCAAAAACAATCTTTTATTCCTGTTGCATTTCCAAAGAATCAAGAAAGACAGCTTCGTAAATCTTTACATTAAATAAACACTTTAAATTTGCATATTTTACAGTTTTTCTTTGCCAAAATAGCATTCCTGTTTATCATGACTCCACGGATTGGAACTGCAAGCAGCCGGACCCTTGAGCAATTTATTGGGGAAGTTTTCATGCATAAAATCATGAAAAGATACATTACAATGACTGGTTTTGATTTTGCATTCTTTAGATTTCGTTTCTGGATCCTAAGCATCAAATTGGAAGATTTACAAAGTATTTTTGTCCACATATTTATCTATTTATTCTCTGACCATTTAGCATTTGCATACGTGGCCTGGTCTACATTCAAAATTTAATTATGAATTTTATTTATATGAGCCATTCATGAATATCATTTATTCAGTAAAATAAATTTTTTTAAAGTTTTAAAATATTGGACTTTTTACTCGAAATAGTGAAAATTTAAGAAAAAGAAAAGAAATCTTTGCTGCTTTGTTACCCTATTGAAGATTCCCTCACAGAACATCCCTAGCCCATACCCTATTGAAGATTCCCTCATAGAACATCACTAGCCCATACCCTATTGAAGATTCCCTCATAGAACATCACTAGCCCATACTCTATTGAAGATTCCCTCATAGAACATCCCTAGCCCATAACCTATTGAAGATTCCCTCATAGAACATCACTAGCCCATACCCTATTGAAGATTCCCTCATAGAACATCACTAGCCCATACCCTATTGAAGATTCCCTCATAGAACATCACTAGCCCATACCCTATTGAAGATACCCTCATAGAACATCACTAGCCCATACCTATTGAAGATTCCCTCATAGAACATCACTAGCCCATACCCTATTGAAGATTCCCTCATAGAACATCACTAGCCCATACCCTATTGAAGATTCCCTCATAGAACATCACTAGCCCATACCCTATTGAAGATTCCCTCATAGAACATCACTAGCCCATACCCTATTGAAGATTCCCTCATAGAACATCACTAGCCCATACCCTATTGAAGATTCCCTCATAGAACATCACTAGCCCATACCCTATTGAAGATTCCCTCATAGAACATCACTAGCCCATACCCTATTGAAGATTCCCTCATAGAACATCACTAGCCCATACCCTATTGAAGATACCCTCATAGAACATCACTAGCCCATACCTATTGAAGATTCCCTCATAGAACATCACTAGCCCATACCCTATTGAAGATTCCCTCATAGAACATCACTAGCCCATACCCTATTGAAGATTCCCTCATAGAACATCACTAGCCCATACCCTATTGAAGATTCCCTCATAGAACATCACTAGCCCATACCCTATTGAAGATTCCCTCATAGAACATCACTAGCCCATACCCTATTGAAGATTCCCTCATAGAACATCACTAGCCCATACCCTATTGAAGATACCCTCATAGAACATCACTAGCCCATACCCTATTGAAGATACCCTCATAGAACATCACTAGCCCATACCTATTGAAGATTCCCTCATAGAACATCACTAGCCCATACCCTATTGAAGATTCCCTCATAGAACATCACTAGCCCATACCCTATTGAAGATTCCCTCATAGAACATCACTAGCCCACATTCGGATATCCGCTAATTCTGTAAAATATATAAAAATTCAAAATTGTTGGAAAGATGTAAATATAATCCAAAAGAAAACAGATCTTTCTTACATGTGTCTGCTCCCCTCCTCTCCAGAAATGATAAAGAAAAAAATTTTGGCGGACTAAAATAAAAAATAATAAGGCATTTAGATACTGAAGGGATTTTCTTTATTTACATTTAAGGGTTCTTATAACATGTAGACGAAGGTAAATGTGGTGGGCGATCTGAACCACCTGCTGTGACTCCTCCCTCCTCCTTGTCTGTCATATTTAGATCGGTCACTGTCTCACGCCTCTTTAGAGCCGTCTCAGAGTTACTAGGTATATCTTGGTCGGTAGTCGGACCAGAGCTATTGGAGGAGGGGTATGACAGGTTCAGAAATACTGTCACAGTGGGTGGATCGGATGATATTACCTTAACAATAACATCTTCACTTTAAATTCTGTAATTAAAAATTTTCGTTATCTCATTGAAAATTTGCGTTCTCTAGCTGAGAAACGACAATACCTATCCCAGACTGAATTAATTCAGGAATAAGTTCAGAAATTCAATTTCCATTTTTACAATAATATATTTTAATCCATACATAAAATCGAAGATGACTTCTTCAAAATGACATAGGCGAACATCATTTTTAAAAGCTGATGAAGGATGAAAAGTCGTCCAAAAGAAGATTAAGAGAAAAATGAGAGTTAAAAAATGGTGGGAACGTTTTTTCAGACAGTTCTCTCTGCAAATTCTACTTTACTTGATGCATTCAATCTTCTATACATAACAGAGCACGCAATCTTACCGAGGGGTATCGGGTGTAAATAGAGAAATGGTGTGGGTGATGGGATGGAGCAGTTTGGCGTGAAGATAACCGAGAGACCTCACTTTTGATGTAACCGCAACATCGACAGTCAGATGATTGTTAAGGAGACAAATGAACAAAAACAAATTTCCCGAAAAGTAAAAATCGCATTTGAATTGCCTGTTTCATATTAAGAAATTAACCAGAGAAGGTTTGGCATCTCTGGACTAGTTTCCGTCTTTGGTGTGCTACCAGAAGTAAATGGCGGGTGGTATTCATTTTTATTATCCTTACCAATTCGGTAAATGTAATTTTTTGTATGGCGACTGAATCAATTAAAAATTTCTGAAAGCCGGGTAATGGTTGTGCATCATATAAAAGTAATTATGTCTGCTTATTTTCCACAAATCAAGCAAACAAAAAACTAAGTAAGTTAAAATTGAAGATAAACAAAAACAAACAAAGAAATAAAATTGCATATTCGCGAAATATCTTTAAAAACGTCAAGCATCAATCAGTATCAGCAAATGTCACTTTTCATGAAATGACTTAATAAACCTGTCTACCTTTCATAGGTTTTAGAACATTCTGTAAATAAGAATCAAGCTTTAATAATAATAATAATAATAATAATATAATAATAATAATAATAATAATAATAATAATAATAATAATAATAATAATAATAATAATAATAATAATAATAATAATAATAATAATAATAATAATAATAATAATAATCCCATTATAGCTATGGACGGAAGATACTAGTAAAGTGTTATTTATCGAAGTTTGGCCAAATTTTCTCATCACACCATTACATTATTAGGATAAAAAAATCACTGTGGAAGATAAAGTTGACAATTTTCTTAATTTATTTGCATAGTGAACCAGTTTCTGCTTGCAGATTGAAAGTCAAGAACTCCACTTACTATCGGATATCCGTCCGAAGAAAATTTTTTTAAAATTCCATCTGTAATAAAACAAAACGAATGAAAAGATGCGATTTTTATCGTTGCATTGATGTGTCCCTAACATTATTCTATGACATACCATAATTTTAAAAAGAGGATTTTCAGGGTTATTCTAGAAGAGAATGATTCCGATGTTATTACATGGCGATACGTCACATCCGGTAACCAAACCAACGCGCTGATGACTTCCGCAAAAATATTTGATAATTTTTTTAATTCAGTTTTAATTCAGAAAAAAACATCACAATAGATAATATTGATGAACACAATTTTAAAATGATAATGAAAGCAAACAGTCTTATTTCTCAGTGTTTGTGGATTTTTAACAGTCATCGAGTCCTCATCCTGTTGTTTTCATTCGTCAAAAATGTGGATGCAAAATCCAGAGATCGCTGAGTTTCTGCTCAATTTTATTGTTGTTTTTTAACTAAATCCATTTTCTTTGGTTTTAATTTATGGAAAATCATATAGAGAATTACTAAGCAGTTCGTTTAAATCCATTTGTGCAACTTTAATTAACTGAAAGAAAAGATGCATCTTACTTTTCTTATTTACAATTAAATACAAAGAAACAAGTTCAATCACAATTCTAAGATGACGGTTTTTCTGTCAGTGCTGATCTTGCAAATATTCTCACTTTTAAAATTCACGCATGAAACAAAATGTCGCACCTGTCGCAGAGAATATGATTCGTGTCAGTCAAAGGACTACTCTACAAAGCCAATAAGCCATCTTATCGGTATTAGTTCTTAGAAATGCTTCATTCTGTTTTTTCTTTTAACTTTTTTCAAGATTTTAATATTGGACATAATTACAAGGTAACTAAACTGTCTGTATGCAAAATTTAGTATTAGAAAATATGTTTGGTACGAGATTCGTAGTAGACCGGAAAAGATTGGCTTGTATTAACAAAGTTAAATTTAATTAGAACGACTTTAGAATTACATCATACACCTGATGATATACGCAACAGATTTGTGAATAACTATCTAACGGCAAACTGACGGTCAATATGAGGTCAATTGAAAATGATCAACCAAAAACTAGCTATTTAAAAAGAAATCCTTGCTTACAAAACAGCAGACAAAGAATACGATTATGTCTCACTGTTGTGTTTCTTTTCTTAAGCTGCCCTGTCTTCCTGTCCACCTGTTACATATTTATACCACTTTTAAGTGTTACTTTGTAAGTGTTAATCAGTCATTTCCCCTGATAACATACCTGGCTGTTGGTGGTATCTTCTTTGTCTCATTTGAAGCCACATCTTTTAAAGGTTGTCACTGACGAAGTAAATAATTAGTACAAAATTTCTAGCAGTTTTACCTGAGTTTATCTTTAACGTCTTCATTACCAAGTGTTGATTTGGGTTTTTATTCTTCATTATTTATTATATTTCTGTTTAAGCCTTTCAAAGGAATAATATGGTAGAAAGAGTGAGATAAATCGTCGTCATAAGAAGTTTTTGTTCGGTCTGGAGAGGCAGACCATAAAGTAGTAGAGCTGTTTCGTGTCAGAGTAAAGGCTCTCCACGCCTACAGACTGCGGAAAGCTGAGACAGAATACGCTATAGAGTTGGTTTTAAAGCATGCAGAATATGGAAGGGACTTGTAAATTGCTAAAATAATAACGCATTTTTTCGGAATCTTAAGAAGTCCTTGACAATTTTTTTTTGCAAATACTTCGAACTACGCCATCACACAAGGATCCAATAGACCGGGAGTAGAAGGTCTTTAAGCAGAGCCTTTACTAACAACGATGTGAGTATGTGCCCACCTCGTCTAACTCAGTTGATCGAGGGTAGCAAACCTGTATGTGCACAAGATACTGCAAAAATTACCACGATTACAATTAAAAAATGAAGAGCGATAAAGACCTTGCAATATGACATTAACTTGAAGTTTGAATAACATAAGATGTAGAGGTTACCAGGGGGCAGGTGTAAATAAACCTAACATGATGTACCGGTTGTGGAGGTATACAGAAGTTAATAATGCAGCTTAGTTGCAGTAAGCAACAACAACGACATTAATAATAATAATGTTTTTATAGATAGCTTGCATATCTCTAATGATTATGATTCTTTATTTATTTATTTAATTAGTTACTGCGCGTTTTCCCTAATTTTAATTTGAGATAGTTTCAAAACGAATGGTAGAAATAACCCCAGCGTTTCCTCTTTCTCTGTGTCTAAGAGTAACAAACAAAAAGATTAAAATATTTAGAATAGAGAAACAAATGAAAAAATACTATTTCTAAAAATATTTTGCTGCACAGTTTGATTAAATGTGAGAGTATAATAATAATAATAATAATAATAATAATAATAATAATAATAATAATAATAATAATAATATAATAATAATAGTTGTTATTGTATGTCAGCAGTATGTTGTGCCTAATGTAGATATCAAGTGAAATTCTTTTTTGAGGAGCCAGAAGACACTCGAGTACCTGTCTAGTGTCAGACATTAACCATGGAGCAGCTTCAATGTACTTGTGAGTTCACAGTGTGCACAGATGTCAGCCGAGCGAGGCCAGCCATCTATTGTACCATTCTCTTTCTCCCATATAAACCACCGCAGTCGGTCTTTAGTTTTGCCTGGTTCTGATTTGCTCCGGGTTTAGCGATTAGACAATTTGTAATTTGTCGTTGATGATATGATTTTGGTTAGCTTTGTTGTTGATATTCAACTTTTGCTGCAGTGAAATCTGTCTACAAGTTATTCTACCAAGAAACGACATTTAAGGAATCGAATTCCTTGACCCCTATCCACCCTGAGCCAGTGTTCCTTAAAAGTTTAAAACAGGCGAGTGCGGTTAGGCCTCTCTCTCTCTCCATCTCTCTCTCTCTCTCTCTACTCGGTGACGACATCTTGAGTTTGTTTTCAACAACTCTATCTTTCAAATAATTAACCTAAACACATGACACGTAGCTTCTTGAGTGTATGCCCTGAGGCCATTCATTCTAGGTCTATCTTCGAGCAACTCTCTCGTTTCTTCATTTCTTCACTGCGCACTCCATTCCTTTCTGTTCTATTTTTTAAATAAAAATTCGTCTTTAATTCTCTCCTTTCAGTACAGTTTCCTTTTAAGAAAATTAAATCTAAATGACTAACATCGACTGTTTCTTGCAGGTCACCCCGCTTTTAGTCTTTTCCCCATCTCTGTTTTTCTTTGTCTTTCGCCTCTGTTTTTCCCTCTCAAACCTCCATTTGTTATCACACACACGTTATACCCACCCTTAGTCATCCACAGTTTGGAATACAATTACAATGGTAGACTCCATCATTTTCCTCTTAACTTCCTCTTCTACATCGATATGATTTTTTCTTCTAAACGACAAACGTGATGCCAATACCATTCCATAACTACATTATTTTGTCTTGCTTGCACACAATCTTTTTTTAAAATTATTATTTATACTCTGGAGAGGAAAAATTAACCCATTAATTCTGTTGCTATGAATTTAAATCGGTGAATCGTGGTTCGTCATTTTGTTGACCTGTATAATTATTTCTAAAAAAAAAACAACAAACAACTAAAGATAACTTTGTCGTAATTACTCAGTATGTGGCTATCTCAATGTATATATAAAACCTGTTTTTTTCTTTAACCGCAGAACTCAAAATTTTTGTTTTTAAACCTACCGGTAAATTTAAAGGGATCTTATTCTCAGACCGCTACTCTCCACCTCCTACACACACCTAGAACTGATGACAATTACGCCTGCTCTTATTGGCAAATTTGCATTTTACTTTTTATTTTAAAAATATAAATCATTTACAATTTAATTAATTTTCTTTTATCGACAAGACGATTTGTTTAATCTTTTATTTTATTTGTTTGTTAATGTAGTTTTTAGTTAATTATTTTCATATATCTTAATGTTTCCTTTTTGATATACTCATTTCTTCTCATTCTGGTGCGTACATGATTTCCCTGACAAGTAAATATTGTTATATCAGATTATTTCTTTCTCTTTCACCTTTGATTAACTCGCATATTTGAATTTCATCTCTAATGAGCCCGGTTTGCCTGAACCAATCTGATAACCGACAGTTTTCTCGAGAACTTTATGCTTAAATCTGCATTTGCTCTTTTTAATTATCTGTAAAAAATAGTTTATTTCTTACTTATTTTTTAATTTTTTCACTTCTACTTATCACATCATCACAAACCTAACGTAATTTTTAATGTAAGGAGAGCTTATCCAAAAAAATGCCGCCCCCTGCTGGCCCGATCTCCGCTTTGTATCTAAGAACTACTGTCTTGTCCTAAAATTACGAACCTTAAAAAGGGGTGATTCAGTATTTAAATGTGAAGTTTCAGATAATTTAAACGACAGTCAAAAAAGAAGTTACATGAAAATTTTTTTTGTTTGTTTTTTTAATTTGTTAGTTTTTAACTATTTTTCGCGTGGCTCTGCATTCAGCTGATACCGTCCACATTTGGTACCGTGAAAACATAAGTCAAAGTCACGAGAAGCGACGATATGACGGCTTTTCTCGTGACTAAATAAAATATGCGAAGGCCAGGGGGTCTTCGTTTCTCAGCATCGCAGAATTTAGTTTTTTCTATGAGCTTTGAAAAAAACTGTTTCAAAAATGTATTCATAACTACCACTAATAATAATAATAATAATAATAATAATAATAATAATAATAATAATAATTTTCAACCTTAGGAATACATTTCTGTACCTGCCTAATTCCCGTCTAGAATGAACCAGGAACATGTAGCAAGCAATACAAGGAAATTTCCACTCTCAGATAATATATTTTTGCAAATTTACGTCAGAATACAGACAAAGTGTAGCTAAAATCAACATTATGCGCCGAATGTTTCTCAAGTGATGTTATATTTATTGATATCTAAATTATAAATGTTTGATGAATTTCTGCATAAACATTTTTTCCCCCTGATCATTGATATCGGAACAGGAGAATGATAAGCAAACATGTGTATTGTAAAACTAAATAAAGACAAAAAAGAAAAATATATAAATACATAAATAATGTACATAAGAAAGAAACGAGGAACAGATTTCGTGGTAGCATTTAAACTGGAATGAGATAGATAAAGGGAGATAATCTACGCAATTAAATGAATGAAACGCATAAAACAATGATTTATAATATTTGAGGTCCGATTCTAGATTGCATCACGTGACTACTTTAAATTATTATTATCTGTATATTTTGTCGTAAAAGATAAACAAATTTTGTTTTCCATATAAAGCAGTACATTCATTCCATTCAAAAGTACCATCAGGCGCCGCTCGTTTTGATAAGATTCGCCTCAGAACAGCCTCATTTCCACAGAATCAGGCAAAAAATCCGCTCTTTGGATTTCAGTAAGAAGACGATATACAGAGGAAAATTTTTTCATCTACAACAACGAAAAAAATCAACAACACCTTCACATGGCTATTGTTTTCGTCCTGTGAGCTCGCGTCGATTTGCTGCTTGGATGTATCAATGAAAAGTAGTAACCATTTTTTTTGTAGTAAAATAAATATATGGATGAATGAATAAATATGGAGGAATAAAAACACCTGCGGTATTAATTTACAGCGAGCGAGTAACTCTTTTGTGTGAGAGAGAGAAAAAAAACAGGTAGTTTTGTAAGAGGAACCTGGAATAACCTGTATTTATTGCTGGTTTCAATAAGACTTTGTTTAGTGTACGAGAAGGCAGAAAACCATTACGGCTTGTGCATGGGTCCCCAAGGAAGAGATATACTTATCAAAATGATTAAAAATCTATTATTATTATTATTATTATTATTATTATTATTATTATTATTATTATTATATTATTATTATTATTATTATATTATTATTATTATTATTATTATTATTATTATTATTATTATTATTATTATATTATTATTATTATTATTATTATTATTATTATTTTCTTGAAATTATTTTATTGGAAGCAAACCCTTTTAAATGAGTTAAAGTTAATAAGTGATTGTAAACATCTAAATGCTATTTTTCATATCGTCAGATAAGAATAAATAAATCAATAAATAATTTGTAAAATAAAATAAATAGTTTTCTTTAATTCTGTAAATGCTGAAGCTGAAGGTGTACACAACACAAAAAATACTAACATTACGGTTAATTTCTCGTTTTGTATAATAATAATAATAATAATAATAATAATAATAATAATAATAATAATAATAATAATAATAATATAATAATAATAATAATAATAATAATAATAATAATAATAATATAATAATAATAATAATAATAATAATAATAATAATGTGGTTTCTACTCAAGATGTTTACATTTGAGATAAATACTAATTTTTTTTTTTTTCATTTGATTTTTAAAAGGGAATGTTTGCAAGCATAAATCTTTCACTACACCTTAGTTTGCATCCTTTGCAAATAAAAGGCAGACACACACACACACACACACAAATTTCATTGTTTCATTTTGCAGGCATGTATACTAACTAATCCTGACTGATGCTCACCACCCTACCCTTTGTCCTCTTTAGACGTTCAAGGCAAGTCCCCCCCCAAAAGACTGAAAATTCAGCGCATACAATTATTCAGTTATGCAAGGAAAATTTTTCTCGTTGGTACATTATATACAAAAATATGTCTTATTTTTGAAAACTGCCGATGGAATTTCTCCAACCTCTTTTACATAAAATTTACATCCGTCATTTTATCCAGCTGGTATTTGTCGTATCTCTTTGCCGGATTGACTTTCGATTCATTATCAGTATATACCCGCTTGACCAGTACAGTTAAATTAACGACGTGACATAAATATTTATTTCACAAGAATTTGTGTAATAACCTTACTCCACATTTGAGGCTTTGGTAGACTAGACACGTATATTTATACTATGAGACAAGTTTTCCCGCACGCACATCCGTGTTACCTGTATGACTAGCGATAGAGTGACTCTTCTGACCAACAGGTTTTTCACTTTTCGAAATGGACCTGTCAAAATTTCAGCCAAGAGAAAGACGAAAGAGAGAGAGAGAGAGAGAGAGAGAGAGAGGAGAGAGAGAGAGAGAGAGAGAGAGAGAGAGAGAGAGAGAGAGAGAGAGAGAGAGAGAGAGAGAGAGAGAGAGAGAAGTCCAATAACGCAAAACCTTCGACTTACCTTGGTGGTATGAGCATGCCTCAGAATTTTCAAATCTTTGCAAAAATATGCGTAGCATGGAATATTTTCATGTTATACAAACATATTTTAACTTGATGAAAGGGCCCCACAAACAACCGACGTGTTTGCCCGCTCTCTCTCTCTCTCTCTCTCCCACTCTCGCTCTCTCACTGTCTCTCTCTCACTGTCTCTCTCTCTCTGTCTCTCTCTCCACACTTTAGAGAAATTTTGAGCCGAGCTAATATCACCCAACATTTTGTGAGTTCCCCCTCGTCTATATCAGGAGAAAGGCGAAGAGCCGAATGAATGAATAATAAAGACTAGCCAGTTTTATTTAGAAAATCTCTGGAAGATTCTCTCCCGGCGAGTTGTGTTAGATGGTGAACGGTATCGCGTCGTGTTGCCAGTCTAGAAGTAAGTGTAAATCTCCATTTAGAGCTGCACGTCAGAGCTGACTCGCGCTAGGGGCCTGTCCTTCACAGAGCACTCCTCAGCGATATGTCAAACGCACACAGCCTCTGATTCAACACGCTAAATTAACTGACATTGTTGCAGAAATTACACCATATTGAATCCCCGAGCTTTGCGACAGTTCAATCATGTGTTTTATTCAATATAGGTAAATTAGATTGTCCTATAAATCTTTGCTCCTGTCAACGGACGGTTTCTGGAAATATTAAAGCAGCCAGTCGCCCGTAATTACTTCAAAGCTACGTCTGACGAAAGCAGAGAATTGCCATTGTGAGCGAAACTTTCTGAGCGGATGTTTCATTTAGGAACGGATGTTGATTAGGTCGCCTCTGCAACTCCTAATCTCTCGGTCCGTCTTCATCCACGCCCTTCTCATTTCTTCTCACCTTCTCAGACGCTATTTCTTAAAGTAGAACTGGGGAAAATTTTAAATCTACATCCGTGTACACACATGAATACTGAATTTGTTTTTGTTTTTTTGTTTTTTTTACACAAAAAATTCAGGGAATTTCTTTTAAAGAAAAAAACATAGACGTTGTTTGTTTTTTCTTGTCGTTCGTTTATGGAGGGAAATGTATCTAGTTTCACTAATGACTTTATCATTGACGGCTGACTTTATCCTCGTGTTATTCTTTGCGATCTAAACGTGTCTGGTGAGGGATACAAAGAAGAAAAGTCTAATATTAAAGCAAACATTTTAATCTAAATAAAACACGCATTCTACACTGGCTCTAAAAGACGTGTAGCTTATTTTCCTTGATAATACTGAAACTTTGCATTTGTAATATGAATCATTCCAGCGGGAATAATTCCAGTCTATTACAGCAGAATCCCTAAAGAACGAAACCCTGTCTCACACGACAGGTAGCCGGTCTGACATTAGCGAGTCTACTAGCTTAAAAATGTTTTAAAAAATCCGAACAGCAAATCAACCGAGGTTATGACAACCTAACGATGGTCGCTTAAAACACGTGTTCTCTCACTAAATATACCATTAGAAAACCTGTTTTGTAAGACCATCGTCAAGTTGTAGCTTGATTTTCAGATTATATCGGCGCCGCGTCTTGGTGGTTAGCTTGCTTGACTACTAAGATTAATGGCTGGAGTAGTTTAGCGTACCTCCTTGTCTTATTTCTCTTAGCATCCACGAAATGAAGAGTTCTAGTAGAGAATTTTACCGTGGCCCTGAGAAGTGATCGTGCCACCCACTTAGTATGTATGCACACGATCTCCAATCTCGAGGCCAAGATAGTGATTCGTAACAGGCAAAGCTGACAATTATATTCATGTTTTCTTTTTTATTCAATGAAAACATTGTAATTTTGTTTGTTTTCCGACTAGATAAAACAGCAAGAACGTATGATAAAAATAACCATTTGGATCAGTAATTGGACTAATTAAATAGTCTTCCATTATTAAGCAACCATTTCTATTTGAGTAGTTCTCTTTCGCTAGCTGTAGAACACGTTCCGTAGAAGAACCAAATAATGTCCTAGTGGAAAGCATTTTCTGCATGCTGAGTAAACAGTATCGATAGCATTTATTCAGTCTGTTAACAATCAGAGTGTACCCACTTTTACAAGTTCAACGAAAGATTCTATTTTTATTAGTATCATTATTATTTCTCATTTTTGCCTCAGAAACAACCCTACAAAGCCGAATGGAGTCAGTACCAAAAGAAATAATGGGAACATTCGGCATATAAACTTTGAAAAGGAGCTATCATCTTAGCGAAACTGGTCCTGCGTGAGTTCATAACGTTTTCTGCGCAAATAGGCCGTGGACAAATGCAATGAACCGAATTATTAGCTTCTTACTTGATTTAGGATTTTAATGCTACTGGAAGTTAATGTGCATCAGTCTTTTAAGGAGACATTTTCGTGGCTGACAATAATTCGCAGTATTCGTGGACATTCTCTTGGGTGACTTTCCACGAGCTACTCTTACTTGACTATCTACTTAACTGCTCTGCCTCTCATATTGTATACAAAGTCATCTGTACACCGATGTTTAAAGAACGCCTTTTGGACGGGGTCTGAAGCGTTAAAGTCGTGAAGATCTGTATCCAATGTACGAAAGGCGTATTGATGTCATTTGGAAAATCTTAAAATATACTGAATTTATTTAAACAAAAGTCAGTTTATATATTCTGCCGGTTTGACGGTAATACAGATCCAATTTACTGCGGTTTAGTTCTCTAATGGATTTACTTGAAGGCCAAATGGATGTTAAATACGTCCGCTTAAGCCTCTCAGTGCAGGATCTGTGCCATTACAGTCACACACTTGTTTTGGAAAATTTCACTTTCACGTGTGTGACTCCTAGAAGATTGTAGTACACAGCAAAATGGCGATGTGTTTTCATTTCTTCTTAACTTGCGTCAATGGGTGTTTGTAGAAAACTGCAGACACAACAGCCCGGTGTATGTAACTCGTCCCCTGTTCGAGAGAAAGGATCCAGGGTCTGGTCTCTCAGAACGAGTAGTAGTATACCGTTTTATTGGTTTTCCACACGTGAACGAAGAGTTTTCGTTAATCATTTCTAAGCAGACACAGAAAGCTGCACGGAGAGAACTCGTTATAGTTTTAACAATATTAAAGGAAAAAAATCCCAGCACATTGCTGCTTTCATCTGTCAAATCAATCAGGGCTTAATTAGGTCACAAACTGTAGCGGATGTGAAAGCGGGTCATCGATGTAGCTTAGCAGACATGCGTGGACGTGTTTAAAGGTCAAAGGTTAACACAGGGCGATTTCTTTTTAAAAGCCGTATAATTTGATTTTACATCTCTTAAAACAGAAATTTCTCCGAAATGTTTCTTTCCATTTAAGTTTTAAGTAAAAAGTATTAATATTATTTAAGTAAATTCATAGCAACTACGAACTCTACACAAAGAAATCGTTTTGCTAATAATGCGACCTTGATGCTAGATTCTGATGGAGGGCGGAAAGTTTTCAATAACATATATGTAAGTTGGTAACAGTTTGAGGGAGCAGATGACGAGGGAATTAGAATCAGGAAGTAAGTATAAGTCTTGTCCAGCTGTGGTTTCCGAAAGTTTCAATAGTTTTTAATGATGGGCGATGAACGAGGATGTGGAGTGGAAAACGTGCTGAAGAATTCGAGGATGCAACCAGAGCTAGTCGAAGAGAAGATTCGCCATTTCCATTCTTGACGAGTGGACCCTAGTAATTTGTAGGTACGAGTGGGTTTAAATCTTGGGCCTCTTCCGTGAACCATTGGCTTTGCGATGAATTGGGTATTAGGACGAGTTTTCTGATTGTAATGATCTGCTTACAAGAGATGCTTTGCTTCTGAACCAGCGAATAATTCAGGTAAGTAATTTTTTTTGTTTAGGAAAATCAGAAAGACTAGAAATTTAGGAGATCTAGAGCAAAGGTTAACATTCTGATTTGTTGTTTACTAAAAAAAATCATACATTTCCAGGTATAGAAAAGAGGAAACTGACTTTATCAAGTTAAAAATGCAATTAATATAATTTCTAAGTTTATTGCGAATGTAAAAAAAATGTTGTACATTAAAAAACAAACAAACTAGGATTAATATCGTTGTTTTTATTAAGTCACAGAAGCTTTTTATTTCATAAATTAAATAAATTAAGATGATTATATGGAAGTATGCTGATACAATAGAAATCTAGGCTGGGCAATGATGGATGCAATTACATCTATGAAAGTTTGTTGGGATTAGTGCAATATGTTCAAATAAAAATTTCTGTTCTTCGTCTTTTTTTCCTTAAGAGTGAATTCGGTGAAAGCGTTTAATAGAAAAATGTCTTACAGTTTCATGTAAATCCACGAAATGAGACACGTGACCGACAATCATTTTCGATGGTTTACGTCTCTTTTCAAGAAGGAATAAGTAATAATTTTAAGAATGGAAAAATGAGATATATCTCTGCATGTACAGAAAGATGAAGCTCACTTTTTTGTAGTAGCAATTATCGTTATTACTCTTCTTCTTCTTCTTCTTCTTCTTCTTCTTCTTCTTCTTCTTCTTCTCTTCTTCTTCTTCTTATTATTATTATTATTATTATTATTATTATTATTATTATTATTATTATTATTATTTTTTTTTTTATTATCTGATTTCATACAAAGGTATTTAAAATTATTTTTATTTGGCCGAAAATATGATTATTTTGCATTAATAAACATTTTATATACATCCAGTCGTCCACCTGGTGACGGGTGATAGATTTAGTTGGAGGTTATTTCACGAACTCACCTCGTCTGGATTTTAAAAAAATTTTTCCTCAAAGCTGACTTTCAACCATAAAGAAAATTGGGTTTCATTGTAAATGATGCTATCAACAAAATATTATGGTTTTATCTGTCACTTCCTTAATACAAATAAAAAAAAAACAACAGTTAAACGAGAATGCTTACGTGACTGCTGAGAATTTTTGGATGGTGCCCATTTATATTTTATTTGCCGATACAATTTTATTGATAAATCGCTTTCTGCCATTATGTTCACATCAACTTTCTTCTCATCCATCTCTGTCTCCTTCAGCTACACACGTTTATTTTCTAGAGTTGCATTGAAAGCGGCCAGCAACTTAAACAAATTCTAGCTGATGTTTGTATTCAGGTTTTCTGACTAATCTCTTTATTACATCCAATTATCGCCAAACAGCCCTCCACAGCCTGTTGTCTCTGACCAGTGGAGAGTCGGGGGGACACTTAGCTGGATAAACTAGTAGGTGAGGCGCTCAGTACGGCCCTCGAGTCAGGGCCAGGGTTATCTTTAAACACTCCACTTCTTTCATTGCGTCCTTCCTTCGCCAAGTCTTTCGAGGCGAGCTGTCAATAATGTTATTTCTTCCAGCTCTTATTTAATACACTGCTCCTCAAAGGGATAAAATGTTCCCCGAAATTAGACACAGCGATTCACAAGGCTTTTATAGAGCTAGGTACATGCAACGGGTGGTTGGCACAATAGCGTCATTGAGGTGTCACGACATGCACCATTGTGGGCGAGAGAAAGCCCCCACAGTAGAACTCGAGTAGCGGCTTAGTTCACGGGGGAACGTCGGCTCTGTTCTGCTTCGTAATGGGTTACTAAATGCGAAGCCATCACGCAACCAGAGACCGGTCCGGGGATGGGGGTGGGTCTAGAGTAGCGGGAGTCGGGAAGGTGCAGGGAACTGGTTTTGTGTGTAGAAATACAAAACAAGATCAAGTCTATCTACTTTCATTTCCACAGCTGAGAACTCTCGTTGTGGAGTGTGTGAACACAGCAGGTCTTTCGTCATTGAGCCCGACTTTCTTGTTCACAGACCACCCCACCATCCACCCTTAAAATCTTCGGGTGGATGTGAAACCGTCTCGCGCGCCAATCTTAGCAACTGCACCAAAAGTTCTTTTGTTTGGTTGTTTTTCGAGTTCAAGGTATCTAATATTCGCCTCCCCCCTTCATTACAATAAAGGGTTCCCGTCTAAAGATGGGCGAAACCGCTGGCTTTCTACCCCCCTGCACACGCACCTCCGTAATAACTTTTCTCTGCTCGATAATTTGCTCTCCAACATGTTTCATACAACTGCCATAGCAAGTATCTCCCCGTCTAATCCCACTCAAAGGAAAATCACTTCTTTTCGTAAAACCAGACACGGGAGGGAAAATCCTGAAACGTTTATTTTGATGATTCGATCCCAGCCTAAAAGTTGCGATGGTCTCTGATGCTATTCCTGGTCAGCATTCGAGGTTTTTCTTCAAACAGAATTCTTGAAAAATAAATTAGAAACTAAAATTTGAGAAAAATCCAGAGTTAGCAACACCTTCAAATATCGCCTTTTTTTTTCCATTGGACGAATTGTCAAAAAAATTAATAACATTTTCACTTAAACTAAAATTTAAAATATTAAGTTTTTTCCAAAGATCGGAATATGGAAAAAGTACTAGTAATTGTTCAGCAATGGCAGGTATTAAAGATTTTATCCAGTATATGGAAACAATGTCAGACGATGAATTTTAAATCTACTTCTGCAAAGAAGAGGAATTCTAAAATTGCCTTAAAATTTTTAGAACTTTTTCGCTTATGTAAAGAATTTTCAGATTCTCTGAAACAAAAGTAATACAATTTTGAAACCTCGTCAAATTTTAACAACTCGATGAATTAAGGATTCACCCGCCATACGTCTCAATAACTAGAAAAAATACAAACTAAAGAAAGTCAAAGATTATGGTGTTCATCTTCTTGTAGACGTCTTTGTTTCTGTTAACACCAAATGCGGTTGTCTAAAGAGTTTAAATAAATTATATTTCAAAATACTGTCAAAAAAGAAACGAAACGAGAGAGAGAGAGAGAGAGAGAGGAGGAGAGAGAGAGAGAGAGAGAGGAGAGAGGAGAGAGAGAGAGAGCGAGAGAGAGAGAGAGAGGAGAGAGAGAGAGAGAGAGAGAGAGAGAATCAAAACTGGTCGACGAGAAGATCAGAATGTCAGGTGGGATTCTACGTGTGACGTGACAAGTCGCTTGCAGGCCTTTTGTGGGATTGAATTTGTTGCTAAATGTTGGTCCGGTTTAATCAGATTTTCGCTGTGCAAGATCATGTGAAGAACAACCGTAGCTGAGAGTCCGAGAGGTTTGGATGAAATACCCAGTTTATTCCTCTAAGCTGACAGTCACCAAACACTGGATCTTACTGAGTGAGCCATAGTGATTACACAGTGCCAACTTGACTTGTTTTCACCATGTGAGTGACAGACATAAACTTAAATGTTTGATTTTTATTTTTTGACTGATTTATAAAAAAAAAGAAAAAAAATATTAACAAAATTTTATTATAAAATTAAAAAAAATTAAGTTGAAATTTTCATAAATGCTTTTATGTCATTCGGGTTGGAAGTTTTGTTTGTTTCTTTACTCGTCTGCACGACTCCATTTTCTAGTCAAGACGCATTAATTGGGATAACATTCGTTTTCTTTGATTAATTGCAACACCAGACAATTTCCTAGCACCGGAATCTAATCCTAATCTGTGTTTACTTTTGCACTTCAGCTCGCGGGAGCGTAATTTTAGAATGTAATATGTCGGCCTTTTGTTGGTAGGGCCGGGGCTAAGAAAAGGGAGGTAATGTTTATTGTTTTACTCTTAACGTGAAGAGCTGAGGAAACGTGCTTACAGAAGGATGTTTGTCCACACAATTTGCGTTGAATCGAGAGCGACTTTAAACACAGAGTCGGCGTGCAGCCATTACCGTTCAGCCGACATCTGTTAAATATCTTTGTCGAAGAATTACACGGACAATGCCGAGATTTCCCGAATGATCAACCACAGATTGATTTGATACGAGTCGCACGCGCGCCTGCAATGAAAAAAAGAGAAAAGATAAAATAATTAGTGGTCCAGCGAGAAGATGTGCGGTGCATATTCTTCGAAAGATGACACGTTTCACGTGGCCTCTAATTGCACCTAGACAACCAGGTTAGCTTCCAGCTCGTCTTCCGTCTAATAGCCTTCGTTATCGCGCGGAAGCAGGGATGCACGCAGAAGTGAGGTTGGACACTATAGCGAATGCTGCGCGATGGACGCCTGCTTCCCTGGTCCAGACTGAAAGGAAAATAAAGCAGCCGACAGAAAAGTTTATTACTCTCGGTGTGGAAACATTTACCGACCGTTACGAGCAGCGGGCTAGCTGGAAGTTTGGCTCCCCGCTCTTTGTTAACACGCAGCGTAGACCTTACCACGGGCGATCCCTTCTCCTCTCCCTTATTCTGATTGTGCGTGCAGTTCTTGCAAGAGAAAAATGTTGTTGATATCTGAAAGCGGGCACAAAGCCCCGCTTAACGCGCCGATTGTTTGGCAGCGAGTTGTTCGCTATTGCCTGCGCGGACCGATGTTCCCCGTCTTCCCTCCCTCCGGGCTACGCCGCGCCAAATAGCGCACAACAGCGCCGACACGTATTCAGCCGTCCACAATGCGGACAAAGCTGGGTTTTGTCCGTGTGTTAGTTTAACGCTGCCGCTGGGGCCCAAATTGCTGATTCTAGCACAAAGCCAAGGGCTCTTGATTCAAACCCCGTCGGTCGTTAGTTTCTTATGTAGCTCCGAGAGGGCCGAGCAGCCACGCTGACAGATCACGCCACACGGACACAGCCCGAAATCCCACCGCGAACCAACAGACGGCGGCGCCTGGCCGCATTTCTCCAGCCGTCACACGCACTTCTTTCTCCAGCGTCGCTGTTCTGTTTTAAACAGGCACCCAGGTATTTTACAAGCAAGCTTTCTGACGTGTACCAATAAATGCGTATTGTGCCTGCTTGTTACTTACTCTGTGAATGGAAATACGTAACATGCATGTTACTTGACAAGTTAAGTTGTACCCGGTATTTACCGATCGATTTTAAGGTTTATTTTGTATGTGTTAGGATTACGTTAGGTAAAAAGATTAGGACTGTGTATGGTAACATAAGGTTCCACTTTGGTAAGGTTATAGCTAGTTAAGTCAGGGATCAGGATAAAGACCGGGCTGAGGTTGGATAGAGTGGCTAGGCTAAGTAAGATTCTATTTACTATTCTGGGGATTAGGACTGTGTATGGTAACATAAGGTTCCACTTTGGTAAGGTTATAGCTAGTTAAGTCAGGGATCAGGATAAAGACCGGGCAGAGGTTGGATAGAGTGGCTAGGCTAAGTAAGATTCTATTTACTATTCTGGGGATTAGGACTGTGTATGGTAACATAAGGTTCCACTTTGGTAAGGTTATAGCTAGTTAAGTCAGGGATCAGGATAAAGACCGGGCAGAGGTTGGATAGAGTGGCTAGGCTAAGTAAGATTCTATTTACTATTCTGGGGATTAGGACTGTGTATGGTAACATAAGGTTCCACTTTGGTAAGGTTATAGCTAGTTAAGTCAGGGATCAGGATAAAGACCGGGCAGAGGTTGGATAGAGTGGCTAGGCTAAGTAAGATTCTATTTACTATTCTGGGGATTAGGACTGTGTATGGTAACATAAGGTTCCACTTTGGTAAGGTTATAGCTAGTTAGGTCAGGGATCAGGATAAAGACCGGGCTGAGGTTGGATAGAGTGGCTAGGCTAAGTAAGATTCTATTTACTATTCTGGGGATTAGGACTGTGTATGGTAACATAAGGTTCCACTTTGGTAAGGTTATAGCTAGTTAGGTCAGGGATCAGGATAAAGACCGGGCTGAGGTTGGATAGAGTGGCTAGGCTAAGTAAGATTCTATTTACTATTCTGGCTGGCTTTCTTGAGGGCTGCGTGTTTGTATTTACTTCCATCAGTGTGATTCAAAGCTAAGTGCTGGCGCCTTTACCGAAGAAAATGATTGTTTTACAAAATCTTCATTCTTAATTAATTTATTTTTTTTCCTTGTTTCAATTTAATTTCTTCCCGTCAGATTTATTTCCGACTTTAATGAACCACGCGGTTAATTCGCTCCCTTTTCTAAAAGTGAACTAGAAGATGAATAAGTTTGGCAGTAGTATTTTCCATCTTGTGTCTGGTGTTTATGAATCTAATCGGACAACGAATTATCTTAAAGTAAATAAATAAAACTGTCGCAAAGACGTCTATATTTTATCCTAGGCTTTCCATATAAATTAAATAAACTGGCTACAAACAGCCTCACCTCGATTTTTTTGTTGAGTGCAATGAATTTCCATAAGTTCTACAGAGCGTCAGCTCTTTGTATGACTGAGTTAAAAAACACAAACTAGCCACAGCTGTACACTGGGCAAAAATAATCTAATTATTAACAACCAGAAAAGGTATTAGATTTCGTCAGATACCCAGCTTGTGAACATATATTGTTATACTTTTCAGCAGGAAATATTGTCTTTTTGTTTGGCTTCACTTCTGGCTGTTCCCCATTTTCCCAAGTCTCTATCACGATTCAACTATGATGCGGAAATGTTGTTGTTTTTTTTTAAAAAATCAATCAAATTTCTTTTAAATTAAATGCACTTTAATTTGTTTTTGAAATTTTTTTCTAAAATTCCAAACAAAAATTAATATTTATATCTAAAAGAAAATAAGCTTTTATCTATAGTTTGTTTTCGTTGTTTTACTGTTGGCAGCCTGTTTAAAAACCGTCTTAGTGTCCAACAGAAAGGCCACGGGGCTCACGTGCAAACGTAAATACGACAATACGGCGGCTGCAATTAATTTAGTATAATTTAATACCTTGTTGTTGTCTGATCGCCATCCGGAGACTGAATGTGGCAGGTATATTACCGAGTAGATTGGATGGAAGCAAATTTACTTTTGTACGAACATTTAGTTTTAAAACGTCTGCTTCTCGAACTGGTGTCTGAACAACAACTCGATAAGCACTCACAAACCGCTTGTATTAGAGCATCAAGTATTAGCCGATTATTTAATTATTAAGCCAAATTTTATCGTATTTTATTACTTAATTAATGCAATATTCAGTTTTACTAGCCAACCATTTTTCTGCGTAAGCACAGATTTAAAATAGCATTAAAGGCAAAACGTTTAAGTTATGCAGTTGGTTGGTTGGCTGACGAATGACTACAAGCTGGCACGCTACACGCCATACATACACACGCAAGAAAGAGAATTAGTTTGTGGTATTAGCTGTAAACCATAAGATGTATTAGCCGTACGGTACTGAGTATCTGAAATAAGCATGCAGCCCTTTAAATTTTATTTTAGGTAAGCTTTCTGAGCAGCTTTCAGACATCGCTCTGTGAAAGTCAAGAAGGCGTGAAAACCGTTACTCGTCTGATCATACAATGGAAGAGCATTTCCACAAAAATAGAAAAAAACACTAGTAATAATAGTTAGTTGTTTGTTGTTTTTTGTTGTCTGGTAGTGAATCATTATATTAATTACAGTACAGTACGCAGTAAATAGGACACACAAAAAGTGTGCGGTCTACATTCTCGTTTGTGGCAGCCATCACGATTTTAGAATATAAGTTTGTAATCATCAGCCAACAGACAGAGGAGTGCCAACGCGATTTGTGTGACCGCTGCTCTGATTGACGGCGATAACTGTTTTCGAGGTGCGCTGCAAACAAAATTCTAGTTGGAGAAACGATTATACTTGAGGGTTAAGCGAGGTTTCAGTACATTAACAACCTTTAGTGAACACCTTTAACTAAAGGAATTTCGAAAGGGAAACTGTGAGTGCGCGCGCGCGCGTTCGTGCAGAAAGTGCGGAGATAAGGGGACACACGCGCTGTATCCGGTCGTCGATGATTTATTCGAGTACATCGCCAGACAAAGAGACACGGAACCATCATCAGCCCCCCGTGTAATTTTCCACCCGAGCTGGCGATCGCCGTATTGGAATAAAAGTGAGATCGGGTGAAGCGGACGTCAACAGATTAACAATTTATTTCCGTCTGTGCTCGTGTTTTCTTTTCGGAGCGCGCGCCAAGGTCTCGCGCGCCATGGCGTGTAGCCAGTAACGCCGTCTGGGATTACAGCGTCGAGACAATGACGCGCAACCCTATCCATCCTCTTCGTGGTTTACGACGAATCGCCGATCAGCTTCTTTTGTCGGGAATCCGAAACAAATGTAACCGTTTCTTTTTCTGACACTCAGAAGGACACGAGAAAGAGTAAACTTTATTTCTTGGCATTTAACTGTCGGTCTGGTCAATGAATTAGAAATCAATTAGCGATGGTGTAGTGCAGGTAAGGTCCGCGAGGTCTTCATTGCCGAGCCCCAGGTGACTTCCGGCCGGACGACTCGTGATGCCTGTCAAAACCCACTACCCTAGTTCTCCACCTTCCGCCAGTCGGACGGGTGTCAGTCAGGGTGATTTTAAGGGTGGCTGATCAGCGGGTATGCACGGGCACCGACTCTTCAGACGTTCTGTTGGGTGCTCGATGATTCCACTGTATGTGCATCACAGAGAGAAATTTTGGGAATTAATACATGGAATGTGACGGCTGGTTTATGAAGGGTGTTTAGTTCTCAAGAGTTCGCAGGAATGACCTGAGAGATTAAAGCTACAACGTTTTATTATTTTAAAATCCGATCACAATAGGATTCCCAAAGAAATTTGAGTCACATTATTCATAAATTAAACCGAGTGACGAAGAACAAAAATTACTATTATCACTTTCATAAATAGTGAAGTGCGATTAAAAGCCTCGCAGAGTACGAGTGTTAACAGTTCGATATAACTGTTAATCAGATCGTGAAGATTACCCAAGACATTGGCGTAAATTGTCTGCATCGTTTTCCATGTACCAATCAGTTTGTAATCGGAAATTTTTTTATTTAGCGTTGAAAATAATTTTTATTCAGTTATTTCAACGTTTTAACTAAAAATATTAATCAGAACAAAAACTCGTTGAGATCTGCAATACAAGTTGCATTGAAGAAATCTTTCACTAGTAGCCTCATAAAGATATCTTTAGAGGATTTCAGAGATACCCCGTAAAGTGAATTTCCTGACTAAAAAAAAGAGATTTTCCACTGAACTAAAACATCGTAAATATGACGTGAAGATTGATTTATTTGTAACACAAGATACTCACTCTCCGTTGTATTTCATTTTGTAATTTGATGATGATTGACAAATTTGTCTTAGGGCACCTTAATACTTTATTTGCAATGAGGCAAAATACAACTAGAAAAAAGTAATTTCTTCTTTCTCAATTTAAGACAAATATGGATTAAAAGTAATGCCATCATTTGTTATGCTTCAGAACTGTATTATTGTTTCAACTATTCAAATATGTATCTGCTAAAAATTCAAAAAGATTCCAAATAATTGGTCATTTTAGGATTCCAGTTATCAGATCTTTTAATTTTGAGCATTCAGCTGATAGTGGGTAAGTCATCAGTTTTAACCTAACATCATGTAGTCAGATTTTTTGTCGGTTTTGAAGCTGAATTTTATGTAAAAGACTGGAGTTTCCTATACTAACTCTAACCCTACCCTAAACTATCACGACTAATACTTTGAATGATTAATCTTAATCCTAATATATATGTTCTTTATAATATTCTCTAAATTTTTAGTCTGTTAAAAATTGAAAAAAAGGAATAGATTTACTGAACTGGTTAGCATAATATACTTCATTTTTATATTTATTTCTTCCAGAGTTTTAAAAAAAATATTGCTGTAACCTAAAATCTGTCTGTAAATGAGAGCAAGCAACTTTAGCTACTAAAAGGTTGAGCACAAATTGATTAACTGCCTTGACTCTGAAGTCTACAGAGCATTAAATATGTTACTAGCATTTCTAATTTGGTTTCAATCATAATATTACTAATTACATATTATTAAAGGTATATCTGAAATAATTAATTAAATATTCTTGTATATCGTGTCATTTTGTATTTTTTAAGTCCTTTGAAAAAATAAAAGACACCGTAATTACGTCAGAATCCATGCAGACATCATTTCTCTGAAGCACAAGCAGACAGACCCCATACACTACTATACAAAAGTAAAATAGGCGTTTGTGACCAACCTGGCGGAGGACTCTTGTTCGTTAAATTTAAAGCATTGGAAAGCTATTGAAAAACCTGCTTTACAGGAAATCGCGAAATCGAAATTCTGTTCTTTGATGTTTCGGTTCCATAATGCAGAATATTTCGGAAAACATGTTCCCCGTTCTCGAGACAGCAGCCTTATCCAGATTTGAGTTCTGCCTATTTTCCTTCAATTCGAATAATGCTGTTCTTTAATAACTTTAACACCTGCTTTACTTAGGGGAAACTACTATATATGTGCATAAATACACGAAAGAAGACGGGAGATTTTAGCAAAACGACTTTCTTAATCAGCACATTGAAAATAAATATAAATGGTTAGTAGTCTGAAAATCTAACCTGGATTTTATAATTAACCGTCCAGTGTAGTCAAAGGTAAGGAGATAAATAGCTAGCTGGGAGTTCTAGCTTTATTTGGAGTTTAGGAGCGGGCTAGATGCTAGAGCTTTGTTCTTATATATCCAGGGGTTATGATGACTCGTCGTGTCAAGTTTAATATCTCAAACTACTGCAGTAAGTTTATGGATGATTTATGAATTCAGCTTCCTCTCGTTCCTTTAAACAAAGGCCGAACGACTCCTAATCTTCTCTTAAATTCGGCCTATTTAACGTTTCAATCAATCTCGCTGAAAACATTTATCTCTTTTTTCGCCTCTCCCAGACAGCGTATCCGGCATCACCTCACCCCGGACAAAGACGGTCTTTGAGAGGAGGTCTTGATTGCCCGTACTGCGCCTCATCCCTACCATCTCCGTCACACGTTCCAGAATCCATTACGTCGTCTTGACGATACCTCAGCTGTCACCACCAATAATATGAAGTCGGCGAACATCGGCGACTTGACGACAGAGAAACAGACAACCAGATCTGAACGAGAGATGAGGAGGGAGGGACGAGAGACCGATACCAGAAAAATATTTCACTATGTAAAAAAGAAAAAAAAACCTTACCACTGAGTTAGATGGAAGATAAAACAGTATGATTTTATTGCATTATATAGTTCAATGTAAATTTAAGTATCTTTAAACTTACGCCCTAAATCTAATTTGATAAAAAAATGTAAATTTTTATAAATAAACAGAAAATTTGAATTGCATATTTGATGGTTTCACTTTAATCTATAATTTATAGAAAAATGAAGAAATCGTAAGCTTAAATCTCTCTAGTATCAACAATGGAAATATACTTTTGGTCGTTTGTTATCGCTTAAAAATTAAAATTTAAAATTATCTTTTCGAGCTTTTCAGTGTAATCCACTATGGACGCTTCTGATGCGATGTTTATTTTATTATTACCATGGCCCAAAGAATAATTCGCTAATTAGATATTCGATGACTCGTTTTTCGATCTTGTACCGACATTTTAGCTGAGAGCTTGGTACCCGACTCATTATTATTATTTTTTAAAGTTTGAAATTTCCATCAAGAACAGCAACACCTTGTTGACTTCTACCTCTCTATTCTTTAGTGCGTGAAGTGTTAGCGTTTTGATGTCCATTTCTCTAACCGAGTATAGAACCACCCCCCAAAATGGTTTTGCATTTTTGGCACTCAGTCTTACTACTGATTTCAGCTATTACAAGTTGACATTTCCGCATATAAGAGACTTCTTGTATATTCCTTTGCTGTTCATGTTTCTCTCAGATTATACTGTCATAGACGCTGTCCCGTTGTATAAAGTCCGAAATATGTTAAATATAGTAGTATTACCATAAGCTAAAACGCGTCGCATCTATACTTTCATCTTCATTTGCATCTAACTTCTATTTCTTGGAAAAGTTTTGTGTCTTGAAATGATTTGGTTTATCTTGTCGTTGCGATTATTAGTGAAATATAGTTTTAAAGTAATTGCTGTACCACTTTCTCTCCTTTTAATTATTCATAATATTTTTTTTCATCCAACAATTCTTAAAAATAATAATTTGTTTGCAAAGATATTCCGGAAAAAGAAAGGAAGAATCAAAACTCTACCTTGTGCGTGAAGTAGAGAGATATTCTCTAAAATGTCTGAACGTTTCAACCATTTAAAATATTTTTGAATGATGAAAATTACTAGATTTACTTATCTTGGAGTTCATCCCGGGTTGATGTTAGAAAACTCTTTGATAATAAATCTGTGAGCGAATGGAATAAATTCATAGCGGTTGATTGTGATTCTTTAAAGTAGGTAAAAAGTAATGTGTATTTCTTGGCAGAGTGAGAGCTTGTAAAAGCCTAATATTTAAATCAAGCACAATATAGTCTATTCAGAGACTGTTTACAGATTTAAAAAGATAGCTCAGGATTAGGGACTTTACAGGTCATTATTCTATGTCCGTGAGAGATGACAAAAAGAAACGCGTTGTACATGGAGTTATGTTGACGATGACACAGGTGCATCTCGGCTCAATGTTCCACCTTGGCGTAATTTCTAATCAGCCTCCGAGATTTCTTAAATGTTGTCATTGTTATGTAAAACTAAAACTTTCGAGAAAAAAATAAACAAAACGAGAAAACAATCCGAAATCCGAATTCCTGGGATTAATACAATAAATAATATGTATGTGATTTTATGCTTTTATCAGGAAAAGTTCTCTTTCCTTCCGGCCTCACTTTTGAACCAGGTATGTTGCACGTGTGATTACAGGTTTGTCTAGCATTGAGTTGTCAGATCAGATCTGATTCGCGCCTGGAGCCTAGATCTGACAATGAATCCACATCCCGCCGACAGCCGCGCGACCCTGACGGAAACACTTTGCCATCTCCTTGTCGTCTCCCATCATCTTCCTTAAACCATCAGCGTGAACGCCCTAGGCATGTGATTAATCCCACTCCTTCCACCTACCTGTGTTTATCGTGGCTTTTATGTGGTAATAAACGGGTTAGATATTCTACACGGTGTCTGTGTCGGGTCGAGTTTCATCGGAAGGGATTTCGTGGGCAGACAATTAATTTGTTTGACTCCTTCGCAGATTGTGTGAAACGGCTCCCTTCCAATCGAACAAGACCATCCACCCTTATCCTGTTAAATTATCACTTACAGTTTTCTCCAGAGGTGTTTTCTACTTCCTTCTTTCTTTTCATCCTTTTCACTAAAAGAGTTAGTGTTTTCCGTTTACTCAGAACAGAGGCGATAAAACCCTGGACACACACGCGCATGCGCACCGGCTCATTTCTAATACCAGTTAAAGTTCGAAAACCGACATCTGAGGAGGTTTTGGCGAACTCCTTTGAGACTCCAATCTTTCTGACATTACTTAGATCTAACGAAGTCACCTTTCATAAATTTTGTAGACAGCATTCCTTCAGCATCTTCGACAAATCTATCCTACAAATTAAAAATACACTAAAACAGATCTAACATAAATCTATCGAAAGAAACTTTCATCAAACTGATTGAGAAACCCGATGAAAATTTAGTAGCGTAAGAGATAAAGGTAATAGAATAAATAAATGTCGATAGACCTTCTGATCACAAAACAGTTTTTACCTTTGTGTGTGTGTGTCCTTCTGCACCATAAAAAACCCCTGTTGTTTTCCAGTGTGTTTCTTTTCTTATTCATTCACATGACAATAAAGTCTGTTTACAGACTACTTATCGTAATTTAGTGGAAACTTTACATTATGCTGTGGCGGAAATATGTACAACAAAGAACCGTGAATATCTTCTGAAAAGTGAGGATGAAATGCAACATTATCTTGACAATTTCTAAGTCGTAGTTATGGTTCAGGTGTTTATGAAGACTTTACTAAGTGATTGTAGAATTACATGACTTAATTTTCAAGTGCTTTACCGATTTCTTTTTCGAAATGAATCAGAGACTGTATTTGGTAAACGATTTTTACTTTAAGAAAAATACGTAATAAAGATTAGTGAGGATTATTTATACTTTTAAAACGTAAACATCTAGATTTTTATTAATTAAGGATCTCTAAATGAGTCTTGGTAACTTTCAGTGATATAAATCATACAGCAGGCTGGACAACTGTAAGAGATGATTTATCTTTAGTAATAGAAGATTGAATACATGGAGCAGTGAGAACGTGCAATTACTTAGTGTTATATAGCCAGTACATTAAACATTTCATTAGATGATCTAAATATTTGGATTTAATTTATACTGTATAAGCTAGAACTCTTTCGCAACTTTGTAAATAAACGCAACTTTAACTTACGGGTAAAATCGAAACTTTCTTTAGTCAGCTTGATCCTCTGGTGGGCCGGGCATTTTACAGAAATCCTGCTGAAGCAGACTAGATCAAAACAACTTAAATATATTTAAGTCTCAACGTTTTGTCGTCAATGAGAAGAATGATCAGTATTGATTCAACAGATATATTGTTAATTTTGTTTAATTTATAGAGATGGGCAGTTACGCCAATAATTGACAACAACAATAATAATAACAACAACAACAACAACAACAACAACAACACAACAACAACAACAACAACAACAACAACAACAACAACAACAACAACAATAATAATAATAATATAATAATAATAATATAATAATAATAATAATAATAATAATAATAATAATAATAATAATAATAATAATAATAATAATAATAATAATATAATAATAATAATAATAATGTATTTAAACTGTTTCAGCTTTGATTTAGAGGATTAAAAAACACAGCACATTATTCGGTCCCATATCTTTATTCCACAAACTCTGTTTCTTTCATAATCCTGAAAATCGAGAAATACTGGTCCAAAAAATAGCTGATGTTGTACTGCTGCTCTTTCTGCGAGCTGGATCTGATATATGCGATCCATCTGACAGTGGCATCATCAGCTGCGATCCGACAGTCATCCTCGAATGATCCATATGCCATCTGACTATTTTCACGACTGATACCCCAACAAAACCACCCAGAAGAGTGGGATCCGTGTTTATTTAATTCATTACTTTTCTTTTTCGGTTCCAGGTGGGATATTCCTTCGCGGGGGACTAATTGCCGGATGAGCGATTTCCACTGCGCAGTTGTCAGCGCACATCATGTCAGACACCGATCCTCGCATTTCTCGGGATCGCGCGATGCGGCCGTCTTCTCCCTCTTTTTTCCTCGGACTCGAGCTGAGCAGCCGACATCCGATCGGACTGACAGAGCACGCGGAGAAAAGCGGTGAGAATGTCAAGGTGGTCCCGTAAAAAATAACATCCAGAAAACATGAATGATGATTCGTTATCGAAGAACTCCTCCATTTATTTCACGATCGACTTATCTAATTAACCCGAGGAACCGTACGCGGAAAATTGGTTTGGAGAGAAAGTTTTTACTCAGGCTGCACGTACGCCCGTCCTTTATTTAGAAAAAAACAAACTAGTAAACAGTGTTACGGTGTGATCACAGTCAAACAAACCATAAATAACAAAAAAACACAGCATTTTAAGGCGAAACATACGGAGGAGAACATGGGGCTACTTGTTACAGAGGTGAGTGTCTGATCGCAAGTCAAAGCTTATGGCGTCCGCTTGATTAGGAATTACTGGTGCTGTGACGACCTACCTCCGTAACATCTCGCCCATTGTCTCCCAAACGGTTCGTTTCTCATTTTTACAAAAATAGGAAAAGCAAAGTATATCCGACCCTTCACACAGAATTAATAAATAAGAGATTTTTGTCAACTAACGAATCAGAATTTTGTCGATAAACTTGATTGAAACACAAAAAATTCCTATTCTAAATAACAAAACACTTAATCACGAATACAAAAGGAAAAATAAACAGATGAAACCCATCAGAATCAATCGGCCGAAAATATTCCATTGGTCATGAAAATTATCAAAGGGTAATTATTATACCGCAGGAAAAAACGAAAGCGGTGACAAGAAAAGTCACCTAGTAAATGAAATTTTCGGATCAAGCATTTTTGGTTTGTATTATTTGTTGATCCACCGCACATGTTAAACACCGTTGACAGAACTGGTCAGAAAAACAAATCAAATACAAATCATAGATGTCGTCCAGAGTTATTCAAATACCTGTTTGCTTGGGAGGCAGCGAAAACGTCGAACGTAAATTCATTTGTTATCGGTGCTTGCCTGACTGCTTTTAGTCTGGTTCTCAATAGCTTATAGTTTCTGAGTAGTTCTGCTAAAATTATTCGATCTGTTTTCAATTTGTTTCTAAGCTAAAAAGTTACCAATATTTGATCTGTCTTCAGTGTAATTCTAAGATGATTGTAGTTTCCAAGTAGTTTTGCTAACAGTGTTTTCATATATCTTCAGTGAATTCTATTCTGAGTATAGTTTCTGAGCTGATTTGTCAACGGTGTTTAACTTGTGTTTATTGTTGTTCTACGTAGTTTTGGCAACCTTTTTATTAGTTGTTACATATGCTACACGTCGATGACAATGAATTTGCATATTTCCTCTTATCATTTACACAGAAGGTGAAATAGTGAAGATAGATGTAATCTTTTATATGTTTTCGAATTATTCAATTTGCTTAAAGAATGTTTGCAGCGAGTATTATTATTATTATTATTATTATTACACAATAACGAAAATACATTGACTCAACATGAAAGCACGCCTTGTTTAACTGTATGAAACCCAGTTTAATTAGCTATATTTTGTTCAAACGAAGTTTGTTATTTGAAGTAATCGGCTGTTAATTTTGAGACAAGCAAAACAAAAACCAACCACGTGGGGTTTCTTCAATTTGAAAAAAAAAGCAAAAACCAACCATAAAAAACAGTACATGGGAGCTGGCAACTTAAATATTTGACCCCATTTATTTTTACGATCGTAAAGGTTTGATTGGAGAAAAAAACTGCTGGATATTAATTGTATAAATTGTGTAATAACAAACAAGTTTTATACATCAGCAGAGAAAATAACTTAAAAGCATTTTCCCTCTAAAATATGCACAGAATACCCTTTTATCTTTTCTTTATCGATTACTTATAAAGGAAACTTTTTTAAAAAAATCAATTAGTCACTCCAATAACATCGAAATCTAATTTCAAGAAAACCTGATTAAATGATTGATGTCTGTCTGTTCTGTTCTGTTTTTTCTTCTTCTCTACATAACGTGATGGTTCCGGGTTTTCAAAATTATGGCGCAATAATATTTATTTAGGCAATCGCGGATTTATTTCATTATGCGATCCGGCCATCAATCGGACGTCATACTCAGTAAAAGGTTTCTGCAGAATCGATACAATTTGATTCTTTTCTCAGTCTAAAGATTTGCACGCCCTTAAGTTGTCCCTCCGAGGTGTTGTAATTTCGGTCGAGTAAATTATTTTCTCATAAGTAAACTGTACAGAAACTTTCGAAATGGTTGACTTTTAAATGCATAAGTGTGATATTAAAAATGTAATTAAAACTTCGCTTGCAAAAAATTTTAGCGCTCCCAAGAACTTTGTTAATTATTTACAAACGAGTAGATTAAGGATTAAAGTAACTTGCAAATAATGGTAATGATTATAAGAAGATAGAACATTAGGTATTTTATGTAATTACAACTCAGGAATAATATGGTTATTATGTGACTTGAAGATAGTTGTAATACTTACAAGTAGACAAAAATTATTTACGTTAGCTTAATTATAACATTTGTAAATATAATTTAGACTATATAGTGTGTAGTCATTCCTTATACCCAAAGGCTTGGCCAATTTTTGCATCATTCTAGAAATAACAATAACAATTATTAAAAATTTTTGTGAACTTTCATTAAGTATTTAGAAAACTAATGCAAATTCATCAGGTTTAATTCGACTTTATCAAGAAAAATTAGACAATTCTATAGTGATGCGAAACTTTTGATCATGGCTGTAGGTTAGATAAAACACTAAGCACTCTGCTGTAGTGGTACAATTGGACATTAGGCTAGTATTGTTGCTTATTAGTTTATGAATAAATCTAGATTTAGTTTGAACTACTGCAAATGATCTAAGATACCATTGTTATACTTAGATAGGTAGTATAAATGCTCCTGATTGAAGTCTTACTGTAGCGTTTGTCAAGGGAGTGAGAGCTGGGAAGCAGTTATTACTTAAGCAGATCACGACTAGAGGTTCTTCTAAACATATTCCGATAAACTCCATCGTTCTCCTTGCTGCCTTGTTGCACGGTTCGTTCTTTTCTACTGTCGACACGAGGTGAGTTCCAATGTCGATTCTTTCTCCGTTCGCGTCTAGAAACCTTAAAAAAGACACCTTTGATCATTTCAAAAGATATATCTTAGAATGTTTTCAAAGAAAGTTTCGAATAAACTCTACCTTTTTAAAGAATCTGGCTAGGTTCCAAACAACAGTGTCCCGGCAGGGGTCTCTAAAAACAGGTGGTCGGTCGGTTTTTCCTCTGGGGTACATAAACATTTCCAAACTATTCGATCCGTTCATCTCTAGAGAAATAATAACAGCAGTTTTGGTTATTATTCTAACTTGGGAAACGTTTGAAAGCATTTTTCATTAATTCCATATTATTCTGGTTGCAGATGCGAAATTTATCTATTTATGAAAGTTATTTTGCCAACTAAAGTAGGCTAAACAAATTAAATTTATTAATTGTATAAATATTATTGATAAAGCTATTTTATCACCGGACAATTAATTATCTCTTATTAATCTTTAACGACAACGTCAGGTATGAAATAACCATATTTACTGAAATTTCCGAGTTATAAGTCGATGCGGGTTATAAGACGAATGGGATAGATTTCCCACTTTAAGGTAGATAAGATGAGGTGGTTAGTTGACCAACAACAGCCAGAACACCGCCTGAAGTCTTGCAAACAGCGAAAGAAAAAAAAAAAGAACGCCGTGTATGGTATTTCTGTGCTCATGAATATTAATGAGCACTTTCGAACTTATCGGTCAAGTACTTTGTTAATAAATTCTCAGAATTCATTGCTAAAATAAATTTTTGACAAGTTTTGAATCATGGAAAGAACTTTGAAATTCGTAGTAAACATTAAAATTTAGATATTCAAATCATAATATGATTTTTTCATGACATGCGTTGATATAGGAAGTAGCCTTCAAATAGAATAACATTCATACAATAATAAATAAAAAGAAAACGAGTTCACAATTTATAAATTTTTTGTACTTACCAAGCAATGTCTCACTCACAACTCAGCTTCAAAGAAGCCTTCAGATTCCTCATCTTCATTGTCTGAGTTGAGGATAGTGGCAAGCTCAGGGGACAGAGTGGGGGAGAAGTTTTCCTCGTCTTCTGTGTAGTGGTCTTCGAGCTGTTGAATACTCCAGCCTTTAGAATCCATTAATAATAGCTGTCTGACGCACACTATCCCATGCATGTTTTATTCACTGTGTCATAGTGTCGAAGGAAGCACGACGCATACGGCCCGTAATGGTGAAATTATGTTCACCTGTGGGCATTCACTCTTCCCATCTCCCCATATTTGTCTCAGCTTAAACTTGAAGCATCTACTGAATGAAATGTCCGATGACTGTAATAATTTTATCATCCTTCTAGGGATGATCTGGTCTTTCTGGTCATACTAGCTTTTGTTTCTTCGCTGATGTGCGCATGCATAGGTCTACGATTAGCATGGATTTTTTTGTCTGGAAAAACCTAACAGTCCAACGAGAGTACCACTTATCCAGCCATTTTCTCATAATGTCGTTGTTCATCCATTCTTTCCGGATCATCTCCACCATAACACCACTCACTAAATTCTTCGGTATCATCTTTCTTTTAAATATTACCATGGGGGGTAGCTTCCTCCCGTCGGCACTACACGCCGCCAACATCACTGTAAAATTCGCTTTTTTCATGTCCTGTCCTTCTGATGGCCACCATTTTTATTTGGTATGTATAGTTTTACCTGTAGGAATATCAAATGTTAACGGTACTTCTTCCATGTTAATGATGTTTGACATTTCGATATTATCATCTTCTATCTTCGTCGTGACAAATTTTCGAAAATGATCTAACTTCCCTTTGAAGTCTTCAGGAAGTTTCCATGATATGGTCATTTGCTGCCTAATTCTTTTTCTACTCATGAATTGGAAGCACCAAAATGGACCACTCACAAAGCTCTCCACTTCAAATTCAGCGGCGATCTGCTTCACTTTTAATCTCACTTGAACGGTGGTAAATCCATAACATGAGGTTCGTTATGATAATATATACTCTTATAACCCGTTCTCAATGCTTTTCCATCGAAGTATACACCTGCGATTTGCCGCCTTAGTTTCCTTTGCTGTGCGCAGAGCATCGTTTGCCTTGCACCTTCATTGGACGCAGTTTTCACTGGTACCGTACTTGTGATGAGCAGCCATTTCCAATTTCTTCGGCGAATTTTACGACTTCCAGTTTAATGGCTGCTGAGTAGGATTTACACGAACTAACAGGTGGCATTTTGAAAACGAATAGAGTTTTGTAATAAGGGTTTTTATACTCGCAAGGTTTCCGCCTTCTCCTCGGAGATAACCACACATACACGAACTTTACACCTGCACTCACACGCACGCAGCACAAAAAGATAAAAAAACGATCAAAATGAATCAAGATGGCGCCAAATAGTTTCATATGAACTTTACAGCCAAGTTGTTGGGTTTAGGACATTTTTTAAAGTATTAAAACATTTTAATTTTATCCACATTTAAGTCGATTCTGATAACAAGATGAGTAAAATTGTCTTCTCTTATAACTCGGAAATTACGGTACTTTGTATTTATATAACATTAATATTAAAGAGTATACATATCCTAGAAATTCTGTATAAAGAGAGTCTTCTAGCGGTAGTTTTACATCTGCATAATGAAAAGTTTTTTGTAAATCTTGAACCAGCATGTAACTAATTGCTAAACTATATCTGCTCGATCACTGATATAAACAACTGCTGACAGAATTTATTATTTCAAGAAGAGAAAGCCACCAGCAGAATTGTTTTCCTTCTTTAGTCTAAAATGATAGATGTCGTTCTTCCGGAGGAAAAAGATTTGGGAAAGTAAATAAAACTTTCAGCTAATTTTAAGATTGAATAAAAGTACAGTATACGATGTCGCAGACACTCGCCTAAACAACTTGTATGTATTGTACAGCTAGAAGCCGAACTGCTCACAGTTGACTCAACAAACAATCATTTTTTTGTTACACGTGTTGCTGATGATAATTTTCTTTGATGAAACGATTAGTTTGGATTTGAAAATTAATGTTTTAACTCAAACAATGATATACAAAATAAAAACATTTAAACTATTAATATTCTCATTAACTCAAACAAGAAACTTTGTTTTTTTTTGTTGTTGTTAAACTCTTCAACCAACTTTTCTTGATCATAATTTATTTAGTTTACTAAAGCGCAAAAAAATGACCACGAAATTTAAAGTAACGAAGATAGTAAGCCTTTGAATATTTATTAGTAGAGTAAAACGATAAATTAGTGCTTTCTTTAGCTAAACGGACCGCCAGATTAGCATATTTTGTGAGAGTCACCAATAGATAAACATTAATGTTAACAACCTCCTTGTAAAGCAATTATTTAAAAACTGTTTTGTTCACCGAAGCTACTTCACCTCTCCAAAACGTCTATTTGAGCGGAGATTGGCTGCTATAACTCGTTAATAAGATCGATGCCACAAACTCTAATCAGTAAATTTGTATTATCAGTCATAGACTAAAATATTCAGACATGCATAAATTAAGTTGAAATATAGTAGACAACATATCCATAAGTCGAATGAGAATCATTTAACAGCGTAAATTGGCAGGACATTCACGCGTCTACTACCTTTCTCCAGTATAGTATCACACAAGGTAGTGTAGTGCATATATACGATATAGTCTTCGCTCATATGTCCAAAGTCGGCTAATCTGAGTGATCTGCCATCACCTAGAGAAATAAAAAAAGATAACAACAAGTGACTTACGCCAATATAAAAGCAGCAGTAACCATTCATAAGCGGCACAGAAGTCACAGATAAGACTCCGCCTGTTTCGAGCCACGACGTTTAGCACGTGGCCCAACCAAAACAAATATCTCTAGAAATGCGCAATACTATAAAGTCTTTTCAGAAAGTGAAGGCAATTCATAAATAGACAAGTGACCAGGAATTATTTATTAGATTGGATCATTTCTCTATGTGTTACCCTGCTTTTCAATATATGCTGTACAATGACTCACGAGGTTCTTGATACCACCCTGATAAAAAATTTGTTGTTGCTAATTAAAGTGACGTTAAACCTGTTTGACCTCGTGACCACTGCAAATATTTTCGATTTTTTGGGCATTGCTGACTCTAGATATTTCCACTGCATATTCTGTCTTTTGCTTTCAAAATCGAAATGATGTACCTATGTTTCATCGCCAGTGAAGATATTAGAAAAAAACTGTCACCTTCATTCTGCCAATGTTTCAATAGCTGGAAACACGTGTCCAAACGATTCTGCGCATGTATGTTTCTCAATTGTTCTGAAATTCAACCAGCACACACTTTCTGAAAGCTCAGGTGTTCATGGATAATGGTATGGATACTGCCTGTATCTATGTCTCGGCTGTGTCCATCTACTACTGATGTTCGGTCATTTTTAAATCTGTGCACCCACCCCCCACTCGTACACTTTTCTTTGCGCCACACGGTTCTCTCCATATTGCGCAACAGTCTCCGATGGATTTCCGTCTAGAGAACTTCTTTAGCCCACAGAAAATAAATTACACATCGCTGCTCTTCTTCGGTGCCCACTGACAATTACGCGGCCATGTCGTTTACTTGCTCACTAGCACCACTAGTGAGTGCTGGCACCAAGTCGTTTAGCGCTTTGTCGCACGCAAAAGGTATCGATGTAAGCATTGTCTTATTGTCGAAGACACCCTCGTACTTTGAACGTTAAAGGGTTGACTGTAAGAAAACTGGCAAAAAAGAAAGAAAGAAGAAAGCAAAACCTTGGGATATCCAACAAAGAAATTTACCACTTATTCCAAAACCAAACTGCTTACTTGGACAAACATAGATAAAAAGCCCAAAGAATGGAAGAGCGTAACACCTGTGGCAGAGAAAAAACATGTTAAGTCGCCAGACTTCCTGTACAGCGCAGCTCGATGTCACCAAAGCGGAGCCCCTTTCCTTCACAAAAGTGAGAAGGCGTCTTAGAACTGCTAGTGTAACTGGTTGAGCCACTATAGAAAAAAAAACTCTACTAGGGGCTGCCAATTAGAGGAAAAGGCTTCATTGCACAAAATTAAGCAAAACTCAGGCTATAAAACCATGAATAAGTTTTATGGACCAGGAATCAAAGTTTGAGTTGTTTGAGTCGAGACGCAGAGTGTTGGTTTGCATTGAAGCGATGGACGGTGGAAGAAGCATAATGGCTATTAAAGTTTAGAAGTAAATGAAGTTATCATTTTGTACAAAATCAATGCAACAATGTGCAAGGAGCATCACAATGGCAACATGCAATACCTTCTGGTATCAAAGTTACTAGTTTACCAGTTAAGGATTTAATTCTCTAACAAGATAACGACACTAAGCAATTATGTTAATTATGCAGACAATGTGTGCATCGCAAAGTACAGACGGATGAAAAATAAAATTGAGAAAGATGAAGCAAAATGATACAGCACAGTTTTATATCAATACCTCAATGTATGTCAGAGCTCAGTAAAACAATCTATTTTGAAAAATTAAGTGTTGGAACGTCCAATCTTTACCGGGCGTTATGAAAGCTGAGATTGTCTCTTTCAATGAAAATAGTGGTTTTTATTTATGTACTATGTAATACATTTGTTATTTTAGTTCTCCGCCATGAATTTGTGTTTACTTTCAAGTTTTGGACGTATATATAATACAATTTTAACAAGGATAATAGATAGACTATTCCATTTACTCTCTGCTTTATAAAGTCGAGTAAGAAAATAGCTTTTAATTTCTTCAGTCATTAAGGACGAAGTAAAGATGAATCTTCATTCAGTGTCAGACCGGTATTGATACTTAGCTTAACTTTAGACTGTTATCTATCTATAACAAATGATAGCATGCAGCTGCGCATTTCAAAATCAAGGTTGACGTATCTCATTTTTCCAGACTACATCTCCTTAGAAGAACAGCAGGCTCCAACATGATGGCGTCCATCGATACTTGCTGTTTCGGCTCGGCGAAAAAATTCTCTTGCTGTGTTTACGCACGTTCTGATACTTGAGCACAGTATACATTAAACTCTACAGTAGCACCTCAGCTCTCGTGAGCTCTGGGTAGACAAACAATACTGCAATGATAACCGAGCGTCTCTCAATACATTCAACCGAGGCTTCAAATCTCCATCTGTTATCAAAGATGTTTTACAGAAAATGAATACAGGCACCAAATGTAATGACAACAAAGACCCACATTTTATTACTTATTACAAGGTGAATGCTTCTCCAAGTCATCCCCAGAATTTAAGAAATGCTCATTAATTAATTTGATTTCCACCATGCTAACAATAGAAATCGTATTTAATTTACTTTCACTTTTATTACTGAAGAGTATCTCCTATTATAAAGCTGTGCTGATTTTTTCAAAGTTTAAAAACTTTAATTAAAGAAGAGAAAAATCAAAATTAAATTTAAAATTAAGTAAAACAAGTTTGAACTAAATTTTAAAAAGAAATATACAGTTGTTTTCTTTTTTATTGCTAGTTTCCTTATTATGTACCTTCTGAATAAAAAAAGGATATCTATACTTTACATATTATTTGGTTCATTTTAAATTAGAAAGATAATTTAATTATATCAGATATTAAATAAAATTCTAATGAGAATGTTGCAGCAGTCACGCTAAAACGTCTGTAGAATTATGAAGAAATAAAAATATAATTTGATTTAAATCTTTAAAACCAACAAACTCTTATTCTGTATGCTGTAAAAAATGATTTTTTTTGTATGGTTGGTTCCTTTATGGTTGTAATTACCAGAACATGTGGCTGTAACATCGCAACTACGAATAATTTAACCGCAGTGTTGTCAGACTCCCACTGGATTCATGTTATTGGCTGCTTCTTCAGCGTCGATCTCTGTCCGCGTGAAGCCTTCAAAATTCACCGTAACCCTGACTGCAGCAGAGACGCCGCGAAAATCTGTTTTATTCGACAAAGAGAACACGAGCGCTGTATTTAGGAAACAAGACCTTCGCCGATTGTGTTGCTCCCCTTAAAGCAAAAACAACCCAAAACAGAAGGAGATTCTTCATGAATCACATGAAATCTAAATAAAAATAAACACTGCCTTAATGTCACGAAAAATATAAAAACCAAACAGGAAGACTATGACATGCGAATAATTATATAAATATATATATTTTAATGAAATCTTAAAATCTTTCGAATATATTTTTTTCTTTTTATTCTATTGGCGATATTTATTATTCAAAATACTCTTTTAATTAAGGAACTTTCTCGTTTGTTTTTCTGCTTTTATATTCAATTAAATCATTATTAATTATGTAGTCATTTATCGTATTTTTTTGTAAATAACTTGCATTTCGTGATGCTTTAGACTGTATAATTACTCCCCACCCGAAATCGTCAAAGAAGATATTCATTGAAGAATGTATGTAACAACAACAATTTAAATCACTGTTTGGAATTTCAAGTTTCTGTGATTTATCCGACTTGCGATCGCAATAGTTGTGTGTGCAAGTCCAGCAACAGTCGCCTTTAAGTCGCTCCTTAGTCCAAGAGTTTGTTTGTTTGGGATTTTTGCTTTCTTTAAATAAAAAATGCGGCTTTTCTATAACTTCGCGTTCATGCGGTGCATTTGTCAACGACAAAATTTCAAACAGAGGATGTTAATGGATTGCGCAGCATTAATTATGACAGGGTTCTCTGCTACAATGCTCAAGAAGTGATTGTGCGGTCTTTAAGAGAAAGCGGCTGTTTCAGGACTAAAGACGATAAAAGTTTTATGACCCCCCGTTTCTGCCGTGCAGTTTCGACTTCTCATTTCTAAATGCAACTGGTATCGACGATCATAAATAAACGGTACTTTACCAAGTGGAAAAAATCATCGTGTTTCGACATCTAGAACGGTTTATGATTCAGCGCTGTGTGCAGACTAATATCGTTTCTGCGGGTGGTCTTATTCAGTGGAGTCTTCATTGCTATTAAATTCCATTCGCCTCCACAACAGGACCGAGAACCCGCTGCAAGGATAAAAGGCCCCAAGCGAACATTTATTCCGCCTCACTGAGTTGATAGTTAAAGCAAGAAAAATGGAAAATTGCAGGAAGAAAAAATAAAGGTATAAAACTCGTGACTAAAATTTGTGCTTGATTAAAAAGATATTAAAGGATTTTCTTTAAAAGAAAATCGTTTCTTTCTTTCTTTAGGCAATGAATAGTCGTACCTGGTTTGCTAACAGATATTAATTTTTTGTTCATAAATCTATAGATACCTTTTTCTGTACTGCAAAGAAAGGTGGCTGTTGATTAAATGGCTTATAAGCCGGTGCCATTTTGAGCATGGTTGCCACGGACGGCGTACGAGAAGCGACTGGTGAAGGCATCGAACCGTATCGAGACACGGGGTCGTCTAAAAATCTAGAGGGCATAAAGTTGTGGGGGAGGAAAGGCTGAAAGTTGCATAAGAAATGCTCAAAAAAATCAAATCAGATTACTTTTCTACTTCTGGGAAGAGCTAATATTTTGGCTAACTTTTATTCATTAAATATTAAAGAAAATACTTTTTGTAAATTTATATTTTGGCTTAATAAAAAAATCATGAAATACTATAACATCATTCAATGAAACAATTATCTCCCCTTATTTTTATGATACATACAGTGGATAGAAATGTATTGACCTATTTCAGGATAATCAGTGTTTTCTACATAGCTGGTTGCTAAAGTGTATTTATACGTCTGTGAAGTGCATCATCTGATGTTATTTTGTATAGCAAATACAACAGAAAAAAGGAAGCGTAATCAGCTCCATCTTCATACGTTAATCATTCACTGTTCTTTACAGTGTGGGAATTGCGGCTATATAAACGGTAACGACGTTTCGGGATTCGCTTAAATTTGGATATTGATAAAGAAAGATATGTACATCAGGTGATTAAATAACTATTCGTAAGTGGTTTACATTGTGTGAAGGAAATTTCAGTTCGGTTCATTTACTATATAATCTGAGGATCACAGAGCTGGTTTAAGAAATATGGCGGTATCGCTGATGAAGAATGAAAGGATTTTAGAATCAAAAAGGTAACTGCAACATTGCAATTATCCAAATTTGAAGTTAAGGGAAATTAAAAGTGTGATTAATCAGAGGAGAGATAGTCATCAAAGAAAGACAAGAATGATAATGATAGAGGAAAATGTGCTACAAAGATTACAAAATAACAACCAAAGAGTAAAGAACACATTAGTAGAGGCCTAAGGAAGCCAATTATCCGTATGAAGAATAGAGAAAAACATGATGACAGTTTGCAAAAAAGCAAGTAAAATCCTCCAGGATTTTAAGATGAAATTTTATCGATTGATGAAAATACGAAAAAGACTAGAAGTGCGCAGGGATGGTGTTTTGAGGTTGAGTGACCTCCAAAGAATTTAAAGCAATGAGTAAACGGCAAAGATCTACATCAATGAGTCATTTAAAAAACTGTCGCTGTGGAAGAATAGAAGCCAGCTTTTAATGAAAATTGCAGTTTACTTTCTTCCATGCTGGAACATTTGAGAGCTGTTATTAAGGACATGGGAATAATTATTTTATGAAAGTAGAGATAGTCACATCTCTTTTCCTACTTATCAAAACGCCAGACGGAGCACACTTTACAGGTGTCCGGAAGCTTCTAGTTTCGAAGTGGCTAGGTACATCCTCATACATTGTACTAAGCGACCTTCCGTTAATCTCTGTAGTTATTTGTTGTTTTTTTTTTTAATTAAGCCATTAAATACGTTTACATATAGTTTAAAATTCGATCAGTTTACGTGACAGATAAAGGATTTTCTACTACTTTCTACGGAATCTTGATTTCTTTTTAGGTGAACAGACTGCGAGCCGAACTTTTACAGTGACGAGAATTTCACAAACAACATCGCACCGGATACTCCTCCTCTACTGAGCAGCGACACCGATAAATCACAGAAGCGTTCCAACAGGTCGATCATATTAAACACATGAGAATGTTATCAGTTCAATGAAGGTAGAAGTTGAAAAAATAAAATAGGCCAAACTATCAGACAGATTTATATTCGTATAAGATGCAAATCAGTTTACACGCCTCCACTCTGTATCAGGGACTAAATAGCGTTCTGAATAATCCAATAGTTCGGCAGTTATAATTAATGTTAGCGACGTAAGGGTCCCAACTCTAATGTGAATGGTTATATTAATTTTGAGCATAAAATTACAGATAATAATTTTACTGGACACTTATTTCTTGAATTATATATTTAAATATTGTTTAACTATAAAATGGCATATACTAAACTGTTTCTTTAAATAAAACGAATATATATATATATATTAAAATATTTCTTACATTATTTTTTATTCTGATCATCGCCTGGGAAAAAAGAAAACGAAGTATTCCTTTTCCTTGCTATTCCCTGTCTTGGTGTCTCTACGAGGTTTCTTTCTGTTTTAAGTTCTACTCGCTGCTGCAGGTTGCATAACCTACAGAGGCAGAGAGACGATCTTCAGTGGCCATTCTAGCCAGCCACCTCTGTCCACCTGGCTCTTATCTCGCTGGCCATCTTGTGCTTCCAGCTCCGCTTGTCACAAGCCTCAGTCGCACGCACACGCACACACACATCAACAAGAAAAGGGAACGAGATAGGGGACGGACAGGATATTAACTTATCTACGATGGCCATATGCTGGCATTGGGACCGAGAGCGATTGGAAAATTTTTAAAGCTGAGCAATATCTGCAGAAAGAGATATACGAGACCAGCAGAGGAATTATCCAGATAAATTGCTCTGAAATATTAGATCCTCCTCTTGCAGATAAGAGGCCTGGAAAGGGCTGCCGCTTATTATAGAAAAGATTAGCTTCAAAGAAAGACGATGAGCATTAAAACCAGGGGCAGACGGGGGGCGCCTGAGAGGGACATCTAAGGCAAGGAAAAAGAAATCACAGTTTGTATTAAAAAGAAAGAAAGATCCATCTTGTTTATTTCCTTGGGCAGAACAAACTGACGTTTAAAACACAACTGAAATAATATAAAATCTCACCGTTTTGCTTCCGCTAAATCCCAATAATAAATAAATATATTTATGCAAAATGAGAAGTTAACTTTCTGTTGATGAATTTTTAAACCTTGAGAAATGTTTCCCCGAGTCAGGGAGCAAACCGTAGCTCGATAATAAAATGCACTAACCATCTGATTACCCTACAACCCATGTTTAAATTAAATAAAGAATGAGAAAGAATTTGATGCAAATAATAGTCAATTTGCGCAATTGACTGTGACACTATCAGTAGAAGTACTAAATGACCGTGTCAGTTTGTGTACTTTATTTTATTCTTTTCTCGTATTATTGTAATTTTATTTAGAGTTACAGCTTAAGATCTGGCAGGTATCAGGAATGTATTTATTATTCTTTATTTACAACTTTTACATATTCAAAAAGTAGCTTGGAATATTTTAAAGACTACTGTTGCTGACGTAAGAAACCATATAACATTTAAAAGAGTAGAATTTTTTCCACCGTGCCTAATTAATATATAAATATATAAGTTTGCGCTTTCAGCAATATAATTTTTAATAATATGGTTATAAAAATATGATTTCATGATTTTGTAAGCATCATTTTGGAAATGACAACGCACTGGCTTGAAATATATGGCCTGACAGATAAAAGCTGCTATTTTGAATTTTTCTATTAAAACGAAAATTAAGCATTCAATTTACGACTGCTCAGTAAAATGGACAGTGTGGAATAAAACAAGTTAATGCTTCGCCACAAGGAGGCGCTATGTTTTCCCGGGGGGCACTAGCTCTTAGACTGTCGTGTAAAGGTTCCTTACGCGGGGGACAAAAAATCTCTGATGCGAAAAATGACGGGGATCCGTAGGGGTGCCATGTGACTGGCATTTCGCCGTTCCCCGGAGGGACATTTTGGTGCAGGAAATGTGTCAGGGGGTCATGAGGGGATGTCTTATTAAGCATGCACGCCTTCAGGGGTTGAGAAGATTCTGCCGAGATCACTAAGACTGGAATGCGTCCTGCGAGTAGACGACGAAAATGAAGAGGAAAAGAGTGAGAGCCGTTTTTCTGTGTTCGCGACATAATTCCGACGGTAGAATTGATTTTTCCTAAAGCCACACGTCCCTGAAGACAGACACAAATCCGGAGTTTCGTTGTCATCGCACTTTTTCTTTTAGTAATTTCGAAATAGTTTTAGATCATAGCGGATATTTTTCAAATGTCACTTAAAATATTTCATATTTCTTAGATGATTCAATTTATTACTGCACGAGTTACCCAGATGTATGCACGTGACTGGTATAAAATCCATGCGGGTAAACAAAAGGTTTATTATTCGGATATATGTCTCCCCTCTATTTTCTATTGGTGAATTCAGCTTTATGTTCCTTATTGGACGACTTAGCATGCAAATGCTATTAGCCACTGAACCCTTACCCGCTCCCAACGGTTTTGTTTATGAATACCAGTGCGGTGCTTCTTATTTTGTTTTCTGGAAACTGTATTGGGTTTTACTGTTACAAAAATATAAAAAAATGTGGTTTCTGATCCATTGTGCGTGTGAGTGAAGAGGCACTACATGCGTGCACCCGGTAAACTATCGTAATATAACACTAGGACGAGTAATAAATACTTGCTTGTGGTCATATATATATGTATATTTTAAAGGTCTTTTGAGAAAGAAAAAAACATTAAAAATAATTAATCAAATAAACAATAGAAATGTGATTAAAATAGTTTTTAAAAGTTTATAGAAAACTTTTTGGGTCCAACTTGACAGAAACTGCTAGAAAAGATAAACAAAGTAGTTGAGATGATTCCGGCAGGAGACATTATCTGTTGAGACCAGGGTAGTAAAGGAAGGATGCTCGACAGCTCCGTACATCAATCAAACCAAACGAAGACTCTCAGCCAACCGACCTAAATGGACCCTCTTTTTTTAACAGCAAACCGCTCGAGAGCGCGTAAGTTTTTCACATTCCTGGCCCCTTCGTCGTCATCTCACCCTGATCTCATCAATCAGACTTATTTACACACAAACAAAAATCCTCCGACTGCTGCCATTGTTTACAAAAGTGTAGATTTCAAAAGAGATCCATTTCACTGCCTTCTCCCGACAAGAGGGTTTGTCGGGAATTGTATGGGGGGTGAAACCCGACACCAGCTCTCTTTTCCGCAATCCCCCGGACCCGTAAACCCAGGTAAGTGTCGACAGCCCTACCACTTCCAAAGAAAACGCGGCTTTCTTTAAAATCCAATTACAACAGGTAACAGGCTTCTTGTCCGGGAATGGACGAGGGCTATTGCTGCTGTATCCGATGTCCTCGGTTTAGTCAAAGGTTGGCCGGCAGAACCGCGGCCAGGTAATTTCCCGGACGTCAAATCACGTAGCTTTGGGGCGTAAACTGATAGCCTTGCGAGCGTGCCTCTGTCACCCTGCCCTCCGTAATGACAATACAGCTGTCCAAAATTTATAGTAATAAACTCAAAGGACGGAGAAAACGGTTCAATGTCCAGCCATTATGGTTGATTTCTTTTAATGTAAACTCTTTGCCGACCTGCGAATTGACGGAGCAAACAAACCTCACCTGTAATCATACACCGTCCTTCTCCGGGAACCAACTCTGACCAAGTCTCGGATGTTGCTAAAAATTCTGACCAACCCATTTTTGTAGCAATGTAATTTTATTTTAGAGATAGCCAAAGCTCTAGTAGAGCGACTTGTTTGTTGGTGACTCTTTTCCGTCTTGACCCTCCATCGTAACGCTTTCTTGAAACATGATATCTGCTCACTCCAAACTTTTTCTTTGCCTGAATCGTCAGCAATAACAGACTAAATAATCAGATGTCTTCTCTAGACCAGATCATGATTTCTCTTTTGAAAAACAGAAATCAAGAAAGAACATTAAAATACCAAGTTAGCTATTACCACTATCACACGTACCATTGAGGAATGACACTGCTATTATTCCTAGTATACGAAGTAATAATGCCACTAGAAACATTGCTGCAAAACGTACTACCGATAATACTCCCATCATCACTCTGATACTACTCATCACTGTATCTACCTTTTGCTCCGCAGTTGAATTCTTTTTCTCGGTCTATAATAATAATAATTTTTATCACTGTTTTGTGAAGAAAAAGAAGACAGACAAAAAACAATTATTTTACCAAATTATAATTAACCGTATTACCAGCCATAATGCTCAGTAAGATTATTTATTTTAAAACGGCTATTATTTGGTTTGGATTATCGTCACAAAATCATCTCGTTTTCTTTAATAAAAATCCGATGACCATATTCGTACTCGTCTCATTTCTGTTCAGTTTCGTTTTTAAAGCTCTTTGATTTATTTAGAAGTTTTATCAAGAAAGAAATCACGCTTCTTTACTTCGAATAAATGAATTAAAGCCAATGATTTTTAATATTACTGCCCCAAGTGCACCACCAGTTTATGAAGTCTCGAGTAGAATGATGCTTTGCTACTTAACCTGCATTGAATTGATTAAAGACTAATAACATAAGATTTGTGATCAAGCAGAACTGGTCTTTTGTCTGACTTTAGCATCTATCTTAATAAGCCATTGTTTTTTGTGTGTCAATGCTTCCAAACCTGGTGGTTGGTGGACGTCAGCTTAACCGCACCCGTCTTACAAATTGCGTGTCGGTTCCTAATCCATCCGAAATAAGCAACGTCATTACAAGGTGCACCAACACAAAAGAACTGGTGACTTAAAAAAAAAGAAGTTCATTGAGTATTGTTTTCATTTAAAACCGAGTCAGATTCTTCTGATGGAATCCAATCTGCGAGAAGTGAAGAGAAAAATTGAAACAGCGCCGGATTTTGGCGAACAATGGCCTGCTATTCTCAGTATTTCATGCTTCGTGCTTAGTATTTTGCCTCAATTCTGAGGCTGTCTTCAAGAAGATAGCAAGACGCGGAAATGCCATTAAATAAAGAATTCATTTCGATTTTTCATTGCCACAATAATAGGTTTCATTAAAAACCGGTTTTCCGTTTGTCTGCGGCTGTGTTTTGTCTGACTGGCGTTGGAACGCCATCCAGCGAGCGGAAGGAAGCTATCCCGACCAGGGTGGGCCTATAAAGCGAACTGGTTGGGACGGGTGCACGAAGAGAAGTAATTTGAACCACCGCTTGACTGAAAAATTCTTTTCATAAGTGGTGAAAGGAAGACAGCTCCGGCTCGAACAACCAGAGCCGTTTTTCGCCAGCTATGGAGACTTCCGACGAACAGTTAATTCCATTGGTATTTGGGAAAGACCTCAGAACGTGCAGGAAAATGGGGAGATTCGTACTTTCTGTGACGGATCAGTGGATGGCCGACCGACCGCCCCGCCCCAGTTCTCATCTATGAAGACTTCATTTCACTGTATGTACCATTTAATGATTAAACACACCATGTTGGTATACCAGTGTACGCTCATATTCACCACAAACTATCTTGGCAAACAAACAGCAGAGGTTTACTCTTCCTAACCGTCTACAATCCCTCGGTTATAAATTATACACTAGGAGACTTTATCATAAAGACACGTGGTGGTCAGCACATTTAATATGAATTAGTTAAGTGGCGATCTTATGTCTTTGACTGTTTTTTGCATTTAAAATTACATAAGTGTTATAATGCAACACATTTTATATGCATTAAACAAAACGCATTACCTTTCTTTTTTAAATAGGCAGACAAATGGAGAAAACGGTTTGGTTTATGAATAATGGCTCAATATTTTAGCCAACATAATTGAGTTAGTAGATGGCAGTGAGAGTCTGAATAGTCCTTGGGAACATTAGAGCAGACCGTGTAGGTTGCATTAAGTATTCATGGGTTCTGCTTCTAGAAATATGTAAGAAAAAGAAAAATAAAGCAGTGTTGATAAATATTGCTCGAATATGTTTCTACAAAACTAAAAAAACATACAAAATGTTTCTTGTATTGCTATATTATTAATAAAAGAAAATTGAAAATAAATTTCGTAACGCTAAAATAAAATTAATTAAATTTTACTATATTTTCTTTATTACACTCAAGTTTAGAAACATCTTGAATTTTACTAGTTAGGCTGTGAACTCAACTTATGTCGAATTTTTTTCTCCTTCAAGTATATTAACTCAAAACTCCAGCTGAACATAACTTTCAGAAAATTCAGTACGTTTATAGATATTTGTTTATTTATTTACTGTTTTACGGATTGATATATCATATTATTTTTTATAGGTTTTTACATCAAAATAAATTTAAAATGCGCATTAAGCAAAGAGTTATTAATAATAATACTTATTGTTATTGCTATAACTATTATGTAAGCAACTTCATTGTTGCTGTTGTTGTTGTTAGTCTTTCTTATCAGTTTTAATCAATTTATTTCCTGTATATCCACATCTTTTAACTTTCGAATAATAAACCAGCATTTATCTAAACTAATTCTTTTATGTTTAATCGGGCATGGGCTAGTTTGTGAATACAAGGTCTTGCTATCAATATGCTTTATTTAATGTCTTAGGTTTTTACAAACGTTTTGTCGGTTCTTTACTGCAACAATGAGACTTCATGTCGTTGCTGAACGTGAAGTTTATTAATCAAAGTAAGTTCAATTACAATCAATCACTTCTGCCAATGAGCTACAAACGAATTTATACGATTTTGAAAAAATGTGGATTTCTGGAGTCGATAAACTTTTGGAAGGCAGTTTCAGTTGCTGCTTGGATGGAGAAAGATTTCATATGGAGGAAGCTGTCGAGGTGTTTTAAAAGGTGGTAGATTGTGGGAGAAAGGTCTGGTGAATAGGCTGGGTGAAGGAGAACTTCGTATCCAAACGTATTCAGTTTCTGAAGAGTCACTTCTGCAACATGAAGTCGAGCATTGTCATGGAGCAGGATTGGACCTCATCGATTCAACAATGCCGGCTGTCGTTTGGAGAGTTTCTGATGAACCCTGTTTAATTCACGACAATACCTTTCGGCTGTGGTGGTTTCACTAGATTGCAAGAAGTTATAGTAGATGACACCAGTTGCAGTCCACCAGACAGTGACAATGACCTTCCTTGGGTGGAGGCTGGGTTTTAGAATGTGGTTAGGCGCCTTGTCTCTGTCGAGCCACTGTGCTGATCGTTTGCAATTGTCGTGAAGGCTCCATTTTTCATCACACATAATGATTCCGTCAAGAAATGGGCCTTGTTTTTGTTTCTTATGACAAGCGAAGAGCAGATCTCCGAGCGACGATTTTGTTGTTGTTCATTCAAATCGTGTGGCACCCACTTGTCAAGCTTTTTTACCTTGCCGATTGAGTCAAGATGCCGGAAGACAATTGCAAGGCTTATGCCAGGCTCTGCAGCAATTTCTTGCACTATTTTTCTTGGATCGGCTTCAACTGAGGCTTTTAGACGGTCATTACCACAGCTGGAAGGACGTTTGCTACGTTCCTGATTTTAGAGGTTCTCATCTCCTGATCAAAACTTAAACGATCGTTGTACTGTGCACTTATTTGCTCTCTCTTCACCCCGTGCTTGCTTAATGTTTTGAGTTTCCTCGCTCACTTTGTGGCCTGGTTTGAACTTGGGAAGTAAAATAGCACGAAAATCTTTTCTATCCATGCTTCACTCAAAATCCTGAAACTTGTATCCGTTTTATGATTTTTAAAAAGATAGGTTTTGCATAATGTACGCCAAAGCACACTCTACAAAACAATATAAACCTATCTACTAAACCTTCACCAGCATGCAAAATATGAACCCCAAATTAACATAATATAAAACCCGTCAAAACCTTTGTAACGACCTGATACCACTGGATGTATAACGATAATTTCATTCTTAAAACTTTACCCGTGTTTCTCAAAAAAAGGATTTTCGCATTGGTGTCAGTCAGGGTTAGGGTAAAGGGTAGATCGATAATCCACGCAATAAAAGACAAAAATGCATTTTATTATATTATTGTCAGTTTGAAATCCATGAATGCAGGCTGTGAATTAACGTAGCATTATGCATAATGTCGTAGTTTAAATATTTAAGAAAAACAGATAATTATTAATGAGTTCAAAGGCGAATGGAATAGGTTATTATTTTTAAAATTTTAAATTCATAGTTATATTCCAGATGATTCTTTTAGGATATTTAAAAGATAATTACAGAAACAATTAATGCAAGTTGCTGTAACAACGCAGAGATTATTATGGCAGGTTAGGCAGGCGCGCGTTTGTAGAATCTCTCGTGTCTATTGGCCAGTTGCAGTAACGGCCAACCCATGCGCGTGAAGAATACCGATAATCAAAACTTATTGCTAAAATAACGAAAGGTACCCATATATTCAAGTCATCTGATTACCTTTAATGGAAACTCTGCGTTGTAAATCGTTAAATAAACTTTTTTTTTACAAGTTTCACCCAAAAAAGAAAATTCACTCGATATGCTACATTTTGTTTGAATATTCTTACTTAGGAATTTCGAAATGGCGTTGTTTTTTTTTTACAAAAACAGCGGATACCAAAAGAATATTTATGAAGATAAACATCAGTCTTCAAATTTTAATGAAATTTTAGTCATGAATAATAAACTGAATAAAAATTAAATTTAATAAACACATTTTTGTAGGAAAACCATAACCCCAGGGATAGAAAGAGTAACCAGGATTAACGGAACAACAGATGTTTTGCATAACTCAAACTAACTTTCTTTTACATCAGAAGTGGCGTCGCGCTAACCCTGACCTGCAAAGAGCAGGAGTTCAGTTCGGTTCGTCGTGGTTGAAACAATAATTTTTGCTTCTGTCTTGCGTCGTCTAACTAAAACCCCTTCTGTGCTCGATAATTTCTTTTTTTTTATTTGTTGTCGTCGTTTACCTCCAAATAAAAATATTAGAATGTATGAAAATGTGCATTTACAAATCAGATATTAAAAGCTTTTTTATTTTATTCCTTAAATTAGATATGTCTTCAATCAGCTGTCATTTATCATATACTTCTTGAAATTTGCTAAAAATTAAATAATTATCAACAACCAGCAAATATTAGATATAGTATTACCGCAGTTTATTTTCAGTTCTTAACTCTGGCTCTCTTTCTAAGACCCTCATTGAGAGTATGGCCGAATTTTCTCTTGTGCGTTAAGCATTGGATGAACGTGAATATACAGCCAGCTGATTTTTATCGTAATGTCCATATGCTGTATGCTGTCATTCTGGCATTGAAGAAACGATTCATCGTTAAATTGGTCATTTTATATTGTTGGTTGATATAGAATAGCACAACGTCGGCAGAGAGATTGGTAAGCCGAATCGCCATTTTTAAGGCTTGGATTTGTCATAAATCTTTTGGTAGTGCTGTTAAATGACAGTTTAGCGTTAATCCAAGTCAACAATGCATCACCAGAATTACTTTCTGGTCTTGCAAGTGAGAAGAAACAGTTTCCGCGCAGCAACTCAATTGAAATCTGATTTTCAAAATGAAACAAGTGTTAATGTCTCAAAATAAATTGTACATAACCGGCTTCGGACTAATGGTATACTATCGAGAAAAGACATTATCTGCATACCAGTAACCATGACCATCGTAGGTAGTGGTAAGACTGGACTGTAGACCATGTAAGATAGACCTTGAGAGATTGCACATTTCAGAGATAAATCTAAATTTTGTCTACATTTTACAGATCGACGTGCCAAAAAACTTGGAAGGGTAGGGGAAAAGTCTGAAGATGAAGTGTTCCTGAACATAACCGATAGTGAGGAGACTTATTGATAATGTGGGAAGAGACCAGCTAAGATAGCAAACCTGTCCTTATTGTTTTCGAGAACAGTACCATGGTAGGTACTGTATAAGGCACAGCTATAAGATTCTTAATATTTATATGAGGCTATGCGCTGGTGATAATAGGAATAACTTTATTTTAATGGATGATAATTCCGTCCATGTAGAGCCTGAATAGCCATCCAGTAGAGCAGAAGACTATAATTCGTGTGGAATGATCAGCTCATTCTCCAGACCTTAATCTAATTGAATACATCCGGTGCTACCAGTATCTTTGTAGAAACTTTGTGACGCGCCCGTGGTTGAATGAGACAATTTGGCTAAGATCACCATTTAAAGACTTATCAGGAGCACGAGATGCTGGTGCCAAGCTGTCGTTTATCATAAAAGCTCTCACACAAGAAAGTGAATAATTTCTAAGCAGGAATTTACTTCTTTGGTGAAATTTGTCAGAATTTACATTCCCTGTCACAATAATAATTCTGTTGTTTTTTTTTAGGGGAGCGATTATAACTTTGTTTTTCTTTTGGTACTTAAAATAACATTATGATATCCATGTTTTATTACTTTTTCCTATGCCATTTTTGAATACTATATGTTTATTTGTATATATTTTAAATGTATTTCTGATACTGTTTACTTTTCGACTAACCTGTACTTTACAGCTCCATCAAGTATCAATAATCTCTGATTGAAAAGATAAGGCATAAAGAATCGGAGCCAGGTTTTATGTACACATGATGTAATTTTTTAAGTTGATTCAACACTTTACTGTTGTGGAATATGGCAAACTTCTAGTGCAAATAATGTTTTATTTCCTGTTTATTATAGAATCAAACAAATTCATAGCTTTGTGATTTGTGATGCATTTGATTGAGAAAGTTAAGAATTAAATGTTTGTGCCAAAAAGAGAAAACTGAAGCTGAATTTGCTAATTCAGCAACGCTGAGTTGATATGCACCTAACATCTGCGTCTGTGTAATTGGTAAATATTAAGATTGAACGAATGAACAATAAGTTTGCCACGTGACTAGTTATTGTAACGTATAAGAACATTTGAACATTTTTTTTCTTTTTTCTACTTTACAACTTTTAGATAAGAAATCTGCTGGAAACAATTTTATTTCGATTTTTTAAATCAAACTTCATTGGCTGAAATATTTCCAACTTTACGGCATAAAGGCAGCTAACGCATAAAACACTGCAATAAATTAGCTTTGACCTTTTTTCAGAAAAAAAAAAAAAATAATGCCAGTAAAAACCAAATATGTCGATTTCCAGCAAGGAGAAAAGCGAAAGTAGCTTTATGCTAAAGAGAGTGCGTAACATTTACTGGTTTACATGTCCTGGTTCGCCGTAGCGCAGTTTCTGGCGAACACAATTTTGAGACAAAGAACAACCTTTTGATGTTCGCTGTTCCGTTGGTTTCACATTAAAATTCTTAATTCCACTCACTGAGCGAGCACGATCGTATTCCGTTAAGCGTAGCACATAATGTCTATCATAGAAAGTGCCGTTATAAGGCGCATTTCGACATCGACAACGACTGCATCTCTGCCATCCCAGCTTCGCTTCCGGAATTCGCAAAGCAGTTATTACATCCTACCGGAATGTTAGTGCAAGTTATGCTGAGTAAAAGCAGAGTAATCCCACCATGTCGCGCAAACAAACGTCTTAATAAGGCCACTATGTTCGGCTTCTTCTCAAAGATTCTTCGCATAACTGACATCAAACAGTTTATCATCTCTTATTGTTATTACCGAAATTTTCAAACAAAGTTTTAGTACCTTTACAATAGTAGAATTTAAAATTCAGCCGTGTGACTTCGTCCTTTAACTTGTAATCCAGTTAATTAGAGTTTTCGATATTCAATCAAGTATTAGATTCGCGCTTTGGTGAGATTTTACTGCGATTTCGCTAAAATGAATCCCCACATAACATATTACTTTCTCAATTCTATAGTATATATTTTATCAGCAGCGATATTAACCCTAACAACACCATCTTTCCAAGATATGTGTTAACGAAAACGGTGCAGGTTAATGCACTAATCAGTGACTTACCTAGTTTCCTGAAACATAGACATACCTTGACATCTGCTTGCAAAAAAGCAGCTTATTACTTGTGATTTTTGCAGCCTGAGATCTATGTGATAGCTAGGATAGTCGGAAGATGGCAAGACCTTTCAACAATATTTTGTTTTTAGACTCTCGAGTTAGTGGTAGAATTTTTAAGTAATAATATAAGCTGGCCAGTAGATTATTGAAATTTATGTTTGATGTAATCTTTTAGCGCGTAGTCCATACTGTAATAGACAAAGTCATATGATGAGTTCTCTAAATAATAGTTGCATAAATTTTAGTTGGCGGAACGTTTAGGTCTACGGCGAACTTCAGTAATATTTACTTCTAATGGCAGGACTTTATGCAAGTAATTATATTTTAAAGAGTCAAATAACTAAGCATGATTCACTTTATAAATATTTTTTTATTTTACATATAAAATGGGAATATTTAAATCTTAAAAAATTGTAATTAGCATTTATTAATAATTAATAAATAATTATTTTACTTTTCTATAATCTTTACTACATTTTTAATGAATGCTTTAAAAAAAAAACCAAAACATCTCTACAAATTATTTACAATCTTTGATATTAAGGGAAGTTAATGTGATGTAAATACAAAGTAAATGTGTTTTTTTGTTATTTTCTCAGTTATTAAAATTAAGTAAAACGTTAATTAATACTGGTTACACCAAGGACACTATACTTGTATTAATTTTTTGCTAACAGTTTCAAATGTCAAGAAGCCTTCAACATAATTATAACTTTAGATTTGCTTTGTTTTTACTGTACTATTTCTATTCCGACTTTACACGAGTTTTCAGCACAGACTTGATACAAGAACTATCGCCTTTAAACATTATGCCAAACAATCACAGGTGGGTGATTTAGCCAGTTCTGGCATCGTCATCACAGGATTTAAAAAATCTATTTTTAAAATTATCTTGAGGACTCACAGGGTTTGGACAGTCACAGATCCCTTCGACTATCTCCATTTGGATGTAATTATAAGTTGTCCATACTATCAGCACAGACTGATGTTAAAATCATCTTCAAACTTGTAAATGGATAGAGAAATTTACCCGCGTTAGTTGTTGAGCGTGCATGTAAACCGATTTAAACACCAAATTGATTAATATTTCTGGAAATCTTGTAGGAGCCATGATAGTTTACTGCCGCGTCCTTGTAGTAGCAAAACCTCGCTAAATCTCTGAGATTTATAAACCCTGGACAATAACGCGGTCTGACGTCGAACGACGCCGCGAAGGTGAGCCAGACATAAGGCTGTCCGCGTGTACGTAGATAATATAAAGTTGCCGTACCAGGTAATTTCACAAGATAGAATTCTGCTGCTCTAAATGGAAGAAATGCAATCGTCAGTCTGAGAATAAATGGAAACCAATCGATTTTTAGCGACATGTGTTAAGCGGTTCACAAAAAAAAAAGAAAGAAAGAAAAGCTATTTCTTCCCTATTGTGTTTGGCGAGTGGTTTCCATGTGTAAAGGCGTTTGCCGCTAGGGTAGCCGGTGTTCCAGGATAGAGCACAGTGTACACAGCTTAGAACACACCTGAACTCGCACCTGTCGGAAGGTAACATTACACCTCACCTACAAAAAACACCCGGCGGCAGCGATGGGCAATATAAATCACGGCGCGATGAAGAAACGAACCGAACCGGAGCATACTTACAAATTACTCTAAGAACACCGAGATGGGGCCATACCTGTTCTCCGCGGCTAAACCAACAGGTAAACCGAGCAAGACAAACGTTTGTCGTCCGACGTAACCAGAACAGATTTCAATAGCTTTCCAATACATCAAAAACCTCTATTATGGCAGCCAGCGCACAAGATCAGCTTTCTTTAGTTCCCACCTTTTTCATCATCTCATCTCTGGTATGTAGCATGAAGAAACAACAACAGAAATAACAACAAAAAGCGTCTAACCAATTTGTCTAGTTTCAACCATTGGACTTATTTATTAGATGATGTGTTCTTATTTCAAGTTAACGGGCTGTTTTTTTAAAAAAAAAGATTTCAAAAGAAAAGTTAAACCGCTGCTTACGGGCTTCAGAAGGCAAACATCTTTCTTGCTCTGCTTAAAGACAGAATCATTTGAGATAAGCAAAGTTCTCAAGACAAAATCCAACTAGAGCAGTGCATTTCTAGATGTGCAGCAAATCTTTGCTATTCACAAAAGTTATTGTAAATAAAGAAAAAAACATTGTAGTGAATATTAATTAACCGACATCCCTTTACAGAGAAACGTTGCTATTGTTTTCTTTAATAAACTAGCTGAGAGAGCGAAAACTAATTTTGTTATGCAGATTAAGCATTCTGAATTTACTTACTAACATTTGTGCGCTCATGCGTATCGCAGCTCTCCATTAGTATTGTTGTAAAGAAGACTGAAGTGTAACGTGTGCTCTTTCTCCTTGATTTTGTTCTTATCATCAGCTGCTATCACAACCCTTAATTTAATATTATCAAGCTGTCTCACCGATAAATCTCTGATAGCTGTAAAATCACTTGTTATCAACATAACGCACATTCTCTGCAAAACTTAAGATTAGACTCCAATGTTCCTCAGATAAATTTTGTGCATACTAACATTTTTCATTAAATACGAATAATTATTATTGAATAAAGATATGTTGATTAGTCTTTAATTCGAATTAGTTTAAAGGAATTCTGTAATCTACAACTTAGCAAATGCATAAAAGCAATTAGTGAAAATGTTCTAATATCGATATTTCCCAGACCACCATTTTGTGCTTAAACTGCATGATAGTGAAATATAAGGAAAATTAGTATTATCTCACTAGAAATCTATTTGTCAGAGATACAGAGTCTGGAGAACCACACCAGAAGGAAAATAGCATCAATATCTGTAATATTGCTTTAAAATGGGCCTGCATTTCTTTGTGGATAAACCTGGTCAGAGATAAACAGTAAATTTTTTGGCTAGTTAGTTTTCCAAAACGGTTTAAAGATTGCATAATTTTATTGCAATAATTATTAAGTAATAATAAATAGCTTACGTTTTTGTGTTTTTTGCCTAAGTAACTTCTTTGCATGAAAATTATTCACCAGAAGCCAGGGTGCGAAATCACGTAACAGAACAAACCCCATGAAATGTTACTAAAAGTATAGAACAAAAGTAATACTAAATTTTAGCCAAATTTGTTATCCATATGTAGGCAGTCAGGGTTAGGGTTACTGTGAATACTATATCGGAGTGAAAAAACTGCTAGCGTTGCACAAGATCGTGTTTCCTTGTTTGACTACAGAGAAGAAGGCTACCTTCGGGTTAATCTGCTAGTGTAACGTATGCCATAGAACCAAATCAAGTTTAACTTGGCTCTTTCCATTTAACAATTTGGAAATAATTATGTAAACACGCAGAGGTTATGCGCAAATAATAAGTAATTGCAAATGAAAAACTATATAATACACACACAATAAATTACTACAGAAAAAAATATACAAAAAAAATGAATAAGTCTACAGTGCTTCATTATTCGGTATGTGAGTCCTTTGCTTCATATAAAACGTGAAGCTTTATTTTCATGCTCTCATACAACGTATCGATGCATACTTGACTTGAATATTGTTCAAAATGCCCTGTAACACCTTCCACATTCACCCAAAGTGTTTGGTTGCTTTTTGACCTTCTCAGTAGTCATATGACCCAATGCAGGTTCCGCGATGATTTTATCAGGACTTTGTACAGGTTAAGGCATCTTTGTGAGTGTTCTACTAGCCTGCTCACGTTCCAGGTAGTTTTCTTTTACCACATTGGGTATATGTTTGGGGAAGGTGAACTCCCGTTCAATAAGATGTTTTCTTGAAGAAATCAGCATTCAAACACCCTTGGATGATATACAGCCAGTACGGATCTACTCACATGCTTTACTGTAGCGAAAATACACTTACTGCGACACTTACACTGCACTCGAGCAAATTACAGTTGATTATTGCCAAACAGTTTAAACTCGAACTTATTTGTAAAGAATATCTTTTAGGTTTGGTATTCTTTCTTTTGATTTCTGCTGTCTATTTCAGCCTTGAGACCATTTTTCGTTAAGGTGGATCTTACTGCGTCCACTTGCAGCTAGATCATTCGCAGAGAACACACTCTGAAGTACTTAATATCATTTTGAAAAGTATGAGTTTTCCTCCTCGACCGCGTTTATTGTCCAATTTTTCGTATCGTCCACAAAATCTTGCATATAGTTTCTTCTGAAACATAAAGTCGGACTGCAATCTGCTGCATGGAGCAGCCTTCACTAGCTAAGACTTTGATTCCATACGTTTTTCATTTGATATTTATTTCCCATAAGCTGTACTATTCACTAACATTCACCACACAACAATGACGCCACAGCCTTTACTTTGATAGTCCTTCTGCAAGTGCAGCACTTTCCAACTGCTTGCATGACAACCAACGACAATGCACTATATCAACACGTGACTTACTATGGAGCATTTCATTCTTACGCATAAAATATAATTCTTTTACTTGTTATTTGCATTTTATGCCCAGATTTTTTATCTTTTTCTATAATTATTTGCAGTATTCTCTCACTCATAAAATATCCTGAAAAATCGCGTTGATTCTCGCAGCTAGTGCCCCTCACCTTATTTACGATATTGCAGATAAAAAACTCTTAATACGTATCGGTTAACGAAAAAAACTTCTAATCTGAAATGGGTGAAAACAGTTTTACAAACCTATAGCTTTTGCTTACAAATGCACGAGGCCAGCAGTTTTCGATTTTCGTCGTTTAAACCCGGATCAAAAAGGTGAAATAGACGTCTCTTGAATTTTAATTACAAAAAAGAATCACCTTGAAATAATTGTCTGTCGGTTTGCTTTGCTGCACCAATCTAATATGTATCAAGTTTTAAAAATGACTATTGGCAAGCAAATATGATATCTCCTTGGTTGCATGCATGCTCCATCTGTTGCCTGCGAAGCAAGAGGGTGGAAAGACCATTGAGATTTCAGCTCAGCCTGGTTCAATATATGTTGTCAGGTCCTGACTCCTACTCGAGTAACCTAATAACTTGTCAAGCGGTTTCAACCAGGTATGTTAGTATTGACAGACATGGTGAATGCTGTCAGGGTTTGAGACCACAGTTCTTATTTTCTACCTGAGATCATCCGGTATATATGAAGTAAGAATTTCTCCAACACTCGACGTACAGCCGATCTCGTCGACTGTCCTCCATCTATACTGTCTATTTGATCTGTAAAAAACTTACGGATTTAACCCGTATCACTTTGTGGTTTCCAAGTTGACAGTAGCTCTATACCATTTTCGGCACGTCACAAATGCTCCTCAGTTACATGTATCATGTCTATTTCATTTCAGATCGCAAACCCCCTAGCTTTAAGTGGATACCATTCACAGACTTGTGTCCAATATTCTCTTACCCGTTAGATTTTACACTGTACAAATCTTGAACAATTCTTGAAAGATAAGCCTAGTACACTGAAGTAGATATTTTCCTATTTCAAATTTATAACACTTTACGCTTACATAACACATCAATATTGTTACATGATACTACACACGCTATTTACCGGCAGACATCATTAATGTTTATCAGCTCATTTTAACAATTAGGTAGTAATAAATATTTCTGCATTATAAGAGGAAAAATGAAATGTACAAAAACAGGAGCGTGTTTCAAATATCTCTTATCAACCCAAAAGGAAAGAAATACGAGTGCTTAAGCTACATAGAATAAAAAAGACTATTTAACCTTGTCAAATTAATTAATTTTCGAAAAGGTAGTTCCCGAAATGTGTTTATACACCTGTGAAATGTTCGTCACGTGACGTTTTCACATATAACAAATATAGATGAAAAAGTACTATGAATGTCATCTACTTTCATATGGTAATTATGAATTGATTTTGTCATAATCTAGTTTTGGTTTAAAATAAATGGATATAACTCAAGAAAATGTGTATATATATATCAGGTGCAGTATGATTAAATAAATGCATCCAAGTAATTTCTATTCTGTTTAAGCTATCAAAGAATGGGTTTTAGCGTGGCTTGTTTACTCTTCAACATAGAATCAAAGAGCACAGTACTGATCTGAGAGAAGTTAGTATTTTTGAAGAACAAGGCAGTTTATCAGAGAAAAATATGCAACATTGCATTTGCCCAAGTCAACAGTCTACAGTATCATTGTGAAGTTCAAGGAAAATGAGATTAAAAGCCTACAGTTAGTTTTTTTTGAAAAAGACAAATGAAAGATTAAGCTAAAGGAACATGAAGAAAAACAGCTGCACAGTTTGAAAAAGGGATAAAGGAGAGATTGGCTGCACGTCACAAGAGTAGATAGCAGCCAAACCTTTGCAGTTTTCAAAAGAATGTGTTTAAAAATCTTCTGGCTTTGGAATATAGTTTTACGCATTGGTGAAAGTAAATAAAAAAAAGCTTTCCTTATTCATCAGATGGCATATAATGAATCTTGTGACGGGCTGAAAACGTTTGATAAGAATTGCGTAGTGCCCACTTTTAAGAGTGGCAATTAAAATACTTTGTTCTGGCAATGTCCTCCAAAATAGATGATCAACTGTAACTTATAGTATAAACCATGAGAGGAAAAATATATAAAGAATATACTAAAAAGAAAAATGTGATAATAAGCGAGAAAACTGATTAAGGCAAAATAATATTTTTCAGAAGAAAGATAAATATGTAAAGAAAAAGGCGAAGGTACCAGCCTGCCCAGTCTCCAGACCTGAACCAAATTGAGTAGCTGTGGAAAGGAATAGAATAAAAAGTAAACCAGAGCAAACTTACATAAACCAATTAGTTGAAAACATTCATAGTCGAGGAATGGAATTCAGCCTGTAATGAATATTGTAGAAGTTTAGTTTTATGCCAGAACGTTTGAAAGCTGTTATTATGGCTAAGGGTGGTAATACTACATATTACCAGTGAGAAGGTGTGATCAGTATTTCCCGTCTTTAAACATCTAGTTGAATAATTATTTAGCAATGAACAATGCATAATTAGCAGATGAAAGTAGACATATTGACGCAGCATTTGTTATACATGTAAACATCCAGTGACATACACTTTACAGGAGAGCAAGAACTCTTCAGCAACCACATTTATTCAAATATCCGGTTACTCTGAAGTGGTGAAATACCTTTTTTGATGAAATATAAGGTAGCAACACAAATTAAAGGACAAATGCATCTAACAGCAATGAAAAGCTTAAAATAACAACAACACGAATACCTGACTTTATATAATGGGTTTGTTCACACCTTCAAATAGATCGGAATACCTTTTTTAGTGTAGACGTGCTGCTAACTCAAATAATCCGTGCATCTGTAATTAGCCTACGCTTCTCTAGTTTTCTAGATGGTGGATCAGGAGACTACATAATCTTACAAGATAAAATATCTTTCAATGATATTTCTAGAAAAGAAAATTAGAAACCATTTTTAAAGTCAATGTTTTATCTGGTATTCCACGAAATAAAGAAATTTTTTTAAAAAATGCTTAAACTAAAACAAAGAATATTTTTTCTAAATATCAAAATGATTTAATTTGATTGATCGAATTTTAGATTGATCCCGTAACTGTCGTGCTAATAATATAAAAATTGCATTACTACAGTTGTTACTGTACTTGGAAAAGACGTCTTTATGTTTAATTACTGACGCAATAAAGCGCCATATTTAAATGGTATTTTACATGACATTATGAATGTTACATAAACACCGTGCAAAAGTAGCCTCCTGGTTCTCTGTTTCACTTATTAAAGATTAAGTAAAGATGACTTTATCCATTGGTATTTACCGTATACGTCCATTATATCACAGCACCTGAACAATGGCAATTAAAACTGTCAGTGCACATCAACATTAAAGTATAAAAATTAACATAAATCCATGATAAACTTCGAAACACGTCAGCTGTAATGACATGCACCAGCAGACGCGATTTGCCTGCCGTCATATTCAGACTCATATAATAAATAAATAACCATAAGAATATTTCATTACTTCGAACGTTTTTGTCCACTAATCATATATTCAAATTTTGAATGTTTTTTTTTCCATAAAGATGTTAATCTAGTCATTACTCTCAATGTTTTAACTAGAAGATGGCAAATTAGTGTTTTTTTTTCTTGTTCAAGCAAAGCAAATTAGATCTAACGTCGCGGACTGCTGTTTTTGAGGGAAGTGGGGAGTTGTTTCTTTTTTCGAACTTATCTATAGTTCTATTTATTTATTTATTTATTTATTCAGTTTTGGTACATAATTACGAATATAAGATCACCCTTTTTAATTTTATTCTATTTGATGTTCACTATTAAAAGCAGATGTGCGTATTCGCAGTCTAAGGTTACGAGATGCTCAGATGTGCAAGAGATTTATAATCTGAGTCAAACAAATTGCAACAAAACAGTAAGTGATGAAACCACAGGCTGGAGCTGGCTTTATTTATTTGTCTTAGCAAGATATCAGGAGAATGAAACTTAATACTGTGCAAAAATATTATGGGCGGTTGAATTAAGTAAATCACCTCGGCTAAGCTCGCTGATCATGAAGGAATGGAAGATAGGCGTTTCCAGGATGGAGTAAAGTCTGTTTGCGCTGGCGGAATTATGCTGCATAAAATTCCGGCAATTACGGTATTAATGACAGCACAACCAGGCGAATCTACTGTTACGAGCTTAAAATAAACACATGTTATCGCTGCAGAAACGATCGTGCAGTACCTGCAAGAAGGAAAAATTTACGTAGCTCCTCGCCTTTGTAGCCCACTTTGGAAACCGACAGTCTCCAAGGTTCCTTAGCGGAGGCATTCTATATACAACAATACGAACAATTAATGATTTTATTAAATTTTGAACCTCTAAATAAATTTGTGCTTATAATTTCAGATTGAATTTTTACTACATTGTATTTCTGAACGTAATAGATAATACTAAAATGCCATTAGTTACTGGTAAATCTTAATGTAGTTTAATGTGTTTTGTGGGTTACAAGGTGTGTGTGCATGTAGAATTGATTTCACCTTTATTACTGAGCTAAAGTGAAAGATGCTATTGCCAGCATGCAAACCATATACTGTGTTGGTCAAGATTGCCGCATCACATTAGGTTTTTAAAACAAATAATCCTTTCTGTTTGTTAAGATGTTTTTTGAAGCATCGCTAGATCACAGATTTATGGATCAATACCAACTTGGTAAGTTTAAAAAAAAGATTAGCAAAATCGAAAAGATACGCCAGTGGTATGGCCAAACATCTGTCAAACTTTATCCTAAAATGTCAGATCTTGCTTTTACAAGGTTTTATCGGAAAACGGTATAACAAAATAAAAATCGAGACTTCCGAATTGCAAATATTAAGAAATTATATATGGTTTTATGAAAAACGAATTTTCTATCAACGATCCTATCAGGTTTAATTTATTTCTTGCTTAATATGAAAAGTATATTGGAATTTCAACAAAGAAGTGTAGAAATCAACTGACGTCAAAACCGATTCAGCTTCTAATCAACTAATTGCCCTCTGTGGCGTCGCTTGGCATTAAGTCTTGAAGTTCTGTTTAGTGTGGCGTAGAATACGCAGTGCGTGGCTAGCTGTTCTCTCTGCTGGCCGATTCGATGTCTCTCTCCGTCGGTTTCGTTCAGCTCGAGAAAAAAACAACAAAAAAGATGTCGCTGTTTACGCAAGCGAGGCGAGTGCTGAGGCGCCGTAATGCGAAAAGGCAGACAGGGTTGTCGTCAGGGTGGCGTCAGAACCGACGTCATTACGCCGAACGGAGGGGTAAGGACGGGATAGTTAAGGGTTGTTGAAAAGAAAAAAAATAAAAAGAAGCGAAATGCAACGTTGTGATTTGATTAATTATTAATTGCTCTCACATCGATTGGAGCATACCAAATAAAGCTATAACCTTTTGTCTTCTTTTGTTTGTTTGTTTTTTGCTTTGTTAGACAAAATACATTACATTTTTAGCTCTTTAGTTTAGATATTGTAAATAAGTGCATAACTGCACCATATTCAAATTTCTGCCTTTGGAGGGCAGGCAATAAAATCCTGAATAGAAACAAGAAAATGACATCGTGAATGGGGTAAGGTATATTATTTTAGATATAAAAAATGACCAAGACATCTGTTCTTCATACCAACAGTTTCTTTGATCGACACGGAAACAAAGCTTTAATATAAAAAAGCAATTTAATGCGGCAAGCGACAAAAGGCTAAAACGAGTAGAAAACTGTCAATCTTTTAAAAAATAACAATCAGATGAAATTAGAATAAACGTAATAATGAAATTAAGTTATTATTTATTTAAATGGCGGCGTCATGGTATAACTGAATTTATCCTGAGAACGAATGTTGAAAACTAAACTAAAGAAGTGTTTTAACGTGTAGATTTGCCAAGCTTTATAACACACAAAAACATTTATTACTGTAAAACCAGGCGAATGTTCATAGCTATGGGGAGACAAATGACCAATCACAGGAATCGAGAAATCTTTGCTAACGAGATAAACGATCGCATTGAGGGTGATAATAATTTCTATTAACAATTCTTTTGTAAATTAAACAGAATGCAAACAAATAATAAAACAGGCAGGTATTCGTTTCTGTGTTATGTTAAAAAATTTAAAATCTTGATTTGTTTTTTTTTTTCTTTGTTTTTAGTTAATTTACAAGGATTTTCTAGTACCCCCAAAGAATAAAATAGATCTGAGGCCATTTTGAAGCTTTATACCACTTGTCGAGCACGGATTATAGAATAAAGAAATACCTGTTTCAGACGATTTATAAATAAATTAGAGCTTGACATTTCATTCTTTATTTCTTTATGACAGCTGTTTTTGTTTCACGCATGATTAAAAAAACAACAGGACGCCATTATCGAACACTAACTACATTTTTTTGAATATTTACTTTACATGAAAAACATTTAAGGAAGAACCGCAAAATACAAAGGGAAATTTATCGGTAATGCTTTAGTTATCTATAAAGAAATAAACATTTATTCAGGTTTTTCTATATAATCTTACAGTTATAACTCACTTTTAGGCCTTCGTTTCCTTCATCAGTGGGCGTCATCTGGAATAGACTTTAGACGTTCTGTCTTTTAGTTTTACAGAACTAATATAAATTCTTATATAAGAAAAACTGAGTACTTACTGGACATTAGTGACCTTGCCATTATTTTACTGAACGTAGCAGTTCAAAATTTTATGGATATCAGAAATGAGTTTTCCCGACATTTCGGAAAATCTGTCATCTTCAGAAGGCGATAACAGGGCCTTCCGGTTAAAATATATCCAAATATTTTTACCATATGGGACGATTTCATAACGAAATAATTTTGATGCTTTTTTTTCACTTACTATTAATTTGTGTGTATCTGGTAACCATGGTAGTTTAATCTGTCTTACCTGTCAGCTTTAACTTTTTATCTCGATTATTTTTCAGTTCGCTGTCAGTTCGATTCCGTGCACAAGCAAAACGAATCACAGTTGTTTACCTGGTGATGCGAGTCAAAGGCAAGGACAGTTAGTCGTCATATACATTAATGCAGTCAGTTTAAAGAAAGTTATATTTTGTATACTTTTAATTGTTGCCATTTTATTTCTTTGATCTCTTCTTCCGGAACAGTGACAGCATATAATATCGAACATGTAAAAATTATAAAATCAAAACAAGAAAAAACTAACTTCCGATAATTTTCCCAGGAATTCAACATAAAGATAAAATCAACTATCTCACAAATTTAATTTAGTTTAATTTATTTATTCAAAGCGAAAACACGAAATCAAAATTCAAATAAAAAACATTGTTTGAAATATCATGCATAAGTTTATCAAAAAATAGGACAATGTAAACTTTTTGATGTCTAAAAAGACAGAAATTAAAATTTATTTAAAATATTTTTAAATTAAGACATTTCATTCTTTGAATGTACAACTTTCAAATTGTATCAAATCATGTCTGCGAGCATTTACTAGTAAAAAATATGTACAACCTTTTTACTGAATAAATTAATTACGAACCTAATTAAATAATTAGCTAAAGAAATATGTCATGTGTCCCTCTATTAGAAGTTATGCATGAAAAATATGTGCGGACATTTGAGGTAAAGGAAACTGTGAATCAATTTATTTATGTAGGATATATAATATTATACATTTAGGTCTACAATATTTAAATATAGTGGAAGGCAGAGGGAAGTTGAGGACAAACATATTAAGAAAATAAATAAAAATGTGAAATTGTTTGTTTCTCACCTAGCAATAGTTCTATACAAAGTGAATGAGCATGAAAAACAAGAACTTTTAGGTGGACACTATATAAACAGTAGATTTGCGATCAATAGAAAGATCTTATTAAGTAATTTGAACGATTCTTTCTAGTAAAAGTCACTTTCTAGTAAAAAAATTAATAAAAATTAATTTAATGTTTTCTTTAAATCTTTATAAAATACTTTGTAGAAATGTCAAAAATATATTTGCACCTTTTATTTTTTTTACTCCTGTGGAAGATGTGGTCATTTGTGGATTAGACGCACAGGGAAAGAAAGCAGTCTGCAAGATGCCCACACGTTACCATGAATAAAAAGTCCGCAAGCCCAACAGAAAAAAAGAAATAATAATCATTATTTTTTTAGTAATTAGAAGAGAATAGATTTATGAAAATCATGACTTGAATCCTCCAAACGAGGTAAATAATTTTTCGAATAAATCAATAAATAGACTGGTGGTAAAGTTGCGGGTTATTTCTAATAAATAAAGCAAACAAGCGCTAGGCGACATCTGGCTAGCCTAGAATTAAATGTTGCTGTAAAGCCATCATCTTGGTATTCATCTTCATTCAATACTTGACATTTTTGTGCTTCTGCAACACTGGCGATACCTGGACAACACCAATCAGCATCCTGCTGGCAGTCCTCTGTTGGTCTCAGCTTTGGGTCGGTTCGCAGTTGTGGCTCATAGTCCAATCCGATAGACCTGCAGTTAAGCAAAACAAGCTTCTTTTTTCTTTTTCCCAAATTATAAACTAATTTTAAAAACTCGCGAAAATTAACTTATAAAAACAAATTTTTACATTTTAAAAATCCAGCAGAAAAGTGTCAACCTTCAAGAATTCACCAGACATCAAAAAGTTTTTGTTTTTCTATTATTTGTAGCCTAAACGTGATATATTGGTCTGAAAAAGAAAAGAATTTCTTGATCTTAAATATACTACTACATACCGCAATTGGGAATTAGTTATTGCTGAAAGCAGTAATTATCGATTCTTCATTAATTTTTAATGCATTGTTGACTGCCATATGACAGTGTTATACCTGTTCAGTTGGAATGCTAAGTTAATAAACTTCTGAATTTTTTTAGAAATAGCATTTTGTAAGAAAAGAATTTTATTATTAGTAAAAAATCTCCAGATTTAGGAAATTTAACGAAGTCATTAACTAGTTAAACATTTCTTTCTATTATATTTTTAATTTACGTCTGCTAAGTCTCAAAATTAGAAATAAATTCTGCAACGATTTACCACAAATATGCTGAACAAAAAGATATAAATACATGCATCCTGTATGCACACAGATTACAGAGATAATTTTTAAATTCAAGTTGCAGGATCAAACATTAACCAGAACTCATTGCGTTATAATAGTTCGTTTTGACTACCGATCAGAATGCAGATAATATTGGACACAAACTTGAAAGGTTAGACAGTTATCAAAGAATCCTTTATAATCAAACACTATAATAGATGGGTAGAGGGACATTACATGTTTCACTATCATGGAATTGATGATAACTTAATGTTTAAGATTTTTTAAAAACTCTTTGTTTGTAAAAAATTTTACATTTTAAGATACTTTAGAAAATGTAATGCTTGCCATCGTCTCAGGTAGCAACTACTTCTGAACATGTTATAAATACAATTTTTTTTTCTAACTAATGCTGGACTCACAAAAACTAATTGCGCATGATTACTGAAACAAAAGAGAATTTAAATTATTTTTTAAGAGAAAAAAAAGAAAAAGTGAGATAATTAGTTTAAATTAAAATTAATTTTTGCATTTTACTTCAATTTCAATACTCCAATATTTAAAGTGGTTTTGACAGTCTGTTTTAATAACTTTTTTCAGCTAAGTTTTGTACGTCAAAGAAAGTTTGGATTAGAAATCTGACTTGGATTAGTAACATTTCACCGCGATAACTTCAAGAAATGCTTTGAAAAGAACCATTATACAACGTGCAAAAAGGCTCATCAGCTCCATTTACAGACTGTGCCGTCTGTCTCTTTACCTCGGCATGGTACCGCAAACCAAGAAAAGCTTGATCACGTACAATCTCGCCCCGAATGTGACTTTCACTCGCGAGCGTTTTGCGGCGGGATTCGACTATTCAATTTCTAAAAGATCAAGACACAAAATGTCCTCGATGGATCAATATTGTTTTTGTACGGCTTTCATCTATCCTTTCTAAGGCATTTTTTTTTTAACTGATGCCCACCGCACGGACGTCTTGTTAGAGGGAATACGAAAGCGCAGAGGGGCGATTTGTGTCCGTAAAAGCTGGAACCTTCGATGAATCAGCGCGCGCCGGTCTTCGTGAACCTAACGAGCTCTTTCCAACATCCACAGGAACGTGCATTGAAGACGCTGGAAGTTTCCCAGCAAGGGGTCCGTGATGCGTCGCGCGGTCCCCACGTGTGCCCGCAGGACAACACCCATCTACACTACGTAGCATTTAAAGGACTTAAAAGATTATATTTAACTTTGTTTCTGCCACGCTGCGACGCAGAATAAAATAGCAATTCCTCGACTACTTTTTCATGCGAATTTGATTAGGCTGGTAAGGGAAGGATGAATGGAGACCAGATCTGATTATATACCTAACGAGGACCCCCGTCGTCCAAGACACGACTCTTGGACTCTCACCACAAAGCATCTTGACGCTGAAGGCATCGAGAACTAATCCACTTCCTTCTTCAATAACAACACGCAGACAAATTAGTGGCCGCTAGCAGAATTCTTGTCGACTGAACATTCGAGTGCAGGGTTAGTACGCAACGTCCCCACGAGTCGCGAAAACAATCTTCATCCTCGACTCTTTTGATCTTCCGCATTTCAGTTTTCTGTTCTGCTTGACACTTTCCCTTTTTCTCATTAAATTTTTACGCAATGTCTCTGCAGTATCTCTTTAAGAATATCTTGAATTTACTTTATTTTAATATTTTGAAGAAAACGTTTTTTTACAAAAATAAATCTATATTTGAATTGAAGAACTGTATCAAACCTAGGAAAGAGACGAAGCAATACTGCTCCTGTCTGATATCTATCTACTGTCCATATCTAAATAATGGTAAGTGCTATGCTCTCGAGAATTTTATTGGGAAATATTTCACATGCAGAAAACAATTATCTTTTTCACAAATGTTTGTCTGTCTTGATAAAGGCTTAGAAACAAAGATAGCACACAGAGAAGATTCAAGAAACCCAAAGCCAACTTCTAAGCAGTTAAGTATGTCATAAATTTTAAAATTGTTTGCCAAATTTTAAAATTATCTCTTTTAAATTTTGTATGTTTGTAAAATTTAAAATAATAGAATGGTTTCTAAAATAAAAGTTTAATGTTCATATTTCGATTTCTTGAAGTCAGTCTTAAAGATGCTATTAATTAATTGCAAGAAAACCAAAAAAACAAACCGAAATGACAAATTAGGAAAATGATTCAGCTTCTGAACTAAAAACAAAAATAAAATGCAAAAGTTCGAATATCTCAATTTTAATTCTCTGGTTACCTTTTAAAGCATTCATATTTGTCCTCAAAAAATGTAAAATAAACTTTGTAAAACTTGGTTAGTGATATTAAAACTAACTGGAAATGTGTTCATTCATACACCTACTTAAAAAAATTAATAAAAGTGAAACAACTAAGAAACTAATTGCTCTATTGAAAATTCATTTGAAAGAAAGCAAAAATCTAAATAAATTCTTTTCTAGTGTTTTATCTCAGAAAAAAACTTCAGCAGGAACAGATGTATGTAATAGTTATTCTGGAAAGTATGGTTTGGACCATTCACTAAAATTTCATGGAGATCAGTCTCCTGCTAACATCTATTAACAACTTCACAGTTTATCTGATTGTTTATTTCATCTTGAATAAAAGGTGGTTTTTTTCGATAGAAATGAAAAGTAGCAGGTGTTACAGCGATTTCAATGTAAAACGTGAACCTGGTTAACTTAACTCTCTCTCTCTCTCTCTCTCTCATGGTCCGCCACAATGTTGTTTTACCTTCTCTCTCGTTCTTGATTTACTCAACGTGTTAGACGTATATATTAAAAAGTGTGCAAATAATGATAATAGAATTTGTTTAATTGAATACCAAAATACATTAGAGATAAGTTTCTTATGGAACTTAAATAATTTATCTGCTTGGTCAGTAAAGTGGAAAATTGAAAAAAATTTGAAAACTTAAAATAAATTAGTCAAATAAAAAAATGAAAAATTTATAAATTATTTTATAGAAAATCATAAAATAGGAAATGCAGTTTCAAGAATATATCTAGTGGTTTATATTGACAATAAATGTTAAACGGAAAGAATAATATCAATTCAGTTTATTGTAAATCCAGCAAACTGCAGAAATTTTTTTGCCAAACTGTTAAAGATGAATCGCAAAAATTTTAATACTAACCTATAAGTCTGTATATAGTTCGTCAATACCTTATAAATTCTGTGCAAGCTTGAAGTCTATAATTAAAAAAAGATACTCAAATATTAGAAATAGTTAAGCGTGGATCCAGTTGAATATTTCCAGATTTCAAGTACTAAGTATAAGTAGAATGACTAAAAATATTAGAGTTCCATAGTTTGAACTGTACTTTTGAAATAATTATTCAACCTTTTCTCCATCTAAGCGGTATGTGTAAGTTTCATGAATATTCAAAACCATTTTTTCATGATAAATCGTTTGAATAACAGCGTGCTTAAATAGTTATTATATCAAACGCTTTCTTTTATCGTTATTAAAAACAAGACAACCGCCATTTTCTAGGATTAACCATACTGGAAGATATTTAAGCGCATACAAATAACAAAAATTAATCTGTTTTATACGAATAAATTTTAACAAATATCAGAAACATTAATCAGTCGCTTTGTTTGGTATTAGTTGAGGTCAGGGAAGCAATGTGCTAGCGTCTTTCAGACCATCTCTCCAGCAGCAACCCATGCAGATCATATGAGATGCTGAGTCCTGCTAGAGTATTCTTGTAGTTGCACAGAAGACGTAGCAAAAAGACTACTTATGAGAATTGTTCATTTTTAGATGAGGGAGGAAACGGAGTGCCCAGAGTAAATTTACGTGGCCGGTAAATTTGTTTTTTTGTAAGTGTTTTTTTAATGGTTGGTATTGAATGCTTCTTAAAAAAACTGTGAACTGTTTTAAGTTTGTACAGGTGGTAAGTGGAGAATTCTAAAACATATTATTTTTCATCTTTCCAAATAGTTCTTTAAAATAGGTTTTAAGTAAACTTCTTGGTGGTAATGCTACCGTATTGTACATAATTTTTTGGACTTTCACCAGAACCTGCTTAAAGGATTTTTTGTAATCTCTCAGAACCAAAAAGATAATATCAGGATCATCCTCAGACGAGTGCATTGCTTTTATAAAAAGAGAGCGGAATTTTATCTAATACATTTTTAAAAAAATCATAATAATAATGAAATCTTGTGTAAGATTAATCGTATATAGATTAACTTGTTCATATGTATGAGTAAAACATGTAAAAGATAAATAAAATTCATGCTTAGAAGATAACGTAGGACAAACCCGACAGGCATGATTCTGAGAGAAAACAGGTGAAAGTGATGTCTACGCTTGGTCAGTGCGCAGATCTATATATATATATATATATTTGGCTTTACACGTGTGTGCGTACATGACTTGAAAAGGCATAAATTGAACAAAAAGGAAAAATGGGCACGATTTCTCAATTTTAGATCTTGATAATCTTGTGTATCTTTGTTTCTTATGGTAGCAAATATAAAACGAGACTATTTTAGGAACCAAATGATGAGTTCAGAATTTTAGAAAAAGAAAATGAAGTAAAATTTACCAAAGAGTTGGAGCAAACTTGTATCTAAACCCGATCTACAAGAATAGCAGATTTTGGCTAATCAAAGAAAAAACTAATCTGGCGGCTTAAAGTAAGATAGTATTTACTATGTGAAGCAATAAGGAAACAAAATCATTATTTATTTTAGTCCGTACAATTCGCTTTTATTTATCAGTCTAATAATTAATAAAAACGACTAAGAAGAAAAAAGCTGGTGAGATTTCCACAAATTGCTTCTATTTTTCCGTTTCTTTCCGGTAATATAATTTTCATTAATTAAAACTAAGTTTATGGTACATGCAAACTAAGTTTTTTCCGGACCTTTACCATGAATGGGATTGTTTTTAGATAGCTGGATAATTAGGAGAACGGAAACAAATATCATTTTTGTCAGTGAGTGTATTAGCTGGGACAATAAAATCACCAGTAATGGAACTCATGATGAATTTGTCATATCCTGCATTCTTTCTAAAACTGTACCTATATTGAATAACCTTTTGCTTTGAGAAAGTCTATTTTCTGAAAGAAATGCGACTGAAAATTAAGGACTTTATCTTTTTGAAGACAGATCTTTTTAGGTAAATTATAAATGTATATGCTTGAATATATTAATCTTTTCATAACGAAAATTAACTCATAAAAGTAACCTTTTTAATAATCAAAAATTTTTACTGCATAATTCAGTATAACAGCTGTTGATCCAGATAATAGGAATGTAATTTAAGGTTACGAAAAAGGTTACTTCTGCTGCAGTCATCAGTATATAAGTAAAGTTTGCTTTGATATGTTGCCATTGGTTTTATAAATGCCGGAAATAATTTAATTCAAAGATGCACCGTGGTATATATGCACAATGGATGATGATGAGCTTAAATAATTTCTAAAATGGAGAGAGAAAATACTTTTTTAAACAAGAGCAGGCCTGACTAAACTAACTACAATCTATACATAGAAATACGACACTTTACCATTAAATCACTGTGAGGTTTTGTTTTTTGAAAAATTTGATTCATATGGTGAAAGCACTGACATCGAAAATAGGCATCAAAACCGTCCGTAATAATGGCAACACGTATTACAGGAACCAATAGCTAACTGCGCGGATCCCTGGTTCGTGACCACCATAGGATATCGAAGATTTGTTGTCGTCAACTTTAAAAATTGCCATGATTGGTCTGATTCGACCTCAGAGAAGAACCACATTTATTTTTTCGCAGTAACGATTTCTGTCCATACACGTCTTCCATTATTGCTACAAGACAGGCTTTCGCAACCGGTTTACTTTGTATATACGAGGGTAAGTAAAAAATTATCCACATTTTCGCCATAACATATCTTTAGGTTTGTCACACTGCCTTCTGCTCATGCGTGCTTATAGTTGGTACTATTGTGGTCACGTGATCGAGGTTTGAGCTTGATCGCGCCATCTTTCTTGCTGCTGTTACAGTGTAGACATGGCCGCTCCGCTAGCAGTGTGCACCAAGGAGGAACAAAGAGCAGTGATCCGATTTCTCTGGTCGGAAGGTGTGTCAGGGGCTGGAATTCATCGGAGGCTTTTAACACAATACGGCGACAGTGCACTACCGCGTAGAAGTGTGTATGTGTGGATCGAGAAGTTTAAAAGTGGCCGGAGAAGCGTGACGCCCGTCAACCTCCACCACTGACGAGAAGATTCAGCAAGCTCGAGAGATGGTAATGGCGAACCGGCGAGTTATCATCGGTGAGGTAGCGTGTTCTCTGCAGATTAGTCACGGTTCTGCCTATCAAATCATCCACGACGAGCTCGGCTTCCATAAAGTCTGTGCGAGATGGGTGCCGGCGGATAATTTTTGACTTTCCCTCGTATATATATCTCAACATGTAAAAAATACTTTTAGAAAGCTAATCCTAATCTCTACCTCTATCATTTAAGTCAGATCATTTTTTCGTTAATGGTTACTTCACTTTTGTTAACTTACGCGCACAAAAAATATTCTTGTTGTTTACACAATTCTTCGTTTCTGCTATCTTAACAATATTCTTAATCTCTTCCTTTTTTCTTCTGTCTTTCTTTTTATTGTTTCTTCAGAATAAAATTCTTTCCATCAGGATTGTTTTACAGACTTCCTCTTCCTCTTACCTGTAGCATTATCTCTCGTTTGTATGCGTTAATAAAGCAGGGCACAAACGAGTCGGACTTTCTACATGCTTGGATAAAACCTAATATCAGTTCTGGATAATCACATTTCCGGCCCGTGAAATATTAGCTCGCCCGTATTGATTCTGTATCAGCTCATCTCGGCAGGACGTCTGGCTGAAGAAAATAAACGTCGTCAAGACGATCGCTTTGATGTTTTTACAACCTTGTGCGTTCGTCGGGGAATAGCCGGCACGAAGCGAAAGTGCCATTTCACGTAATTGCGCGAAACTGCTTGCGACGAACGCGTCTGTCACGAACAGCCAATGAAATGGCAAAAAATCAACTGCAGCACGTGTCGCCGCCGTGGCGGGCCAATCAGACGCTCGTGAAAAGACCCAGCACGATGTTCTGATTGGCAGTTTTATCTTGTAGTGAAAAGTAATTTTTGAAACTGCGTAAGAAATTGTTTTAGTAAAGAAATAAACAATGAAAAAATCAAACAAACAAATATTTAGCTTTAGAAAATAATTATACACCGAATTTATGGAAACTTTAGGTGAAATAGTGCTATAAACTTTATAAAGCACAAAAATGTTTTACTAATTTAAATAAATTAGCATATTGGCAACATGAATTCTATGATTCGCTCTCTCTCAGCTTAAATAATTTAAATAAGGCAACTATTGCTTTAGCAAAATATTCAAGCTTCATTACGTAAGTTAAAATTAAAATACAGTCAAGTATGGAGAGAAATGTGAACGGCAAGCTTGATCAAACCAAAGAGAAAACTTCAACTAGTCAGATTTCTACACGGTTCCGAAACTTGTCTTCTGTTACAGAAGTCGATTGATGCTCCTCAACACTGCAACACAAAAACTTCACGCAAGCTGCCACGATAACAAGTTTTAAAATTATAAACAAAATTTGAACATTTTTGCCAAATGACCTGCAACTTTATTTCTCTACTATTGTTCCATGAACTTTCCTATCGTTCATCTTTTAATCTCATATAGTGTATAAACCTGTAAACATGCAATGAATAAATTATCTGATTTCCTTTGTATTTCCATCTGGTACTAATCTTTTGGTTTTTCACGGCACTTATCGAAAATCAAGATGATTTCCCATTCTCTATAGAAGCAGGGAGGCGCGGCTGTTAGACTACTGGACTGCTAATGTTGAAAAGTTCTTCTCGAATATCAGTCGAGGGCGGCTGGGTTTGGTGCTGTTATCTATCATAGTTTCTTCTTGCTCTTTCTCGCCAGCCGGCTACGTAAGTTTCCTCCGAGTACTCCAATTTCTCTTACATCTAAATGTAAAAAAAATTACTAGTATGCTTTACATGCCCGGTATGGTTCCCTTCGTGCAATCTGAAATGGATCTTCGTTGAAGAGTCTTCATCTGCATTCATTTCTAATTTCGCATTGCAGTGGAGTGCTGGCTGATGGTGTTATAATTCTGAATATACTTTTTGTTTCGTAAAATGCCTATAAAGAAACACAACAAAGAACTCATTTTTAAAATTAAATATTAATAATACTTTACTCACTATAAAAGCCAAACAGACATTAAACAAATATGGATCATAACAAATGTTCTTAAATCAGTTTGCTTATAAACACATTTGGGTTCCTGGAAAAATAATAATGGTACTCACAAAATTTTTAGTTCGATTTGAGAAAAGCGTAGGCATTTAATAAGAATCAAAATCGAATAAATTTAATTAATTAAATGCTATTTTTAAATCTGTTGTCGTTTGATTTTTAAAATTCATTTTTAAGATTGCGGAAAATAGGCATGTTAATCATTATTTTGTATTATTGGTCCATCCTTGGAAGAATTCAAATTAATTTTGAACGTACCCGCGGAGTCATTTTCAAGGGCAGATGTGCAGCTCAATAAATGTCCCCAGAATTAAACCCTGTACCACTCCGAGAAAGGCATATGGATATCGAGTTGTTAAAGGTTCTTTTTTACCCATGTAGAAAAAAGACACGTGACAACGTAATACTAAATTTTGTGTTTATGTATGTCTTTTGTAAGCTGACCCTGACTCACTTTAACAGTGATATTACCAGGAAGTATATCAGGGTCCTAGCACTAGGAAAGGTGGAGAAAATTCGATTAGTCAAGAGTCTATGCAAACGCTGTGAAAGAAATTGGCTGGAACCGTACGCAGAGCAGCAGAACGATCCGATGACCTAAGAGAAGAAAAAGGGGGAGGAAGTAACACTGTTGTAAAACCCTGTGGGGTTTTGTTAAGGGATTATATGATATAATAGAGCAGGGTTGGTTAAACGTTTATTGTTTTTTTCTTTTTATTCTTTATATATGATATATTGATCTTCATAACACAGAATTTATATTGACCTCCGATTGCTGTAGTAAGCTATTCATCCAAATACAAATATACAGAGAATCAAAATGTATTCAGCCACCTCAGAACAATCGGTTCTTTTACAAAACTGGTTGCAAAAATCTGGTTGATTTCTAACTGACTATAACCCAAATTAGATTCTGTTCATTAGTACTCTTAAAGGTAGGAACTACAAATTTCTTATCAAATTGCTTCCAGACACAGTATATCATCTGGTGTATAGATAAATTTAATGTTTCTTTTACCACTCCTTAATATTTTATCCCAAACTTTTAGAGGCTTTTTTGCACGTTATTTTGCAAACTCTACTAATTTTACTCAATTTCTTTTACCGATAAATGGTTTTTAAGTTACTTTTCTATGCAATCCACTATCATACGTTTTATTTATTAATGTATAACCACAAATATATAGCGTCATCACTTATCTGTAACTTTTTGGCAAACTATGCAGAGTTATCTTCATAACTGTTCTTACTCGCCTTTTTCGGAACATTTTCAGGCTTAGTAATCGCACATATAGTTGCTCTGAACTTCACAATGATACTGTTAACTGTTGACTTCGGTAATTACAATGTTGCACTCACTTTTACTTCCGAAAATTCTTCGTTTGCAGGTCAAACTAAATATTAACACTGTGAAAGTGTAAAAATATATCAGTATTCTTTAAGTTTAAAAAAATTGCTTATATTTTTATATTTTTGCACTAATTTTACACTACCAAACTGTTTATAACTGCCGCGATATTTATTTTGAAACCACAAAACCACAATAAATTAATATATTTTTCCGAAATTTACATATTTCAGAAATGATTATCTATATATTGAGCATATGACAGAGCAGATAAAAAGGTGCCTGTTGTCATACCGAAAACAGGCGGATCTAGCCAGATATGCTTGTCTCACCAGGTCGTGCTAAAACACCTTCATAGTATAGCCAGACTCGACGACAGATTGCCAAAGATGCAGGATTTTCTCGCGTATCTGTGGCTTATGTGCTGAAATTTAACGGGGTAAATTTCACTGCTGTTGTAAAGCTACCGGAAAAAACCTTCAACATCCTCACCTCGCTACGTCCGAAATCACTTGCTGATATTGACCATGCACGTAAATTGGCTAAAAGAATAGTTCTACTTTATCTCCAACGACTTGACTACAGAAGGTATGTATCACGTAAGAAACCCCATGTGTCCAATAATAATAAAATGCTCCAAAAAGACTGGTCAGAGGATGGTAGTGCGTACTCTTTTGCAATAAATCTAGGTTTCAGAAGGCCTAACAGTGACCAACTCCAATTCTTTACGCTCCGACCGAACATCGAGGTGAAAGTGTCATGGTATGGGTTGCAATATGGCATGGTGAAAAGATAGAATTGGCGTTTGTCAAAAGACGTTCTGTTGTTTAAATTGCTTTATGGTAGATTTACAAGATATTACGTATTAGCATTTACGGATAGGGGAAAACCTAGATCACACCACAGTAAACAAATCTAGATTCAGTGCCAAACCGGATAGACGTTCTTCGAACTGAAAAAGATAGCTCAATCATGTACTATATTAACATAAATAACTTTATTGCTTGTCCTTGTCTGCGGTTTTTCGCAGCAAAACAGCATATTGCAGTAATAAGTAGGTTTCCCGAATTATGATGGAAGTGCAGTGTATAATAAAATCGTTCTACTATCATTTATTTGTTTTTTATCAATAGCGAAATCTTTTGTATACAAAAGCTTATTTACGGCATTGCTGTCTCATTGAAATACAGCAAAACGCCACTGCTTTCACAACACTTAGCAAACAACAGAATTCATCTCCAAAAAAAAATTGATTCTAAACTTCACAACTCCCTTCTCTCAGCTACAGAATCCGGCTTCAGACTTTACGGTTCACTGGTATACCAACGTCATCAAAGTCTCAAGGAATTTAGTTTACACCTCCTGAAATACTAAAACTTCGTTAATAAAAAAGATCTACAGATTATCTAGGTTAAACTAGTTGCAATAAAACTCTTCCAATAGAGAGGATTGTATTTACAAATAAAACTGAATAGGAATCTACTTGTAACTAGTTAGTATTTTCATGCAATAAATTCTGTTAAATATAAAATATTAACAGAAACTTACCTGATAAAACTTTGATATTTTAGCACATCATCTGCAGTATCTCTAACTGAGTTAGTACTTTGTTCTATGTGTGTTTTCAGTGTCTCGAGATACTGCCACCTATCGAACAGTCTTGAATGAGACGAATGTGTCTGATATTTTGCAACTTCTTTTTACCTGATGCATACCATTCTTTTGTTTAGCGACAATATCAGAAAAAGACCACTGATTCCTGTTTCATAATTAGAAAGGCTGGATGTCTCAGTAAATATTCAGTCGTGGCTTTCATGTAAAGGGAAGGTGATGTCTTGGAAAGAGAGAAGATTTCTATGCTCCTGCTAAAGAAACGGTAAGGAATTCTGATTGTGTGCATCGCATCCCATGTGTATCTAACATATTGACGTAAACAAAGCTTGAGACACTCGTCCTGGCTCCAAGCGCATCCACACGATCTATTACTCTCTGTATGCAAGCTTTCTACTTTGCTTTTGTTTTATTTAATTTACGAGTGTATCAAGATGTTTTTAGACTGAAAAGTTTTTAATTAATGCATATTTTTGTTTGCAGAGAAGCACAAAAAATATTAAAGTTGAGTAAAGAAGATAACAATACTTTCCTACCTGAATCTCAAAACAGACCAACCACGAGACAAGTGTTGTCGGTTTACGGAAGGTCTATTTGTTAGCCAGTGTTTTATTGCTTATTGTTGTCCCTGTGTTCTAGTGACTGTGACTTTACTTTTATTAAACTTGAAGGTAGCAATTCAAAAAAATATCGCGAAATAACTTCGATTACTTGTTCCACAATGTATTGTAATTGTACGTTCAGATCGCTGTGACGTCACAAAATCTGAGCAGCGTTGTTATTTTACAGACATCTGAAACACGCATCAGTCCTAAACTGTTGAAATAACGATGTGGTGCATCATACGTTTAAAGGATCATTCGTAGCTGCTCTTGTTTTACAAATATTTAAACTAAGACAACTGTCAGAGTGAGTGAGATATCTATGGTTGGACTTCATGATCTCCATAAATGAATTTGACACTAACAAAAATGCTGTAAAAGAGACAAATAGAAGTAGAGGTAAAGATACAAAGACAAGCAGAGACAGACTGACAGACAGAGAGACAGATAATCAGATAATCTAATCCGACTACTGTTATCAGAAAGAAAGAAAGAAGACTAAGAAATATATCATTTTCGTGTTTCAAACATCGGTGAAGCATTTGCATTCTTCTGGTTGAATCAAGAATCAGTCTCTGAACAAACAAAAGTCCATATGATATTTACAAATCATTTAACACGCTAAAAGTCACATGGAGGTGACACGTAATTAGGGGCCTTTTTTACTTATTTAAGTAATTAAAGATAGAATATTGCAGGCTTTTACTGAACTGGTATATTATTACTAACGTTTTTTGTCCTTGTCATTATTGTTGTCGTCGTCACTGTTGTTATTACAGTAGTTGTCATCATTTTTAATATTGTTTTATGTCATCATAGTTGTGATTGTTCTTATTTTTATTGTCGTTGTAGTTATCTTTTTCATCATTGTTGTCGTTATTTTAGTCGAAGTTGTCGACATTTTTGTTTCCGTCCTCGCAGTCATTTTTATCATCATTTTTGATTTTGTTGTCGTTGTTATCATTGTTATTGCCGTCATTCATCATCGTTGTTTCTGTTGCCATTGTCGTTCTCTTTATAATGGCTATCATTTTTGTTGTTTTCTTTTTGTTCTCTTTGTTTGTCATCGATATAGTTGTTATCGTCACCACTGTCGTCATCATTATTGTTGTTTTAGTTTTTTTTCTATCATTGTTGCCGTTGTCGTTTTCGTCATTATTGATGTTGTTATTGTTTTTAACTGTCATAATTGCTGTTATTGTCTTTGTTTTTTCTTGCATATTGAATTTTAGAAAACAAATCTTTATGCAAGAGGAAGGTAAGAACAATGAGCTGTTCTGTTTTTTATATGTTAAGGTAATTATCTACGGACGTACAGTACTTACATCTATTTATCTTCTGTAACAGATACTCTTCGCCCTCTCCTCTATTAGCTACAAGAACTCCTGTCCGAATGTTCTCATGGAAATCTGCTCACATGTTTTATCACACAGCCCAACCCAGGTCACTTCGTCAATTTATCTTTGCTATATTCTTCGCGTCAAATATTGACAAAGGAACGTCTTCAACATCCATCATAACTTCCATCTTCGAAGTCTTGTTTCGCTTGGTTACGCAGGCATGTCGGAAATGCGTCAGTCAACATGGCGGTCAGACCGGTATCTGTGGACACAAAGACTTCGCTTGGTAAATGATGATTAAATCCCCCGAGATCTCTTAAACGATTTACAAAATTTTATACCCTAGCTAATGGGAAGCTGGAGCAGTGAAGCCTGCTTTAAATTTATACAGAAAAATTCTGACTATGTTGTTGTTGTTACTGAACAACTCATATATAATAATTTAGCGGTTGTTTTTTTCTTTCTTGTGGTTTGATGAATCAATCTATGTCCCTCTTTATATCGTTTTATGATTACAGATATTTTTCTCATGCATTATCGCAGCTTGTATGAAATATTGTCTTTTATTCGCTTCTTTATTTATTTTTCTTACAATTAACTTTTTCCAGTAACAAAATAAATAGATCGGAAAGAATTAACGTCTACATAATTTCACTTTCCTTTTAAAAAGTTATATTTCATTAAATTTTTTCAACTTAGAAAAATTTTATACCTCACTTTCGGGTTTTGCTTTAACATATAACTGCGCAATATAAATCTTGTGAGTTTGGTGTCTAAATAATCTCCAATTAGTTTTGAATATTAAATTTTCAAATCTACCTGATGAAGAACATTATAAATGATTAAAATGTGATATAAAGTTTTCGATTGTAGATTTCTTTTATATTATTTAATTATTTATTGTTTTCTTTTTCTTTTTAAAATTTTTTGAAATGTTTTTTTTTTCGAGTAACAATTTTATTAATAATCATTATCAACTTATACCTTAAACTTTTAAAACAAATAAATAAATAAATATGAATAAGATTAACATAATGTCAGTACACTACCAACTAAAAATATTTGGATAAATTCTTAATGCTTAGCGGTTTAATGAGTAACCCTTAAGTGGATTTTACTAACGAGATTTGTGAGCAACGTACGAAATTTGATGATGAGGTATAAAAGAAAACTTAGCAGATGCACAAATAACAAACTACTTGGCCGCATCCATCACAAACCCAGAATACGATCGCGGATTATCGGCGGTCTTGTCTGATGATCCATGGAGTGTGACGACGAGATAAAATGTTCAGCTGTAAACAACACTGCAGCAATGATTAATGTTCGGCGTCGATTTTGTTGCTCGGATCATTAAGCACTTTACCTGTGGTACCTGTCGGTTTTCGGTTTCTTCAAAGGTGGTGAACTGTGAAATAGTCGACAATATATCCAGTTACAGACCCTAGCGCAGTTCATTAAATGTGACGATCAGTAAGTGGTTCCCAGGGGAAGAGAGAGTGAACAAAGAAGGCACGACAATGGAGAAGTAAATATTTCAATACCACAGACTTATCCGGCTTGGCCCGCCTTCTCCAGAGAAAAAGAATTTAAAAATTTATGCCAACTGACGGTGCACTTCGCTTCTTTTTATTTCGGCCTCTAAAAATTTATGTCTGTCATACAGAATACAAATAAAATACAACGTTAATATATATTCCATAAAAGTTTTTTCAAATATTTTATTAATATACAATACATTATTTTAAATGAAACTATCTGACTTTATGTATATATAATAATTTTCATAAAAGCTTCGCTTATTTGCTAAACAAAAATAATTGGCTTATGCTACAGAATTCATCTCAACACAACTTAAAATTATCAAACTTCTTGAAATCAGAAAGAAAATTGGCATAAAAACAGCTAAAATATTAACTTTGAAAATATTTGGATATCATGTAAACTATTCAAAAGAATTGTGTTAGAACAATTAAAATTAAAAAGTAACTTTCAGATAAAGTTATGCGGTAATGTTAAGACTGACTGATTGGTATTAATTTTATTTATTCTGGTAATTATTGGCCAGTTACCTTAACCCCAGTAGTTTAAGGGTTTCAGATTTATTTATTAAAATTAGTTTACATAATTATCTAATTAAAATTAATGTTTTAACAGATTTTCTGCATGGATAAAGCCAATGTTCTTTTCTAACAAAAATTATCCAAAATTTTGGAAAACTTAACTTTATTAATCGATGGTGGCAAGTCAAATTTCTGCTGTTTATAAAATTTTAGTAAGGCTTTTGATAACGTTTAACGTAAAACGTTAATAGAAAAGGTCAAGAAACACGTATACATGGTTTTATTATGGATAAATAACTTAGAAAACATACAACGAAAAGTAGTATTCATTAGAGAATCATTGTCATATCAAGCCTTTAGTGTTTTCAGTTGATATTAAATATATAATAATCGTAATAATGAAAAGGACAAATACTTTTCGAGTCTGAATAATTTATTAGATTAATCGGGTAAGTAGAAATTTAATTAAGCTAAATAATACACTACAGGATTATCTAAATAGGCACTAGAAAAAATATATAAGATAGTTATTATAATGGATGAATCTAAACTAGAAAATTTAGTTTCAGAAAAGAATCTTGTGATAGTTGGTAACCAAAATCTCACATCTGGAGAGCAGCGCATTTCAACTGCAAATAAGGCAAATATAATGTAAGAAGTAGCTAACTAAAGTATCAGACAAAGCAAAAAAGTTTCAAAATAATTGAAAGTTTAATTGCATTGATGGGGACCAATATTTCCGTCTATCTGCAGTTCTGATATTATAATTACAAATTAGCTAAAATGGTTAAATATTTTAAAAATATTTTGAGTGATAAAATTGCACTGGTCAACAAGGACTTTGGTTCAAGAATCATATTGGGTGTTTCTTACTAATTAAAGCATGATAATTATAAATCTGGCATTAGTTTTGCTTTATCACCACTAGTTTTCAAGATATCGATAATACCTAGATACTTGAATTGTATTCAGTGTTTAATATAGGCATGCGTTATAGTTAACTGTTATGTCGCGTCGTGTTTGGCTTTCTTTCATGCTATTTGGATTTGGGGGCTAAAGTCATACTAGCCTCCATGATTTCTGTGTGTTGTTCACCTAAATGGCAGTTTAAATATACAGAGTTATGTTCCCTTGGCTACGGAGTGTCGGTCTTTAATTACAATTTATTGTGCCTACGGTATAAAAATAAACTTCTTTAAACTTGGTTCCTTCAGTATCAGGACAATAATCAATTATGGTAATCTATTTACAAGTAAGATTAACTGCACAAAGACGCTAATGGTACGTTCTTCAGAAAGCATAATAAGAGTTTCATCCAATTCTTCAATGTTAAGCAGTCGGTGCGTCACCACTTGATGTAAATGGTGTATTCGACGCCCCTGGTCATAAGTAGGTTTCATCTGGGTGTTTTTTAAATCACAGTACCTGTTTTAAAGCTGTTTTTTCATAACAATGGAAACTAGTTACCTAGCATTCCAATAGCTTAGTTCATCTATAAGAGTCCTATGAAAATATGGTTGTGGTAGTTAAACTGATCAAATATACTTAATTTCAATGGCACATATGTGGAGATCTCAAAGCCATAGGCCTACTGATGAGCATGCAAGGCAGATTTACAAATTTTCTTGTTAGTTGGGTCTGTAGGACATTTGTGCCATAAAAGAACATTACCAAAGAAAATATTGGGCTCTACGTGAGAATTACATTCCTAGTGAGATGTGCATTATGAACTACTTGTGAATTCACAGAATATGTACCAACGATTATCGCACATGAAGCTTGGGTTGATGAAACACTTTGCGAAAACATTGCCTAAAGTTGTTGAAGTAAACGGTTGGATTCATTTGCGATTCACTTTTTACTCTGAAAGGACGTGGACTGAGCCCTGCTTCAGGCGCACACTTTTACTAAAAACGGACTTATAATTTTAAATTTTCTGTTCACGTGAGCAATGATGACCATCTAATTGAATATTAATAACCCATTTTTGTTGTTTTTCGAAATTTTGGCGACAAACTTTTGCTTAAAATGTTTATTCCCATTTATTTTCATTAACTTATGAAGAATGTTTGTTATACTATTTAAAATATTCATAACTGTGACAACAAACCACCTCATTATTACCAATGCTTTTGATCCTTTGGAAAACAATAAAAAGATCACGTCTTCCTTTTTCCCAACGACTTAAAACGTTGAAAAGCATTCAGTAACTTCGCCGCTTGGCAATGACAGGCTAGCTGTCTATCGTAGTCATGCTGATTTCGTGTGAAGTTGTGAAATGCTTACATTATTAATTCCTGTAATCGGTCGTGAAAACATTTTAGAAGTTGCAGTGATTGCATGGAAAGATTAACAGAAAGGAATTTTTATGTGATACATAGCAACTGCATCTTCGGTTGTGTTCTGTAGCAACAGAAAAACTATGTTACTTCCTGTCGATCCGGTTAAACAAGAGAGAAAGATAATTTTATGAAAAATATAGTTTAGAAGGGAATATGGTCGTAAATAAAAGTTAAACATTAGAATAAATACACGCTGAAAACAAAGCAAAATTAGGCGGAAGGCAGAAAAATGTGACTCAAGATGTGCAAAGGTGAACCTCCACACAACTAAACACTGGATTTGTTTGATATTATTTTTAAAAACCGCCTCTTAGATTAAACATGAGGCTGACTCCGTGTGAAAACCCAACCGAGAAATGTCCAAAATAAGAATCAGCCATTTTTTTTCTTTTCTTTTGAAAAATATGCTTTAATCTTTAAATTTGTCTTCTCCGTACAGGTATGATGTTTTACGTCACAGCATCGCGATAGAATCACGTCCAAAGCACTAGGCTTGTTATTAATACATAAAACTATTACTTAATCCTTATTATTTGCATTATTATTATTGTTGTTGTTGTTTCATTTAAAGGTTTTTTGAAAATTCATACTCATAAAATTTCATTTATCAGAACAAAAGAATGAAAATTAATATGCAATATAAAAAAGGAGTAGATGAGCGAAATTCTTAGGTGATACGGGGTTGGTAGATACCGGTAGGGTTAGGGATAAAGAAAGAATCAGGCAATTGTGCCTAAAGTAAATTTGGTAAAAAAACGAAAACAACTGACCACGTTTAACTATCTCGATTTAATAACTTCTGAATGATTACTGAAAAAACAACAACAAATAAAAGAAATCCCTAGCCTTCCACCGACAGTAGAGCCCCTTTGAACTCAGAGAATATTACATGCTCAGGTTTATAGCACACGGTAGGACATTTTAAATCGCCACCAAACATCTCTGATCAGCTAACCCACCGAAGAACTCTTTCATTTCGGTCAATATTGCCTCTTTAAATAATTCGAAGCTAATGGAGTATAAACTCCATTTCCTTCTTAATCTCGGTTTTGGCAATATACGGATTTTTTGTGTTCGGTCCCGGTTAATTTATCAAACTTTGATTGCGCTAATCACTGTCAGCCAAGAAAAAATAATCTAAAGATTTGACAAGAAAATCGAATGTTGGAAAGTTGTGGCCATGTTTTAATAAGTAACCGGGAAAACAGGGATTTTCAGTTACTAACGAGTATGAGAGAAGCACTTTATTTTCAGAATGGTGGGTACAAGAATACCTATCTTGGAGAATTCCCGTCTGCTTCTTGCCTGCAGCAGTCGGCGCCGACCAAACTCAACCATCTTTTCTTTGTAGCTAATCACTCGATCTGGAAAACATAACACCACAAACACTTGCATTTAATTGCAGGATTGTGCAGTGAAACTGTCTGCAAATAATTTGCGCAGTAATCTTTATCGACGAGCACAAAAAAGATCAGATAAAGGAATCGTTCAGGTTCACAATACGTCTAGACACCTCCCGATGCTTTTATCCGTATACAGGACCTGTACTCGACAAACACCGGCTCGCGCCGAAGAAAACGAACGCTCACGAGAACGCCGCTTCATGGCCGCGGTGTTTAAAATCCTCCCATCAAGTTAATTTACAAGTTACGTATGAAAGTGTTTCTGAATTTTAACTCTACGACACCATACATCAGTGGCTGTGTTCTTTGATTAATGGCCGGTGGCATGCTGGCGGCGAATAAAATAAGTAGCAAGTGAATATTGAAGCCCCCACCCCTTAGAAATGGACCTGACGTGCATCTTTTGGTTTTTTTCCATAATTTCTGGATTATCTTCTGATACTTTAATCCGTCTTCTAAAAGTTTGCATCGCGTAGACAAAATCTCATACTTACTAAGTAAATATGATTAAAATACATTTTAATAAGAATTTTGCTGTCATTTTCTAATAAAACCGGTATTTACAAGATATCTATTGGCAAGAGAATTTCGTCACAGATTTCATAGCGTAATTTTTTGTCTGTTTTACGCATTTAATCATTTATCATCTATATATTTTATTTTTTTATTTATTTAGCTGCTTAAATTATTTTTTCCTGTATTTCTTATGTTAGAAATCGTCTCCGCATTATTGAATATTTATGGCATCTTCTTGAAATGAACATTGATAAGGGATTCGATCTGGGTGACGTCTCTCAGAGAGAACTTGAATTATTTATTGACCAGTGTGTAGCGCATCTCGCATGATGACTAACCGCACACCTGTTTTTCATTAGCGAAGGTGAGGTTGCTTAAACAATTGTCAAGCGATGTAATCAGGATCTAATTTATCTGAAAACTTCTTTATTAACACTGTAATATATTTCGCAAAGAGATGATTCAGTTTGCCTGACGTTTGGTTTATAATCCAAGAGATCACATAAATTACCCTTTTCCTTATTTTATAAAGAAAAATATTTAAATGGAGCAGTTATAGAAAAGAAATCCACAATGTAAAATGATCATCCTTCATTCAGGAGTAAAATCCAACCATTATAAACACAAGCAAGATGTATGCTTCTAATGCATTATCTGGATAAATAAATAAATAGATGAATAAATGGTTTCTTTAGTGTGTATAACAGACTGATTCTATCGAAAACTTGCAAATAATCATAAACTATTTGTCAGTAATCAACGTTACCAACTATACTGTTAAAATATTGTACTTTTTCTTTAAATTAAATATTAATTTTAAACAACTTCGTGTTAGCTTACCAAACCTGATTAATCATTTCTGGCCGCCTAAATGCGTTTAGAACAAAAAATATGCTTCACATGACAACTGCTGAAAAATGAGAAGTACACAGGAGAAATAACCCCAGGTTCAGAACAGGGTGTTTTACATTTGGTTGTAAAACGCAATGTGCATATATTACTGAAGCCTATTTAGTTGGAGGACTTTCATTTTATCTTTAATCCTACACCTTTGCTCTCCGACTATTTACGTATATTTTATAACTTCGTTATTATCCCAGAAATTGAAGAAGTAATAAACATGTCTGGCAAGTAATTTGTTTACCATACCTTTATCTTTTCCTCGCCACAATCGCTCAGAATACATCGATCTATTCATTTCAGTTGATGATGAAATCAGAAAGCTCTTTCCTATATTTTTATACACTTGCACATTCTCTACAAAACCAAGGTCTTTTGACAACAGTTTCTTTGGCGTAGAGAAACTTTTTCCACTGACGCGGAGGCCGGTTGGCATTGCTGCAATAAATTGTACACCAACAATGTTGTGATTTTATGGCTGACTAATGTCTAATTTTTTCAATTTTGTTTGTCGCACAAACGTCTTTCGATATACGCAGGAATTTCGCACCTATCAGTTCCTAACTGCAGCCACTTCAAGGCACTACGTTGTTCAGTAGCATGGTGGGGTTCTCGTTGCCACGTTTTAATGCCAGCATGTTGTCCATCAGCTCGTGACTTGAAACGCGTTCTTCCGCCTTCGCTGCCAGGATCCAATCACTTTCGAAGCTGTTCACTATTTCCCGAACTTTCAGCCGGTTATGGAATAAATCAGAAGTTTTCCGGAGACTTGATTCTTTTTCCTTTCTGTTTTCAGCTAGTTCAGTCACCGTTGCTCTGCAGATTGGTTCGACCAATGTTATGGAATGGTTTCTTGATTTCAAGATTATGTAGATTCTCCAGTGGTATATTTGCTGACAGAAAAGCTGTTACGAGATCCTTCACAAAAATCAGAAAACGACACCATGGAGGATTATTGGGGGGGTGCTGCTTCGATCGGCTTTGATGTTTGACTGCTTCGCGATAACTGCTGACGTAGAATCGCTTCCAATGTTGTACTATTCGATTACATAGTTCGTGATGCGCCTCGCTGCCTGGTGGTATAAACGTGGATTCTTTCGGATGTCTGTTGATTTTGCCTCGAATATTCGACAAGATCGAAACAACTGCCTTATGTATTTTTATTCATTAATACAAAATGTTTAAAGTATAGTTCGAAAACGCACCAAATTGCTTGGCAATAAATCGAAATTCTTCAGAAACAACAAAAAACCAAGCCAAGGAGAAAAGGTTTCCAAAACGGCACCATTTTACCTCTGAGTCGATAATTTCAAATTAACTAATCATTAGCTTAACATTTTGCAAGAGTGAGAATAATCGTTTTATTTAAACAATGAAAAATGTGTTTCATAGGAATTTTATCGCGACCAATATATTTTAACCGTATTTTAACGTAATCTAACAGATTTTAACCGACTTAATTGACCTTACAAAAAATTTTGACTTTTATGTTACCTTATACATTCTAACATTAACATCGAAACATATCTCTAGTTCCATTTTGACGGTTTTAGAGCTTTACAAAACATGGAAAATTATTGTTATTATTATTATTATTACTTAGTCGTTTCTCTTACAAAACGATGTTTAATCAAATCTGATCTGACGACTTCCTGTATATCAAGGTAATTGCTTTACAACAATAGTTTTTGCAAAATTAACAACTAAGGAAAATAAGCAAAATAGCCACGGGTGACTTTGTCCAAATTTAAAATTAAATATTATTATTTATCTATTATAGTGCTTGTTACATCTGGAAAAGAGCGGCGTAATACAAAAGAAACTACAAGTCTGTCAATGTAACCATGCCGCATTACTTAATTATTAGTACACTAAACTAAATAATTTTGCCGTATTTAAAACATGATTTTTAAAGCTAGCTATAACTTTTACTTATCCTTTTATTTACACAGATAACCCTTTAGATGCATAAATATTTATTTTCTCTATAATTGTTGAATATCACTCATCTTGACGGATGTTCACTTTAAATTATGATTAAATTTTCCTATTACTACTACATTTAAACAGTTTTCTTTTTAAACTAAGGGAAAGGGTAATTTATGTGATCGCCTGGAGTATAAGCAAGCTAGCAAGCTGAATAATCTCTTTGCGAAATATATAAGTGTCAATAAAGAAGTTTTCGGATAAATTAACTACACACGATAAGTAATTTTTATTTAATCTTCAATGGCTAACAGAGAGCCAGAAAGATCACTTTTACGTGATATTTAAATGGTATTAAATAAGAACGTGAATACATGTCTTATGAACACCACATACATATGTATTTTTATTTATTTTTGAATTGGATTATTAGTGAAGAGGTAAAATGAGTTTTCCTGTAGAAATGATCAAACGATTTACGGAACACTCGTGTAGCTCAATATATAGGAGCACTATGAGAATGAAAGCAATACATTATCTCGGCATGTTCTGGGTGTATGTTTTGCAGCGATCTAACCCAATACGATTTCGTAAGAAGATGTTCTCACTGCCTATCATGAAAAAATATAGCGGTGGTTTTAATTCCTGGAGAATTCAGAAGATCATCTGACGTTTTTTGTTTTTATTTTTGAAAAAAAAACAACTTCGTTCATTTTTATTTCATTGTACAACCAAATAAAATAATACGATGGTTTAAAAAGTTAGGACAATAGTCGCTTGTCTCCGGATTGGGATTCGAACGCAATTAGCCGTCGCCTGATGAGCACGTTGTCTGTCTCCACTACATCACGTGCTTAGCTCCGTCTTTCTCTTGACTTCCAGCAAGCAATGGATAAATTGCACATGGCAAGCGACTCAATCGTTGGCTAGTAATTTTTTTTTTAGATACGTGCATCTGATAGCCTTCGATTAATAGGAACTACTTCATATTTTCATATCTTTGGCCATTTGCTTTCTAAAAATTACTTATATTTCCATGTTTTTCTTTAACTCCGGAGTAATGTGGAAATCTGAGTTGTGCAGCCTGTCTTTATTGTTGATACGCAAAAAACATAAAAGTCTTTCTTTTATAAATCTGATATTTAAACTTAAAGATTATCATTATTTTTATACTAAATGCACAAATATTTCAACTAACTTACACACACACACACACACACATATATATATATTAAAAATTGTGGGGTTATTTAAGAACGTTTTAAAATTTTTAAAGTTGGAACAAAATATCAAATTGTTTTCTGGTTGATTTTGCTTTTAGAAGACCCCGTGGTGAAACATTTTCCCAGAAATACATCGCACGGATATTCACAATCCTTTCTCATATGTATACAGAATCCGTCCTAATAAATCAACTTGCTTATTAGGACTGTATTTAGCAAGGATTTCGCGAGGACAGGAAAAATTTCTGCAAGGGAATAATTATACTTTCTTTCTGGAAACCATTCTAACTCTATCTGATCTTTAAGATCTGTCGTATATTAGATCTACGGTTATTTCGCCAAAGTAAAGGGAATTAACGAGCAGAAAAACAGGCACTGTTTTTGCCGATAGCAGTAAACTAGCTACTTCAATTATTTGGTGATACTTTTTCAATACAAATAGCCTAGAAGATGATGAGGTATCATTATCTCTTCGATAGACACCTGAATATTCAAAGGTCTTTCTCCTAAAATGAGCTGCTGTTTATTTATATCATTTAAAAATAATCATTAAGGCATTTTATTCACATCGCAGACGATGTTTCTTCTCCAAATAACTAACAATGTCAGTGGATTTCAGCAGTCAAACGCGACAGATGCTCACCTACATCAAACAAGTTACACTTTGTTTATAACCACTAATATAATTAATATACGTTTTAACTACCTCTAAATGTGTTTTCTTGTTTATCTTTATGCCTTTTATTAATTTTTAAAGATTACTGCATGATAATAACGTTAATGCGTTTTAATTTGCTAAAGGAATAGCCATTACATTGGAATACTTGATTTATATTAAAATTATCCCCAAGAAAACCAACATAAAAGTTATAGATAAACTACTGAGCTGTTGTTGTAACTATACGGTAACCATGGCTGCCGTCACAGTGCCCTGTACTCCGTTTTACTGCATTATTGTGTATCACTGTAGTTCTAGAGAAAGTGCAGCAGTTTTTTACTCAAATCTATGGCTTATATAGCTGTTCTCACCACTGCCTGGATGTTTTCTTTTTTTAAGCTACATTAAACCATTGATGCAGTTTCTAAGATTGGGTCGCCATCTCTCAGGAGGACCATGACAACCGGTGACACTGCAAAAAAAATGGAAGTGTAGGACACCAAACAAGCGTCAAATATCATATATATCCACACTGAAAGTGAAGTGAGTGTCTTCGGTTTGTTTTGCTTTATTCTAGATAATAATATTTCCTTTTGATATTATGTACAATATAAAAAATACCTGTTACATTTACTTTACAATAAAGTAGTTAGAAGGCAGATAGCAATCGCATCTTATTCAAGGAATATGGAAAATTAAAATACGTATCAGATGGACATTTAAAAGGCGTTAGACTGACAGTGTCACCAAACTTAACCAGTGATTTTTTTTGTCAGTGCTTACATTTTATTAGTATAAGCGCTTTCTTCCACTTGGACATTTTGTTTACAGCCGAGACCTTGGCATTTATACTATACATAACCTAGAAAGCTAAATATTTAACTGCTTTTGTACATTTTTATTTGATTTCTTCTCAAGCGTCTACACTAAGTAAACCTGATATCTTGGTCGTTCTTTGACTTTCAAATACACTCAAGAAGCCACTGCTGGACTCCTCAGTTGTATGCTATCTTTCAGCGGGTTTTGGCCCAACGTTCACAAAACCCTGGAAATAACAGACCTAGCATGGTGGGGGCTGGTTCGCCCACCGTCGTCCATTTTCGATTTTCCAAGCATTAGCCACCTCGATGCCTTTTCGGAGCTCTTACTCAAACATTATAATGCTGCCTTGTACTGTCTAGATGAGAAACCAATGTGTTCCTTCTTTACTTACACACCACACAGAACCTATCTCGCTTCCTGTTTCCGACAACCTACCGGCTACGTGGTGTGAGTAATATGCTATATAATAAATTGATTAAGAACCCTATTCTTGCTGGTTTTATTTTCCGCACCTTCGTTCTTCACTTTCACTACTTATTCTTCTTCTCCTTTTGTTTTAGTTATTCCTGTGATAAGTCTCATCTTTCCTTCCCTTGTGTTTTTTTTAAAAAAAGTTGCCTATCTGTGACTAGTCTTCACCTGCCAGTGTTTATTCTGTCCGTGTCTTTTTGCAAGAACCTTTGTTCTACATCGAGCGATGTTTTGCGTACCGACACTCAACCGCCTGCAATGAGTTAACCAGAATGTACACAACCGCAAGATTATATTTACTGTACTAAATACGAATAGAGCTTTCAGACCGGAATAAGGCTTGATCACATCCAGAAGTGGCTGCTAAAGTAGTAATATCTCTATGTCAGAGACTACATTTGTCGGATTATTTGTCTTTCCGTTGGAATATTTAACTTCTGCTACAAAGAATCCTAAAAACGCGTCGGGTTGAGAACGCTGAAATATCGAATAGCATGATCTCATCTGTGGTTAACTGCTTAAAATCGCAGCTGACAGAGAAAGACAAGCATAAGAAACAAAAAGTGGGTGCTGCTAAACCATCCGACAGTCAGAAACTGATGATAGATTGGTGACAACTATTTGAAAAAAAATTTCTTGTTAGTATTTTATACAAAAAATACTAGATGATACACACTTTACAGGCATGCATGCGTATTTAACTATTCAACCTTTTCGTTGCCACAAAAATCTTAAATACCTTTAAAACATGACGACTCCGCTGTTGCACTGAAAGGGTTAGTTTCCAATCATTGCAACGTCGGTGCATATTGGATGATAGCCCCAGAAAAGAATCGGTTATTTAAAACGTTTTAATATTTCAAGACAATAAGCTCAGTCACAGAAATAGAAATCTCACCAAAAGTGTTTTCAGGTTAATATTTTAAAAAAGCATTTTAAAGGTTTGGCAAAGGAGAGTTAATGTTCTAATTACAAATATTGTGATTTATCTGATTCTCTACTTCTGAATAAAGATTACGGCTTTACCAAATGTAATAATTAAGCTTTTTGTCTTCGTATTTTCGTCAAGGAGAGCAAATTTGCTTAACGGTCTAATGATCACCACATAAAGAACAGAAACAATCACTGTACGTAAAATGGAGAGTCGGCGACAGAAGCTGACCATCAGTAAATCAGGGGACGAGTTTTCCACGACCATAACTTAGTAGAATATTCGAAAAAGGAAACCTTATATGAATGATGAATTTACTTAAAATGAATTTTTTATTATTATTTGCTAATTTAATTTTTGTTTATTTTGTAACGCTGAATGTTTCATTATATAAGTTATTATGAAAAAATACGACTCAATGCGTGTGGTTGTTCTCGAAGAGAGAGTGAAGTGGACACCAGTTTGAATTTCTCGATCTCCGAGCGAGAGACCGGCCGATTTACTCGTATATCGGTGGCCATCTATCATTTTTTTGATTCTACAAACGACTTATCGTGGAATTATAAGTGTTTTAATAGCTTCCACAGATATTTAACGGGTTGTCATTAATGATTATTCATAAAATGTTTGGTAAAAGTCGAAAAGCGATACCGCTACACCACGAGAAATATAAACATATCTGCATTCTATTTTTTTTTCTCGAACAGCTGTTACCAGTCTGTCTCTTGTTCCAGAGTGTTAATTGGTTTATTGACATTTCTTTTCTGTTTGTGTTTCCTTCTTCAACACCGTAATTTTAAGCGGTTAGAGACAGGTGAAATCGTGCCATATCATGTTTTGACTCTTTCATGTCCCTTATACCGAAAGTCCTCTATTCTAACCAAAAGACAAATAATCTGTCAAATGTGGACCCTAAGACTGAAACATTACTACGTGCATCAACAAATACTACGGCTTAGTCAGCAGTGATCTAATTGATGCAGATATCCTAACTAACATCCCTCAGATAACATCAATCAGAGAAGGTACCACCATCATCATGCGAGTAGTGGTCCGTTCGGATACCTAACACAATTTTTAAGCTTTAGTCACACGGTTTTTGCTGGCACTTGTTACCTGCACTGCAGAGCATCCGCACACCACTTATATAACAACAACAACAACAGCAATAATAATAATAATAATAATAATAATAATAATAATAATAATAATAATAATAATAATAATAATAATAATAATAAATAATAATAATAATAATAATAATAATAATAATAATAATAATAATAATAATAATAATATAATAATAATAATAATAATAATAATAGTTAAGTTAGTTATTTTATCAGTCAGTTATATTTGGACAAAGAGTGTAAGATTAAAAGACATCATTTAACAATGTGAATTAACGGTAACAGGCAGAAAAGTCGTGGAAACCGCTGATTCTTCAGCCATCTGGAGAATAAGCCTTCTTTCTAACCAATCTAATCTCTTCTTAAAACTCCCTGTTTAGTTACCTTTCTATTCTTAGTGTTCCTAAAGTATTTATACCTTACCCCATAGTATCCATTCGGGTAATCGTCAAGAACTTTTTACACCATTCAGGTAGTTGTACCGTTCTTATTTTAAAATTCCACAATGCGCCAACAAGTTTAATCAGTTTAAAATCCAGAAAACTCAGTTAAGTGCACTCGACCACAGTTAAATTTCCTTCAAAGAAGCCGGTTATCTTCCCTCGACATTAGAGAACAAGACAGCTTTAGGTATATAAATAATAAGGGATGTTGGCTGAGTTCACTCAGGCCTTGTTACTTTTACTTTTAAGAAAAAAATTACATGATAAAACACAAAAGATCTTTAAAGAAAACCAGTTTGTATCTTTTGTTTTGCCTCCTTTCTATTTGGCATCATAGATTTCCCGCGGCTGTCTGAGCAAATAATCTGCTACAAGAGGGGATTTCAGCTGTTACAGTTTGGATTGAAAGATTTGTTTTTGTTTGGTATTTTGTTGTCCTTGTTTTTTTTCTTTTTTATAAAGTACAGAAAGTGATCTGTCTGCAGAAGAAAGAAAAAAGAGAAGAAAATGAAAAAAAAAACAACATTTGCGTGGCAGTCACTTCTCGACGGCTCGTAACGTGATACGAGAATAAACGCGCGCTCTCCTCGCGACGTCGCTGCTGCCAGTCCAGGGAAATTCAAGATGGCTTACGCACGACTTACGCAGTATGGAACATATAATTTTGCATTTTATGGTTGTAATGACACATTGTAGTCGAGAAGCATGGCCAATTTAATTAATACGTCTTTACTTTGGTAATGAACCGGAAGTGAATAAAAGCTTCGTGGAGATCAAAGAGTGTTGAACCACTTTCCGCCGGTCTGGCTCTTCTCTGGCAATGAGGCCCAGAAAACAGAGAGACAATGGCCTTTTGTAGGTAGGAAGGAAACAGACGCGTTCTACTCCAGTCCCCTCTTTACAACAAGCATGGGAGATAAGCAGATTAGCTACGTCTGCTCTTTATTCTCTCTTTCTTCCTTGACAATTTTAAAGGTGAAATGCCCCTAGGAAAAGTTTGTTTGTGTCTTTTAAAATTTTCTACCGAATGTTCTTGCGCTTAAACAATTCTCACGAGCTTACAATGTTTACTTATACTGCTTATTAGTACAGCAATTTTAACAATGCATTTCACCTTAACTATGCAGCAAGATAATCCTGATATATACGTCGTTTTAAACAAATCCAATGTTTGTTTTAAAACTGAAGACATTTACATTGCTTTGTTTAACTATATATTGCGTAATCTGTATTTGTATCCGTAATGTAGAGTTTACCGTTATTAATATCATATTTTTATCAGTAAATGACAACGTTTATCACAAACCAGCATCTATGATATCCATATGTATAAAACCCATGTGAAGACTCTTTATAGGTAACTAACAGTAAATATTATAATGGTCAACCTATCTGGGTCAGTATCTGCGCGGGTCTGACAAAACTGTCAGGTTTTTTGTAATGCTGAACTATTCAGATCTCCTTGTTTCCTGTTTCTCGCAATTTGTGTAGCTATGTTTTTTCTTACAAATACTTCATAGTTAAGATGTCAGCGCACATCCTCTGAAGCAACATTGGCATTCTGTATATACAGCTTCTCGAGTTCTACTAATGATTCTACGTTATACGCGGTGTGTTGCCAGATGTTCGTGCTGATTCTCTCCATTAAGTTAAAAGAAAAGAATTTCGCCTATTTTCCTTACATTAAATAATAAGTTATAATTTTATTTTATATCAAAAAGATAATTTTAAAATTTATTCACAACTAAACTTTGCTTTAAATAAATTCAATAATTCATTTTAGAGAATTTATTTGTTTTATTTTAATTTTACTTTTTACTTCTTCGTCCTCATAAAAGTTGGACTGATATTTTATTTAAACGTAAATCAATTTTTTTTGCAACCCATTCATTAAAGAAATAAAAACTTTCTCTAATCCAATGCTAATAAACGAAAGTAAAAGAAATGTTTCTAACTCAAATGTTTTCAATACAATATTAAGAAGAATCCTTGAACAGAGTACTGTTGCTTTTAAATATTTATCCAAAACGCATTTTTAAAAGAAAAACTAAATCCTTTGTCCTCGTCCAAAATGGTTACATCAGAATAGATGTATACCTAAAGTATTATCTGAAGGCCAATCTCTGTATTTTGGACCTTCTACGTGCAGCATTTTGAGTATATTTATTCAGTTATTTAGATGAAAAATGTATGATACAAAAGAGAATAAAAATTGCAAAATAATCATTTTTGAAGCCATTTCTCTCAATATAGATGTATTATGGTTTTTTTAAAAACGTTCTGTCTGTATATATAGTGTACGTACATATATTTATTTACTTTTGTGCGCATGCGTGGTAGTAAATAATTTAAGTCTTACAAAAAGAGATAAAAAGTAACAGGTTAAAAATATTTAACATTTAAAATTAGTTAGTTATACGCCTCCTTTATTGCTGATAAAGATAGTTTTTCTTATTGATTTTAATTTAAAAGCTGAGAACAAACCTGACATGTTAAAACAGCATTTAAATTTAAATTCAAAATTCAAAAGAAAGCATCACGTGTTAATGATTTAAAAAAAAACGCTTCTCAGACAAATGCAAAACATGAATATGATTTTAAGAAAACAATTAAAACCCAAATCATTATAAAATAATATTTTTATAATATAACTAACAGAAAAATATTAGTTCTAAGCAAATTTATGTAAGTGTAGCATTGTAGTAATGTTTTAAAATACTTTAGAAACAATTGGTTATCCCATGCTCTTTATGTGGATGGTTTAATTGATGATCTAGTAAAAGTATAGCAAAAAACTGGAGTGTTCTGTTATCAGGTGGCATCAAATAACTTTTACACATGATGCACAAAGAAACATTTACCTACATATTAAAAACTACATATATAAAAATAGCTTATATTTTTGATAATATTACCTAGATATGAAACAAAGAATTTTTAGGGTATGTAACTAACAGCTTCTTAAAACGTGATGTAATTTTGCAACAAGTATCTGTGCAGTTTGTAATAATACGATGCAAATTAAATAAAATAGGTAATTTTAATCTCTCGAGGTTAATATATAATAGTAAATCTATGTTTTTATTAATTTGGATAACGTAAACTGAGATTTTTAGATTATAATTTCAAGCAAGAAGGAATCATTTTCTGCAAAAATTTATATAAACCGAAACCAATAGTTTTACAGGTTACACGTCGAACAGAAGCCAATTAAGACCCTCAAAGACAGACTTTCAGTTTACAGGGTAAAATTATTTAAAGCGTTTCATATCAAGAAAATGATACATTTATTTTTCAGAGTAAATTTACAGAAAGATGTTGAGTAGTGAAACAATGTATTTATAGTGGAATAAGAGATTTTAAATGTGAAAAATTTGCGTTCAAAATAAAATAAATATTTTTTTCCTTAGAAACATATTAAAATACACAAAATAAACAATATTAATAAGAAAATTAAAAAATAAAAATACTGAAAGTTGATTTTAAATTGAAATTAATGTTTTTCCATTTCATTTTGATTTATTATATATGCGCTTTTAAATTAATTGTGACATATATTTTGTAGGATTGTAATATTTTCAGGTTAGTTAATACAGGTTAATTTTTTTATATCAAATTCTATTTGTAAAATATATACAGTTACTAGATAGTGTTTGCTAAGCATTAGAATCGTCGATTATCAGAAAGCTGGTAAACAGTTTAATGTTATCATGCACTAATTAATTATCTTTTATTTCCACAAACAGGCACCTGTAGCTGAGGAGGAATACAACATTTTTTTCTTTCAATAATAATTGTTGGTTTCCTTTCTTGACTTGTTTTCACTTTCCGTCTGTGCATAAGCTAGCACATCCTTTTGTATGTGTCTTTGTGTGTTTTTAAAAAATATACTTTTATATTTTTAATTAATATGAAATTAGAGCTTAAATGGGAGCTTCATCGGATGAATAATACCTGGTATCTACTTACTTTAGTTAGTTTACATTACCTTGCAAAGTATAGTCTCCCAACAGAGAAATGCCTAAAAGTGGAGTAAAATAGGGAGTACAATATCCATGTAAACTTTCACAAACATAAAAAATATTTTTTTTTTAAAGTGCACACAGTAAACAGTGCTAATTGTTGAATCTTTTTGGAGACTTTTTCCACCTAAAACAAACGTTATACTGTCGAAGCACCTGCAAGGAAAAAAATATATTCTCTATATATATAATTGTATCCAGAGGGGAAAAGTAGAGCCAGTAGATGGCATGACGAATTGTTTTCTCTTTCCTTCTCAAGAAGGGTTTTGAAGAATTCTACAGACGCTTCAAAGAGGTGAAGATCTTATTACTCGTTGTAAATCTCAGGATAATGCGAAATGGAAATCAGGTTGCGAGTATTATGCACAGGTGTCCAAGTTTCCATGGAATCGAAAAAGATCTCTGTGGCACCTGTTATGAATGTGGAAGAGTCAATCATTTCACAACGAACGGAAGTCAACGATTGATGAAGGTTTTGCGTAGGTAAGAATAAATACCAGCCGCAGGGTGAAAACGGTTTTCTGCATACACCAACAGTATACGTGAATGCATTTCATTTTATATTTACTTGTCAGTGATTCGTGTTTTTTTCAATAGTACAGGTAATCTTAACAGGTCTTGACGGGATGACAAATTGCTAGAAAACGAAATTACATTTAAAGTTGAAGAAATATTAAAAAACATAAACTCCTTAACCGAAATTTAAGAAAATCAGTTATCAGATTAAAATGACAAAAGAAGGCTTTAAGCCTACCTCTAACCATAATCAAGTTTTAAACCTAGCCGTAAGCTTAGCACACGAAGTGCAGTCAAAATTTACATAATGGTTTGTGTTCCCAGTTGAAAACTTGATATTATCACTTTGTGTGAATTCAGTTCAGAACACATTTGAAAAGTAAATTTATAGCTATGATGGAAAAATGTTATGAATTTTTTAAAAATTTTGAGTATTTTCTTGTCATTGTTGAATGCAGTGAAAACGTAAAAATTAAAATTAAACTTTGTGGAAAATTTTGTTTTTAATTATTACAGTAAAAAAGATATTTAAGCTTAACTATTATCATCTATGGTCCATATCTTCTATGCATTTAATACATAAATATAAAAATATATATGTAATTTAATCATTTTCACGTGTTTCTATTCAGAAAAATAACAGGCCTATATGCAGAACTCTTACAAGTATTCAAAATAATGTTTACATTTTACTTCTAACTGAAGTTCATTGTCGTTGAAAGTATACAATTAAGTGTGAGTTACAATTTAGACAGTATATTAATCTTTCTTACTATTAGTACCACAAACACAAGTCTTTCTTTCTGTCGGGGTTATTTTTGGTTTCTAGACAGCATCTTAAAGATGACTGTTTATTATTTCGCATCCAATTGTCGGAAAACTCTCACCTACTCTGCTACAATCATCTTGTCTTTGTTCATATTGCTGCTAATAGCGGTTTGTAATAAAGAGCGCTGCACTCTTCCTCTGATGTGACCGCTGCAATTACAATGACAAGATGGCCGGGCTTGCGACAAGGGCTATCCACTTTATTGCCATCGCTCGTGAAATTACCGGACCTGGTGCTCGACCCAAAGGCAGACAAGCAGAGATTAGAAGGCAGAAACGTAGAGAAAAACAGATCGCATAATTATCTCTTCCTTTAAATGCGGCTGGAAACAGAGAAAAGAAATGTCGTTTACGTTTGGCTCCTGTTGAAGAACACGTGCAGCGAACCCGTTTTTCGGTACCCTTCTTTCACTTAGTCCCCTGACTTGTACTGGCTAAACGCTTCAAGTATCCATGAGGCACCAAAGTGGAAGCTATCATTTTTGACATACAGACTTTTTTGAAGTGATTAGGTGTAATGGCTTTCTAAAAAAATGTAAAAAAAAATTTTTTTTAAATTACGAAACAACAAACGGCTAGTAATCGAATCTTTGTCCAACAAAAGTCAAAGCATAAGATTTTCAGGTAACTAACTGATTTGTAACTGACTTTTGGTAGGTAAATGGATTTCTTTGACCAAAATGTGTTACGTAATTACTTTATCTCTTCGTGAATGTTTAAAACATCATACTGCTCTGAATATTAGATATATATCATAGCTACTAAAGAAAAAATACCAGTTTGAAACCATGTCTCTTGGTTATTTCTGTCAGTCATTTAAAATGAGGTAAATAGGGTGATCCCTTGATTGGTAAGCCTCCTGAAAAGCCTGTATCAATACAATAAAAATACCTTTCCAGTCCATAATACGTTTTTCAAGTCGTACAGCCACTTACCATTTAAGCAAATACTATAAATTTTAAATAAATAAATTTTGATTAATCTTTATACAAATTTTACAAAGCATCATGGTAAGTTTATAAAGGGAAATTCGACAGAAATAAATTTTAAAAATATTGTAAGAAATTGTTAGACCTTTTAACAGTGTTTATGGATTTAGACGATTGTTTCCCGGCATTATGCTTGTTTGCCAAAATCATTCTACAACCGAACTTTTTTTGTCAAGTCATAAAAAACAAATGTGAATTTTCATCAAACTATACGACGCATTTAAAAATAAAAATTAAAAACAAAAAACTATATTTTGGAAACCTTTTACGTGTTAAAGGAAAGCTCCTGTTATCTTATCAAGTTGAAGTGGCGTCAAAAACCGTTAAATTTGTATTTATGGATCACAATAGTGAAGCTCTCATGTATTTCATCTACATGCAACGTTTTGTCACGTTATTTTAAACTGTGAAACGTTTTCCATGACAATTGAAACAACAGTCTGTTTGCATATGATTTAATTTCTGTAAACAGGTTTTTTCTCTAGTTTTATATTTTACCCAGGTCTTTCATTGTTGGAGTTGTTAATTTTACACTACTTTTCAAAAAATAAAACACCTTTAAAAAATAGCGGTTTTACTTATCCACCGATCGTTTTATCGGGTCTATTTCCGGTATTGTTCTGATATCCTCCTATGTTTCTCCTCTGGAAAGAGCACTCACTGTAAGGAACGGTAACATTATTCGTTAGAAAATGTAACGCGTCCAATATTTATTCAAGTACTCTCAGCGAACAGTTGTGTAGTTGTGCCAGGGCAGCGATCTCGGGCGTCCTATTGAGAACACGTGCAGTGCCGGCGATTAGCCCGACGTGCGCATCATCACAGGGCCCCATTGTCTCGCGAGGCGCGGAACTCTGACAGAGACTGTATGAACCGCGAGACGACGGCCAAGCTGACAAGTCCTTGATGAATAGCACTGTGATTGTTGAAATATGCGCAAGAAACGCTTAAAGGCTTTGAAACACTTGTCATTCCAACTAAGAAAGACAGCTTTTTTTTTGTTTTTTCCTAATTAATTTTTCAAAGTTTGAACAGTTTCGAGCTTTTATTTCAAACCGGGGAATACACGTGACGTCAGGGAGACCCCACGTGACACCGTGTGAACACGTCCAAACATCAAGCGGACTTCTGAAACGGTTAACGTGTTCCAGCTGAAAACGAATACTTATACAGAAAAATGAAAGGGTTGTTTATTTCTTTTTTTTTGGAACCAAAACGTTTTTGAATTTTATTTAATTAAGTAGCAAGAATTACCATAATTTATTCCACTTCTTGTTACCGGCAGGCAGATCGGCGAAAGACGCATCAGCCGCATTAATTGTTCGGCTTGCAAACGTGATGATTCCGGCATTGCTACCTGCGAAAAGAAAAACAAGAGTTAGCTGGTGAAAACTAAGATGTCGGATATTACAAATGATCAGGTTTAAAGCTGCTTATTTAGAAACTATGGCCGATCGAAAAAAGGTTTTCTTAAAAAAAAAAACAAACACTTTCCTCTCCAAATAAAACTCCACAAATTTAAACAGTTAAAGCTTTGCATCATTAGACACAGGTGCCTTTTCCCATCTTCGCACTGGCAGGGTTCCGGCGTGATATGCGCGAAATGGATCGCAAAGAAAAGAATTCTTAGGACACCGTCGGCGTGCGCCGGCGCAAACACCGAATGATTCGTACCCGGCTGGTTCCGCTGCTCAAAACAGTTATAATAAAACTTGCACCTGGTCAAATATTTATCCGAAATAAATTCTCATTTGAAAGAAAACTCCACTTGATTAGCGATTGATGATCTCTATGTCTACTTGGGTTTCAATGACGTTCGGGTAATTTTGCAGAAAATGTCGACTATTATAAGTTACAGCGGAGCGATTTCGTGGGAGTTTTGTTTACTTGCTGCAATTCCCGACTGAGCTGTGAATACCGTTTAAAAAAGGTCTCCAGAACTTAGCAAACACAGCTGAATACAAACCCACTTCTAATACCTTGTTTCTTTTCCTTCTGACGACCTGAAATCTTCTTAAAGAAAACAGACTGTTCGGAAGTTGCAGTGCTTCAAGGCGGAGACATCTCCACATTGGAATGACAGGATGCTCTTCGTTTATTGTCCTTTCTTCGAAGCAAACAATTAATTTTGCGTAAAGACACTGAAAAGAAAATTAAAAAAACAAAACAGTTGTCTGTTACAATGGAAACATTTTACAGCGCAGCGTCATGGTTCCTTTCTGCTTGTTTAGTGCTGTAATTTCCGCCAAAACTCTTCCATTTCAGTAGGATATTTGGCAGCCATATTGAAATTTACTTGTGTGTGTGTGTATATATATATATACAAAAGAAAAATGATTTCTCTGCCAAAGTGGATGACCCTTAATACAAAATAAATATGCGTGTCTCTGTGTGTTTTTCTTCTGTTTCATTGTTTGTTTACAGGATCTTGAATATTTGTTGGATCATCTAAGCAAAGACTAAAACTTGCACATTTACATTATTTTATTATTAAGCGCGGTGTTGTTATTTACGTTGATTTCTTATTGTTTAGAAAACGTCATTTCTTTTATTTTCTGTAATTTCTCATTATAAAGGTTAGCATCTTCTGAAGCAATATTAATTAGTTCTGTTAAAATGGAGGGAAATGTGTTACTTAGCTTTTAGCTCAACAAGCCGAGATCATCACTGTAGGTGAATAATGTGTCCTATCCTAACTGTACAGATGAAGATAATTGGAATGTTTCCTCGAAAGTTTGCCAATTACTTGTTTTATTTCGGGCGAAGATAAAAGAGAAAAACAGACAACCCTCCAAAGAATCTCTCTATGCATATAGCCTTGTTAATCCAGAACGTTTCTCTTAGTCAGATAATTAATACCAAAGATAAGTTAATCTTTCTAAAAGACGAATACGAGCGGCGACTGTTAAACATATTTAACTTTTTAAACACCAGATCATCAATGGTGAACATCGAGAGTTTTAACAGGAAAAAGTAACTTTCAGAGGACGGAAATATATAATTTTAGTTGAAGGGTCGAGATATCTATAAGTAAAGATGTTATTTATCTCAGCAGTGCTTGAATATAAAGTGTGCACATAAGAATTTTTGAAAAATTTGTTTGCTTTAAATAACTTAATACGAACAAGCTATATATATATAACTAACATTTACATGATTTACACGAATTGAAATTTATGACTGACTTGCATAAGCATTGGATAACTGAAAAAACAAATAAACTATCAGTTGATTGTTTGACGTCTATCATTTAAGTGTGTTATCAGCCATTAGTGCTGCTTTGGATATGTAGAAAATTTTAATTATATATCGGTGAGGTGTGGACTAAGTTTTACGAATTATTTAATTAGCCATCATAGTAGCTGAGAAGGTTATAGTTAGTGGTTGATCAATTATCAGCTTAACTTCAAATATTTTTAATGATGTGCTAAATAATTCAGAGTGCAGTTTTAATCTGGTTTAGCCAAGAGTCATCGTTACTTCATTCATAAATTTATCAACAAGCACAAAGAAAATTTTTTCTTTGTTTCATAACGAACGCTCAGCAACATACAAATAAACGTATAATTAATTTTAGACTTGTAGACTTTAATTTGGTACCCGTGCTTTTGGGAAGAAATCTGATATCAGATCTTTCTATAGCAATCTTAAATCTGTTCGATTTAAAAGAAAACAGTTAAATCAACGACTTGATAGAATGGAAGTTGCAATCTTTACAGACGTATAATGGCTAAAATTTTGTTTAAAAAACCAAGCAAAATCGTCTAAAATCAGGCAGTCACGCTAGTTTTTTGTCGATCTGATGAACCACCAGGGGTCGCTAATGCATATCTTGGGGCTGCAAAGGACCCTCACCACTGTATATCCGGTTACTCTCTGCCATATCGATACCTCCTAGACATATTTCTCGTAGAGGATCTGGGCAAAATAAAATTTGCTTTACGATTGGCTGAACTAATAATATTAGCGTTTCTAAATACGAATTCACAACGGGGTTTCCACAATCGAATTCGCAAACCAAATATACCCTAATGCGTTAAAAAGAGAAAAAAAACGTACGGCAAGAGAAGGTACTGAGAAATACTTGCGTCAGGAGAGTTTACTTCAGTACAAAGATCGACCGTAGAAAACGATGAACCAAACAAGTGTGCTAGAGTTAATCAAGTTAAAAATTATTTTAAATTTTTATATATTTTAAAGAAAAACAACATACGAAACAGTTTTGTTAAAACGTCACCTAAACGAGAATTAGAATACTTTCAAAAACCAAGTAAGCTTTTGAAATTTTTTCTTAGAAAATTTGCATGCAGTATATTTTAAATTTTGCATTGTTATTTCATTTTTGTTTATCAAACTGTCTGCAGATAATTTGCACTCTCTTTGCAACAATTATCAATTATTTCATTTCTAGCTTATTAAAAGAAAATTGGTTGGTAAAGATATTGAAACAGGAATTATAAACAAAGTGTAATATAACAATAACAAAGGTTCAAAATATTCATTAAGCGACAAGATGGACTCAGTCTAGAAAAAAGAAAATACTTTAATCAAAACAATATAGAAATATTATGATATAAATTTTACAAATTTATTAACGATCAAAAATTGCCCAAATTCTAAACTTTCTATAGAATTTGACACGTTTAATTAATTTGTGCAATATCTGGATATTGCTCGATGAATTTAGTAACGTCATAAGGACAACAAATAATTACTACTTGCACATCTTCAAGTCATATAATTTTCAGTAGAGTGCATGGTCGGCCACCCTATGACTTGACTGCAGTATTTCACCTGTATCTGATACTGTTCTCCAGACATCTAACACAGTCTTCTGGCTATGCATTCCACTCTTTTGTTAAGGCCTGACGCAATTTTAAAATGGTCCCAGGGTGTATGGTGGCTGAGAGAGTTCATCCCAGACATTTTCTATGAGTTTTAGGACAAAGGAACAAGCAGGAAGGGCATGGAAAATATAGCATATTTAACTCTTGGCTTATAAAAATTCTTGTACAATAGGTTTATGCATTATTGTCCATGATGGTAAATTTATTACTGTAACTTTATACACACAGTATAACAAGTTTGATTACCTTATCTAAGCATACCTAAGCTGTAACAGTTTTGTCAAACAAACTGAATCAGTTTACTTTTGGGGACAACTGACACAACACCTTACATTAGAATACTGCCATCCTAAAAAATCTCAGTCTACCAGGTCAGCAAAACGTTAGTTTGGTTCCCTTCAAACACGCAAACGACAGCTATCCACGTGAAGGTTGAATTTACTTGGTATATGAGTTTTTTATGTAACGTATGCATGTGTTATGAGTAGTGCATTTGTTGTGTATTTATGTGTGTGGTCTGTGGTCTGAGATATGTGTGTGTGTGTGTGTGTGTGTGTGTGTGTGTGTGTTTGGCGTGTGCGCACAGCAGGCACAAAGTATTGACTTAATGTCTTTTTTATTTTTCTAATGGCATTTTCTTCGAATTTTACGGAGTTTCTATCTGTTTCGCGCTGGCTTTGGCTTTGAGATGCTTAGCTCTAATTTAGGAATGCCATTTTCATCGTCTTTTTTCAGTACTAGCATGATACAAACGAAACTTAGCTGTAATGAGCATCAAACTTCAATTCTTATCATGTTAACTGTTTTTTTTGTCAAAGTGAACTAAATGCAGCACAAGTCTTGAACCAATTCCGTGCTCTCAGTTTGTCTTTAGTTACTATAACTGGCAGCTCCGGTGGTAGCTTGTCTGTGTTATAGCCTCGGATCCACTCACTGTTAGTTCGGGGATAGTTTTTTTTAACCAACCGGTAAATGAAGACTGCTTCTACGCAAATTATTATTATTATTATTATTATTATTATTATTATATTATTATTATTATTATTATTATTATTATTATTATTATTATTATTATTATTATTATTATTATTATTACTATTACTAGTAGTAGTGGTAGTAGTAGTAGTGGTAGTAGTAGTATTAGTAGTAGTAGTGGTGGTGGTAGTAGTAGTAGTAGTAGTGGTAGTAGTAGTGGTAGTAGTAGTAGTAGTAGTAGTGGTAGTAGTAGTAGTAGTAGTGGTAGTAGTAGTAGTGGTAGTAGTAGTAGTAGTGTAGTAGTAGTAGTGGTAGTAGTAGTAGTAGTAGTAGTAGTAGTAGTAGTAGTAGTAGTGGTGGTGTCATTGTTTAAGTTTTTCAAAAATACTCTGACAGAGATCAAAACTAAACCCACCTTAATCCAGCAGGGTTAGGGTTAGTACTGTAAATTTCGCGCAGAAATCCCGCCAAGATTTGTTTTAACGCATCATTTCAGATTATGAATCCCTTACCGAGAAATTCTTCTTATTTGCTTGTACTCAGTCATTTAGAAAATTTTTTCACAATGTTGCTGCACTTAATTATTTGCTTTAATGATCCGTGACTCTCTCATTAGAGCAAATTCTCTCGCGATCTTTTCAATCAGGACGTGGGCGACTCTGACATTCGACTATTGAATCAGAACGATTTCTTTACTTAAAACAAAAATGTCTTTCCAAGGAAAGAAAAGAGTTGTTTTTATTTTCCTGCTTTTAATCCTCTTTAAAAATAACAAACAATGAAGACTTAGTTTTTTTTAAAAGGTTTAATTAAACAAGTTCTTTCTTTAGCGCTTTTACGGATGGATGGTTGACGGCATCCGATCTCTCCGGAAACGACTTCCGTTTGTATCCGTACTCCAAGATTTATCGAAGCCCCTTAGCTATACGAGAATTCCGATCGGACAATAAAGCCCGCTTTTGAAGTTCCTGAATAGGGCTGGCTAATCTTCGTGAGCGGAACTAGTTTATAAGTCAGAACTAAACAGGGTTTTAGGCACTTACAAAACAAATTCCTTCCTTAAATTCTCCTTTACATTTCGTGTTTTGTTGTAAAGACTCGTTAAATTAAAAACCAGGTGCCGAAGATGGTAGATGTCGTAGATTCCAAACAAAATGATCTTTTTTTATATATTACACAATATAAGAACAATTTTAAATAGCTTTTCTCTCTTACTATAAATATAATAGAACAAATGTTTTTTTTTAAAAGAAATGCGTTCAATATCAACTTTATTATATTGATTTATTGACATTTCATCCGATCTTTAGTCCCGTGACAAACTTCTTTCTATTGCATTCAGAGAACACGCGTGTCCACAGTAAGAACCAACAGATCCCCCACCCTGGATATTTTCTTGGCAGCCCCCTTCGTCTAAAAAACTGTTCTCACTCTCTTGCGAAGGCTGACCGCTTCGAATACCTCTCGCCTTCGTTTGTTACAAGTCGTAATTCCGATCAGTTTGGGGCCGAACCCCTCCTAGCCAGCAAAGTCCCTTCAAACGCAGTTCACAAATGGTTTCAATCTGGCCTAGTAATCAACATAAACACATTCATTCGGTGACCAGAAAGTGAAAAATGTCCGGGCGAGATCGTCGCAATGCCGCTGCCGTTTTGCGGGAAGAGAGAGAAGAAACCCATCCCCTGCCCCGTCGCTTTGTGGCACAGTGAAAAACAAAACTGCGCTGTCGGCCTCTGTGGGCTGCAAGGAGGAGAAACCTGATCACATGGCTACGAATTAAAGCGGCTAAATAAGAAGCAGCTTGTAGATGTTGCTGATAATAATAATGTTGTTGTTGTCGCTGTCTTCTGAAATAAGTGGCCAATAATATTTATAGATGTTAAATTTAACCAGGATATGAAAAGAAAACAAACAAAAACTTTTTAAATATTGTATTTATTTATTTAACAAAATTCTGTTTAAAATTTCAAGAAAACTTCATTTTTGAAAACATAAACTTGTTCTTTCGTTTAAATAAAAATTCATATTTCCTTCATTAAAAATTTATCATCAAAATTGTTTTATTTTTTTAAAGTTTTAATTGTATATTTAATGAGTGGGTATAGAAAGTTGTAATCTTTTATATATTTCGTCGAATCATAACAGTGATTCCTACTCAAAATAGATAAATACCCCTATTGCACAGAAAGATTTACTGTATTTTTATTACAAGTGAAAGGAAAATGAACAGGAAAACGGTGTCTTGAGTTCACGTTCTGCTGACGCGAGAAGCCAGCAGCGCGCGCTAACCGGTGATGGAGGATTATTGCTCAGACTCTCTTTTTTAACTAACCGAAAAGAGGTTAAAATAGACGGACGCGCGTTCGAAAAGGTTTTATGGGTAAATGGTTGGGTGTCTAACTAGAAGAGACAGCCATGCTTCATTGACCCGCCCTGGTTCGAAGATAGCGATCTCTCCGTGTGTTGGGGGGGCGACTTTATCGTCTATCCAACAGAAGCCAATTGTCACTAGGGAGCTGCTGAAGAGGGCAGAAACTAGCACTCCGGCCAACAACAAACAGCCGCGCTTTCTGTCCGACCCTACTCGGAGAATGTCGAAGGCGGCGCCAAATCGCGGCGTAGAGACACGAGCAAACAGTTTTCTTTTTCTTTTCCTTCTCTCATAGACACAGCTAATGTTCAGAAGAGCGGCGAATCAAACAAATCTCTCTTTCGTATCATCTTTCATCTGGCTTTAACTGTGGTGCTCTTTTTCATAGTCATAATTCGATTTATATATCACCAATAGACTTTATTATTGCGCTCTGTCGTGACTGGCAACACTCGATAAACATTTTAAAACGGCGTTATCTCCCTTCGCGTGGAAATCAATATGGTTGTTCCTCTCATTCAGTCGATAATCTCCGTTAAAAAAGAAAATCATTATAAATTCAAATTCTGTAATACACTTATTAAGGAATCCAACGTGGGATTCTAAATTTGCTCGTCTGTCTTGAAACATGTGGCTTTCGTTAAAGTTGCGACTGTTTTGGGCTTGGGATATTTCTTTTATTTTTGGTCTCGACTGACATGGGTAGTCACATCTCGTCTGACTTGATTCTTGATGTCGTTAATACGAAGACGATTCGCGATCAAAATTCACTAGTAATTCGAGAAAGAAGCTGCGTTGTCGTCACTCGACAGCCCCATCTGGTGTTGACGGGCTGGCTGGCCTCCCATCAAACAGCAGTTACGCAAAAGAAATCCAGCCTGCTAAATGCATCAGCCAGCCTAGCACATCTTAATGTGGAATTAATTGATAAATTCTTCACGCGTTATTTTAAATGGTAAAATGATTAAGAAACGAACTGCCCAAAGTGTTTATGTAAAAATAATTTACCAATACACTGCTCAAAGTATTTGTAACATTATTTGCAAAATTGCCATTTTCTTAATTTTGTGCTTTTTTTTTTGAAATTTATTTTCTGATCAGGATATTTTCAACGAATTTCTTATTTATGTACATTTAATCCACTTTGTCTTTGTCTCTCCAAAGTGAAATCCCACGTGGTAATTTTACCAATGTAGATAAGGCAATTAGCCCTAAAGTTACCAAAATTGTTTAAAACCATTTAAAAATAGTTATTTTTAAATTTAACTACAATAAATTACCAGCTGTTTACGATGTTATCGACAAATGAGACAAATTCCTTTTTTTTTCTTTTGATTTTGAAAGTAGAAAATGTAAATAGAAATTGATTTTATAAATGTACAGTATATATATATTTGCACGTGCTATAGTATGCGCGTGTGCAGATATTTATAAGCGCGGGAGCTGCATTGCCAGCGAAGATAAAGCACTTTGTTTACTCTGCCCAATATACCACAGATAGAAACAAGCTGTAGGCTACTACAACTATATCGTTATCAGATCGAAGTGATTTGTGCCTGTAGAGGAAAGGTACAATTCTCCGTCCGACTGTCTGTCTGCCTGTGAAACTTTTTCCCGGCTGTCACTCTTTTTGTATTATTGACTACCTGTCGTCCATCCGTCTGTCTGTTTCCCTTTCATTCAGCCTCTGAATCCCTTTGTTTCTCTATCTATATTTCTGTTTCTCTGTCACTGTTTGTTGTATCTGTGGACCTCTGCTTACTTCACAACAAACGGGTAAAGGAAACAGTAGTAGTATTTGTTTTATTTTCAAGATGCAGTTCAGAAGTATCTCGATAATCGAAAATAGAAAAAAAACATAACAAGGCGTGATGCAGAAAACAGAAAAAACAATTCTCAATACAGATAATACTGCTTTACGACATGACATGTACATTGCTGCATTTCATCAATTCCAACTTCGGCTCTGACTTATAACCACCAATGCTATGGCTTCATGTGAAACGGAATCAAATCTAGCTGCCGTTTATATAACCATATGAAAAAGCCGGGGTTCGAATCAAAGACAAAGACAAGTAGTTTCCTAACACCTATCTAGTTGTCGGCTCCGTGACACATATACTGCCATGAGCAATAATGATTCACCACAAGAGGTTTCTAATTGCACCGGAGATAAGTCGTCAAGGGGGGTCGCCGATTCGAATCCTTGAAGCCGAATGTCATTAGTTACTAGGATATTTAGACTAAAAGATAGCATAACTATTTTAAACAGAACTGCACCTTTCATCAAGTCTACCCTGATGACAGCTACAAGACACTTTTCGAAATGTCGTCAAATTATTTAATTCTCAATTTAACCCTTTGAAAATAACAAAAAAACAACAAAATTTTCTATTATTTAATTTTTTACTTGATCACACGTGGCAGGTGCACCATATTCTTATGATCCCGTTCCACGCAGCCAATTAATACTGTTCTATGATGGGAAAGCTAGAAGAGAGCTTATTTCACATCGCCGTGTGTGGTGAGATCGCATCTCAGCAACCCTTTAATAATAGAACGATCAGATTCGCTTTAGTTCCATCAGACAACCGCTTGGTATAATTGAAATTTCGTTCTCTTTAGTATTATCAAGTATACACGTTTTAAAAATATATCTTACTAATTAATAAAATAACTGATTACACATTGAAGATTAACATAATTTCTCCTCGAAAATGCCAGCTGGTCGGTTAAAGAGAGGAAAAATATCTTCTCAAATATTTTTTTGTAACAGCTAAGACGGATATCATAAACTATTGTTAAATTATCTAAAATACCTAATTTTGTATCGACTTTTATATTACTCATTTATTATGCTATTAAAGAAAAATAAACATTAAGATTCTAATTGTTATTCAAAATTTAAATCTTAATAAAAGTGTCTTCACCAGAAGATTTACTGTGTTATAATTGTGGAGATGAGTCTGTCCTCTTCTCGAATAGTTAAGAGTAAACTGTTTCTAGGTTTAAAGCATTTAGAATTTGTAAAACGATTAAAATCATTAGTATCAGACATTTGAAAGATTTGATGGAATTTTTCAAAATTTCTATAATCTTTCAAAAATACTGAGATAATACTAGTTGTAGCTACTAAAATAATTACACACTTAAACGTTTTGTTTTTTTTTAAATGTATTCGCTGGAGCTGCTTTAAAAGTTTTCCACACAACATTAATAAGACGTTAATTTAAAATATAAACATTTCAAGTTAAAAATTAAGAAATTAAAATGTTATTTTACTTTTTTGCGTGTTATCAAGAATGTTTTTAAAAGTAATTAATAATCGTATTTCTGAAACGATGGCAAGGTTCATATTCCATAAAAGTCTCTGGAAAACGAACAGTAAATTGCATATTTTCATATTTCAGCAATCATAGTAAATCTTAGATGAGTCTTTAATTATTGATCCCTTAATGTATTTTTATCACAGCACTTGGTAACTAAGCAGAAATATCCTAAAATCATACCAATGTATTAAATACGCCATGCTTTTGAGTCATTTGTAACAATCCCCACTGACTGGTTTCATAAAAATCCTCCTAGCTCCACCTCCCCTGATGCGATTTCACCAATCCTCATACGGTTGGTCGGATGCCAGTAATCTAATGGAGACATTTAATTAACAGAAATTTCACAAGCAATCAATGTGGGTAATTTGTCCACCCGGCCCATGTATCACAGAACGAGACAACACGGAGGGTTTCGGACTTTGTTAGTGCCGATGGCTTAGTTCAAAGGACCTGGTTGGATTCACACACCCGTGTACCTGAAAAATTGCTCCTGACGCAAATACAACATTCAGACTGTAGTTACAATTATATCTCGGCACAAACCTTACAACATTGATAGATGATTCCTGCTACCTCCCCGAGCACTCATCATACGAAAAACCTGTTGCTAACAGACTTATTGCTATAATCTACGTCATGCTTTATTAAAGATGCACACACACACACACAGATAATATTTTCCACGTCTTACTTGTCACTTTTTCTGGGTCTGATGTTCGGCTGATACCCGCCAGAACAGCAGAAAATAACACAGTATTAATGATTATTACGTAGTTAATATTTATTTTGTTTTAATGCAAAAATTATTGTGGTATCTTCAAAATCAATACGTTGTGATTTCATACGTCTAAATGTGATACACGAAATAATGGGCAGGTGTTATCAAGAATTACCTTTAGTAGGTCTTTACATTTCACTCCGTATGACTGTTTACTCATACACAAAGTTAAATTGCGCATAATATTTCTTTTGAATTTTGTAGAAGCCGATTGTTTTTTCTGTAAAATGTCTTCTAAGCAAAGCTACTAAGATACAGATACCTGTAGTAGGGGTGAAATGTCGTCAGGTAAGTTCTTTCGGAAGAACACATTTGACAAGTAGGCGTTCGTTCTGCCAGTGATACACGAACAAACAAAACAAGAGGTCGGCCGATAATCTAATATGTATCAAGAACAAAAGAAACAAGATAAAATAAGGATGAAAATAACAACAAAATTATAGAAAATTACCGAAAATCAAAAGAAAAATCAATAAGTAAAATTCTATAGAAAATCACGAGCGGGCTAAATAGAAAACTCGGAGAAAGGCAGTAAAATACCTTGAATTAAAAGAGAGAAAAAAACAATTGGGTAAAAAGTTTTTAAAAAATATGAAGAAAAACACCAAAATAGAAAAGCAAAAATTTGCCAAACAGAGAGAGAGTGAAAAAGAAAAGAATCTAAAATGGCAAAAATAAATAGAAGAGTAAAAAAAGTAGAGAAAAAATATTTAAAATGCAGTCAAAAATAAGGGGAGAGACAGAAAAACAAAAAAGGTAAAAAGGAAAAATGATAAAATAAAATGCATACAGAAAATTTATTCCGTCGTCAGTTTTGGCGCAAAAGAGCGGGTTCTATTAACCAAGCCACCATTCTACACGAGGCTGGGTGGTGAGTCTGGCGATCAAACTCCGACAAACCGATGGGCAAGGGTTCTATTTTACAAGACCACCATTCTACACGAAGCTGGGTGGTTGGTCTGGCGATCAAACTCCGACAAACCGATTGGCGAAGTGTCCTATTAACCAAGCCACCCACCATTCTACATGAGGCTGGGTGGTTGGTCTAGCGATCAATCTCCGACAAACCGATGGGCGAGGGGTTCTATTAACCAAGCCACCATTGTACACGAAGCTGGGTGGTTGGTCTGGCGATCAATCTCCGACAAACCGATGGGCAAGGGTTCTATTAACCAAGCCACCATTCTACACGAGGCTGGGTGGTGAGTCTAGCGATCAATCTCCGACAAACCGTTTGGCGAGGGGTTCTATTAACCAAGCCACCATTGTACACGAGGCTGGGTGGTTGGTCTGGCGATCAATCTCCGACAAACCGATGGGCAAGGGTTCTATTAACCAAGCCACCATTCTACACGAGGCTGGGTGGTGAGTCTAGCGATCAATCTCCGACAAACCGTTTGGCGAGGGGTTCTATTAACCAAGCCACCATTGTACACGAAGCTGGGTGGTTGGTCTGGCGATCAATCTCCGACAAACCGATGGGCAAGGGTTCTATTAACCAAGCCACCATTCTACACGAGGCTGGGTGGTGAGTCTAGCGATCAATCTCCGACAAACCGTTTGGCGAAGTGTCCTATTAACCAAGCCACCATTGTACACGAGGCTGGGTGGTGAGTCTGGCGATCAATCTCCGACAAACCGATGGGCGAGGGGTTCTATTAAAACGCAAACTAGAAAAAATGATTAAGAGGAATAAAAGCTTCAAAACTTAAAAAAATTATAAAACGGGCAAATGCAACAAAAAATAAATTAAAAAGAGGAAAATTCGAAAGGATTAAACATTTGAATAAAGTGGAAAGAAAAATGGAACTACAAGAAAATGAAAGTAGAAATAAAAGGAAAAACGACATAGATAAATTTACAATTGGAAATAAGGAGTAAAAGGAAAGGAAGAAATACAAAAGAAACAAGAAACTCGTCTGATGTTAATAATGCGGACACTATTGGGGAAGGAATTCAATGTTAGAAGGAAATGATACCCATCTGTTCAGTTTATCACCTCCACCCTTATATTTAAACTGTAGAGACAACATTACTTCCACTATGTCTCTTCGATGGTTTCTGCTTTATTCAGATTCATTAATTTGAAAAGCCACTGTTATTTATATCAAACAGAAATCAAAGATGTTGTTTTCAGAGTTTACTTCCTTTTTTGTAGATCTGTGCCTTCCGAAAACCTGTTACTTTTACAAAATTTGTAATATATTTTAGTATTTGGATATTAAAATCTCAGCTTTTTAAATAAATATCGCATTATGTTGTGTGGATTACAATAACAACTCGTATCTTAAGATTTTGCCAAGTATAGTGTTTGGACGGATCCAGTTAACCTTTGCTGACTTGTTTTAACAGTGAAAATTCAAGTACCTTTCTTTGACCTTTTAAAATAAGCACAACACTAGATAAACATATAACGAAAGTATCCGGACACCTTTAGTGTTGTCTTAGATCGTACACGAAGCCACGACACTATGTCCCGAGAGAAAAAATCGTCCGAAACGCAAGCTAGAAGGAAAGAAGTATACATAATAAAAGGTTCTTTAACTCTTACGTCAGGGTCGCCGTGAAGCAACAACAAGAAAGGCCAAAACAACATTACAGAGCGAAAGATCTGAAGGAGTCTTGGCGTTATAGCATATGGCGGTCTTTTCCAAATATGATTGCTATTACATGGGCAAAGATTATAGGACCTTTTTACAACTTAAAAAACCATCTGGATGTACTCAGACTTGTACGATGGGCTGCTACAGCAGAGAGAACGAAACTAAATACCTGGCTTGTTATCATAAACTGATTGCGCGAACATCTTTATTGACGAAAATGACAAGAGCAGTGAAACAAATATTAATGAACGTGAAAATGTATTCTTATAAAATTGTGGTTGTAAAACAGATTCCTTAAAACTACTACTTCTGTCGCTTTGTTAAGGGTAAATCTGGTAAAACTATTGCAGAGATTTCCCACTGATTTTGCTTTTTAAGAACCGACATGTATGAAAAACTAATCTTACTTAAACATTAACACGCCTTAATATTCTTTCAGTTAAATCTACTATCGACCATGAAGATGGAGGTACTACACAAAAGATAAGATTAATAACTCTTAAAAACATCGAAGAACTCTTTAGATGGATTACTAAATCATTCAATTGCTAGTCGTCGAGCAAGCATTTTATCACAACGAACCAGCCATTTAGTATTTACACTCCTGACTGATAATTATAAACGGTATTAAATGTTGCCACAAAGGTAAACGATATGTTGCATATTTACTTACATAATTGACTTCGTGAGAAAGAAATATTATTTACTGAAAGTTGTCAATTGTTATTTTAACTGGCATAAAGGTAAAAGATTGGGGGGAATGCGAGTCTCGCGGTATCACGCTGAATTCTGACTTCCATGAACGTAAGCCTTCAATGGTTTACCTTTCTCATATATAAATAATATCCTGTCGTACTACATGTACAGCAAAACACTGACAAAAAACAAAAAAAAAAACAGATTTTCAAAGAAACGTTCTATAAATCTTTTTAAACTATTTTAAAAAATTATGATATTTTGCATGTTGCTCCAGAAAAAGAAACTAGATGCCAAAAGGACTTTTATTATCGCACGGTGGACAAACAGTACCTTTTTTAGTATTGGGAGACGATTACTAAGAAAGCAGACAAGGTTACAGTGTATGAAGAAAAAATGTGCCGTTGAAGAAAGGCTACAAAAAATCTAGTAAAGTTTCTGTAAAACATTCAGTTAAAAATGAAGGACAAAGTCTGAATATTTTAAAATATTTTTGCGGTTCTCAAAAAATTTAAACAAAATCCCTCGAATTCTTACAAAAGGAAAAATATCATACAATTTTGAAGCCTCATTCACTATCTACCGGGATTTACTGATGGCCCCAGGCTTTGTGGTACAATAAGACCCTGACGCCAAACCCTGAAAAACTAAACAAGCCGCACTTGTCATGAGCAGAAGCAGACAGGATTTTGAAAAGAATAAATTAACCATCCCAGAATCAAAAAAGCTTTTACTAACTGTTCTTATTTGTAAGAAGTACGTGAACTTATCAGAACTTATGCAATACCTGATCTGTCTTGTAAATACATACAATAATATTAATAATAATTCATAATTTAAATTTTTTTCTTTAGTGGGAGCGCGACACGACCGATGGAAACTGGTTTGTCAATCTACGACGAATAGACTGGTTACCAACCTTCAAAACGCCCTAACTCGAGTTAGCAGGCACCAGCAGAGCAGCAGCAGCAGCTCGTAAATCCGCATCGAGACACTTATATTCAGTTGAGAAAACACCGTCTTAAATTCTGGGGATGCAGGGAAATCATGAAAGCTGTCATTATGTTCCCATTTCCTTACAGGTTCCAGAAAGCTGCCTGTTGTTTAGCATTGAAGACACTGATAAAAATACACAAACATTAACATGAGGTCGAAAGAGGAGAAAAATTTGAAGAAGTGCCCAGTTTGTTCTTCATTATCTTTTACTACACAAGTGAACGACACGTCATACAAGCACTCCGCACTCGCTTACCTTTTTGTAAGTAAACATGCAACTGTACTATCTAATAAATGGGTTGAATATATGAAATATGGGTTATTTCATTGGTGAATTTATGTATTCCTACAGAAAATATATTCTAAAAAATGTTAACATCCGTACCTCCAGCTAGGAAATTCGCATGATATCCACTGACTTGCTGTAGAGAACATACCCTGAGGCACTTAACATCAGTTGTGGAGAAACCTTTTGCTCTCGAATGAATCTATAGTCAACAGGACCAGTTTCACGTATCCTTCAGACTCTTGTATGTAGTTCCTTCTGAAACATGAAGTCGGGCTGCAACCTGCCGCATGGAGGAGCCGTAGTATTTCCCACACTACAGTGATATCACTGCCTTTACTTTTATAGTCCTTTTGCAGCAGCGGCACTTTCTAACTGCTTGCATGACAACCACTGACAGTACTCTACATCAACATATGACTGTACTATGAAACATTTCGTTTTTACATGAGATGATCACGTTATTTGTTTTTTTTTACCTACGTTTTTCCTTTGTTTCCACAATTTTCAATGTTGTATATTAAATTATTGCAGTGTAAAGAAATATGATTTACGCGACTTCATATCCGGAATTTTCACTCTGTGTTGATTCTTTCAATGCTTTCTACTCCTGGCTTTTAAACAATTTTTCTCTAAATCTTTGCATTTTTTTTTTGTCTAATTTTAATGAGAACATCAATTAGCCATGCCACAAATGACATTTAAAATTCTGTAATTTTCAACATAAGTAAGCTTCTTTTCAACCAAATAAAATAACTCAGATACGAAAAACAAAGCTGCAGTTGAAAAAAGTAATTATATGTATATAATTAGAATTGTTGGAAATTTTAAGATGCGTACCTGAATAAGATTGTTGTCAGAAAACTAAGAAAGATTCCATAAGTACCAGTGTAGAATCTGCAGAGGATCTGGCCCAAATACTTTGATATTTAGATGGAACTTATGTCCTGTAGAGACTGAGTAAAAGCTGAATCTTTTTCGCACACAGATAGATGAGGATTCGGACTACAGACCTGACAAAAAATTGTATAAACTATGTGCGATTTTTCAGATTGGAAATTCGATCCTAGAAAGGAAACTGTCCTCTGCTGTTTTGAAACAAATATTTAAAGAGACTTATGGAAGTAATTTATAGGTAGACTGCTTAATTGTTTTTAATATTAAAAAGGGTAACTTGCTCTGAACACTATTTAAATACTCAATTATATCTTTTCTAAACACCGTTTTCTTTTTTTCTGTTTTAGTATTTAAATTGTCTTCTTTGTGATGTATCACATTTTGATCTTTAACAAAACAGGAATCAATTTTAATATGGACTGCAGAATTAGTGCGACCTATTTCTTGGTTGACTGCGGATGTCAAGTAAAAGCTTGGTGCAGAGAAGATAATAACTGACAGACCAAGAACAAACCGATGATCTTTCTTTACGGTCAACCGGTCACGACTCACTTTCCAGCTGCAATATTACAATATAACACTCGTTGTCGTTGGCAACAGCCGTACGAACCAATCAGATAAAATAATAGATTGCTCAGCATGTGTTTGTTCCCTGTCAGCAGGAACAGAATAAGTACTTGCTTATTTATTGATTGGATTTGTTTGCTGGGAAAGTAAACTAAGAGTTTTAACAACCATTTTACTTATTTAGTCGTGTGTTTAATTGTTTTTAATTAGTAAAAAACAATTATCATGTATGCAAAACCGTTTTGTTTTTCTCAAAATACGTATCGTGAGGAAGTAAATTAAGTTGAATGAAATTATTTCAAGAGAAACAGATGTGTGTAACGAAAATTTATCCCCAGGTGCATTTATTTGTAGTCTGTTTTGTTTTCGTTCAACATCAGATTCCGACAAAACATTTTCACAGCGATTTAGAAGACAAAATGTTTGGTTTATTCCCAATACAAGATTAGTATATCTAGACGTATTGTGGCCACGCCCTATCCAGCACAAAAGATGCGGAAAAGATGCAGAGAGCAGGATATTTCTATGCTAATGACGATATTAAGAAGCATTCAATGTCCCACGTAAATGGGAAGCCATTTGGACGAGGCTAACTGCCGGTGAATAGAGACAGTCCTAACGGTAAACACTTATATCAGAGAGCTGTCAGCGATGATGAGGCAAACCACTCTGTATGCTAAGCGGCCAGCTAACTGGCTCCATTCCGGCTGACACGCGTCAAATTTATGGTTCTAGAAATCTTAATTTCTTTTTTTCTTTTCTAGAACAACATTGAGTAATGCTAACGCCAACTAAACGATAGGCAGTGGGTTAGTGTGGAGTGTTTACTCGTCAACATGGCGAACAAGGTCAAGCTCGACTTGTTATCTAGTCAGTCAACAACAACGAAACATTCTCTTTCTTTATTTTCTATTTTATGGTTTTTTGTAGAAGGTTCCAAACTTTGAGAAACGCTCAGAGATGGTGTAGCAGCACAGAGAAACATGAGCCATCGGAACTCATACAAGGTTCCCAGGCTCGAGAAATTATTATAGAAAGCATAGTATAGTATAATACAATATAGTGATACAAAGGATAGAAAGGTATCACAGCTTATACAAGGTCCACGATTTGATAACTGTCTATCTAATCGATTTGTAGATCTGATGAAGAGTTCGGTTGCAAACATTTGTGCATAATTTCGTTTCATAAGTGACCCTATGATTTAGAAATATGTTTTGTTTGTAGTTCTAACTCTACCGATTTGAAGTAAGCAAATTTCTCAAACCTGTATACATTAAAATAAACATAGACCATTTGGTTTCTTTTGACCACGCATTTAGATGTCATCATTATATACACATGTGATTTTCTTTTATCTAGAGTTCAATATACGTCGTTTATACAGCAGTATTAACTATCGGTTTTGCTGAGGTACCCATCTGTGCACTCACTCCACGGCACATAAATTCATGCCGCAATTGTTGCAGGGAGTATTCGAGTATAAGACCAAGCGCGTATATTGCCGATTTATTTATTCTAGAGATTCTTATGCCTTTACTGTCTATTCGTCTTCGTTTTTTAGGTATACTGTGTATTTGCCACACCTGTGTGAAATATAGGTTTTTGTTTAGGAAAATGAGTAGTAGTATAGAGACCTTTGAGAATGTTGGCATAACGAAATGAAATTGCTCCACCTTCGTATAAAACTGCAACTTTAGATAGATTCACTCACTGAAGAATGTTTCCGTTTGCTAGAAGAGATCTCTATAAAATTTCTGATTTAAACTTTGCTCAAACTCTGTGAAATACAAAGATTCTAATAATTATTCAGAAATGCAGTTTAATGTGTAACCCTGTGATTTTTTATTTTTTGGTTTTCTTGCGAAATCATTGAACAAAATACAGCAGGTGCTATCTGTTTTGAGTGAACTTCGTGTGTACATTTTCTGGTAAAGAAAATCTTGTAATGGCAGTATTTGTGCGGAAATAAACAGACGAGTGGTTATAGTTAGTTTATTTTTATTATGTTTGGAAAAATAAGATTAGCTGCACCAGAATGGTGTGAAAAAAATTGATGTTAGTATTTATACCATGCTTGAAAAACATTTACTAAACTAAGATAAATATTTTCTGCTTTAGTTACAGGTCTCAAGGTAATTAAATAAGGTAGTTAAATATCATTTATCCCAGTAAATCAAAATACAATGCTTTGGAAGAAGACAACTTATAACATCAATTTTTAAAATTTGCGCCAAAATGCAAATGTTTTGTCGATCTAAAGTTACCGACAGTATAACGAGATGTGCATTTCAATGCATTTGCATTAAAATGATTGAAACTTTAATATTCTAGATGTAGACGTATTTGAATGAACAGTGACAAAAATTAAATAACAATACCGACTCAGTTCAACAAATAAATTTTTAATGATTTTCTTTATTTCTTTTTTTTTAAGTTAAGTTACAAAAATCGCCCGTAAGAAACTTCCAAAAAGGAGGGATACATAAACTTTAGATCTCTCTCTTTCTCTCTCTCTCACTCACACACACACACACACACACACACACACACACACACACACACACACACCACACACACACACAAACATGCACTACCACGCCTTTTGGCGGAAATGTCAGCATCGGGTCTGTAAATATCTGAAGACATTTGTTTTTTATCGTTACGTAAATATCCTGTATGGAAAATTCGTGATAGCTCTCCAACTCACGTCCCGCAGACCTAGGAGAAGTTTAATATTCACATCCCTTCCACACCTATGTACGCTTGAACATCTTTAAATATACACAAACTAAATGCGATCAGGAAGCTTGTGGAGATTGAGAAACCAAAACAAAGGTTAAGACGTAACGCGAATTTCTGCTTGCTGTAGTTAAAGCGGAAATTTTCATAAAATATAATTTTTTTTTCTCTCAGAAAGAGTAAATATCTGTCTATCACTGGCTAGTATTGGGTTACCAAACACTTACAATATTTAAGACCACTTAAAAAATTAAGATTAAAACTTGCAATTTGTTTTATTTATTTATTTAGTTAAAATAATTAAAATGCAAAATAAAACCGAAATTTGCCTAATCTTTTCGATTCAACAAAAGACGCTTTCAAGATAACAAACCGTAACTCGTTACATGTCTGACAGATAGAAAGCATGAGCCCCCTTTAAAGGTTTATATATATAGCTCCATTACTGAAGAAGTAGAAAGCAAGTATATATTTGAAACGTTTTTCAACTTTCTGCTTAGACTACTCGGCGACACATTTCGGACAAATAAAAAAAAAAAAAAAACAATTACTAAAAAGGAAGTTACAAAATTCTAGTTAACTTATAATTCTGACCTATGGTAAAAACCGATAATCTACTAGTGGAATAACAATTAGTAAGTTTTCTTTTTCACTACCACAGTTAAAATGCTTTAGGCGAAGTGTCTCGAGCCCTTGTCAATAATTAAGACCAAATCCTAATAAATCTCTGAATAATTTATGCAATTTTAATATCTTTTCTATAATGAGTATTTCATGCCTGAATATTACTGAAGATGCTTTGGTTTTTGATGGCAATGATAATGTATTTCAAATAAGATTCCCCTAAGAATTAGGTTTGTTCCGGTTATATCGAAAATTACTGTGATTCCTTGGGGGGAATAAGTGACAAGTATCTTTTAAAGAAGTTTTTATCCAGTTTTCTTAATTTTTACTTATCAAATTGTCTGATAAAATTGCACTAGAAAAGTATTTATTATTTTGATTATCCTTTTTGAGGTCAGTCTGTTTACCGTAATTTACACTTTCCAGGGAATAAGCAGTTTCTGTGGAAACCATTATGCCTTCCGAGCGGCAAAACATTAAGGAAATAAAACAACCAAAGGGAACTAAATGACATTTATCCTGACTACACACACAGCTAAACTACAAACAAGCACATAGCGATTTACAGAGAACGATGCTTTTGTACCTGCCACTTTTTTATTTGTTCTAAAGTCTTTCGATATAAAGCTTTCATCACATTGGAAACAAAACTTCTGTGGAATATACACGGTGGAAACCAAATAGAAATTATTTTAGTTTATTTAATACAAAAATGAACAAGATGCCATTGTGACTTGTACAATGCTCCTCACCATGGAAAACAAAAAGGTTTCTCAGTACGATTTATTGATTCCTGTACACTATTGCTATTAGTCGCCATCGCTGGCAATTTACTCCATTCACTTACAATTGTTTATTACTACATTTTTATTTTCCTGATAGAAAGCCGTGCTAATACTTTATCAAATTATTATTTAGCACTCCTTAATACTAGTACATGTATATAGTTGAAAAAATTCTGTTCACATATAAAAAAACTTTAATTATTATGAAAATTTTTCTGAGATTCTTAAAAGATAAAGAACGGCAAAGGAATAAATTTAAAATCCTAGATTGAGTTTGCACATTCTATATGTTTAAAATCTAGAATCCCTCTAGAGAAAACTATAACATTCTGCACGTAAACACCTGTGACTGTGTCTTTTATATATATTTAGTTATGTGCATGAAATTTTGCTGTATATACGAAGAAAATTTATTTAATACCTTAAAATTATATTTTAAATTAAAACAATAAAACGATAAAGAAACATTTTAATTTTTAAAAAAAACAGTCGTGAAGTCAAATCATGTTACGCTGTCTTCCGGCTGATTATGTGTGCGAGTAGTACATTTGACTAGCTAATTACTGTGTTGAACTATGCAATAGTTAAAATGGTCGAGGATGCATGCGTTCTGAACCGCTCATTGGGGTGTTCAATGAGTGTCACTACGATATTTGTCGATCTAGGCTCATCATGTAAATTATTTGCAAATTTTTTAAAGTGTAAATTTGTGCACTTTTAGATCTCCAAGTCAAAATTTTTGCTAAATTATACGGAGCATAATCCCTGTGATACAACGATACGCCAACAGTGGATGAATTGATCTTATGTAGTTCATATATCTATTATTATTATTATTATTATATTATTATTATTATTATTATTATTATTATTATTATTATTATTATTATTATTATTATTATTATTATTATTATTATTATTATTATTATTATTATTATATTATTATTATATTATTATTATTATTATTATTATTATTATTATTATTTATTATTATTATTATTATTATTATTATTATTATTATTATTATTATTATTATTATTATTCTGTCTCCTTTCGCTGTCGACACAATTACTTGAGGTACCAGTTTTAAATTTATAGCGAGGAACCAAAATTGAAAATTTTTTTAAAAATTTTCACATCTTAAAAAACATTTAAAGTATTCTATTTTTATTTAGCACTATCCTGGTCAAATGATACTATATTTGGCTTATCAAATTTATATCATTGTTATATTAAGAAAATCTTCATAAATTAGTGCGTCCATTAAGAAACAATAAAAACGTTCTAAATCACGAAAGTAGATAAAATATTTTATATTAAACACTAGTTTAGATTTAAAGTGGCCTCAGTGAATTTCAACAGTAAAACGTTTCAGAGAAAATAAATAGTGCCAAAAGTTTTGCTTAGTTATTTCATAGAAGCAGAAACCCATTATGGCTTAATCCAATCATGTTTGTACAAATAGAATTTTTGAGCGGTTCACGATGTTACCATTACCAATCACCAATGACAACTTATTATTTATTACACTTATTAAAGATATTTTAGCAACAAAATCTATTTCTCAATACCAAATCCTGTAGACGATGTAGGCAATTTTAAATTATGTCCCCTCCTATTTTTGTTTACTGATAACGGAAACATATCTCAAATGTGAAAATCTAAAAAATATTATAAAGAATGCTTTTTATTATTAATTTAATATTATTATCTGAAATAATTTAATGCCAGAGTGTAGCAAAGTAAAACAGAGAGAAAAAATATTACAAAAGAATTAGTATTATGTAAAATGCCTTTTGCTTTATACAAAGCATTGCAACCTGATACTACCATAAAAGGCAATTACTTGACATGAATATGAAGAATATTAACACAAATATTCTGAAAGACATCTAGTAATCTATCTATGTTGCTTGTTTGTTATTTAACCCTTTCTTTTGTGGTTTTATAACACATAGTTTAATTATATTTCTGTCGGGACCTTTTTGCGCGGGACACCACGAATTTTGACCCTCCATCAGGTTCTTTGTTTTCTAGGGATACTTATACTACGATTTTCTGTGTTTCAGATCAGTGCTATGTTGGACAATGAATTTGTTTTCCATTAACCGAGTTCCTGGTGGAATTCTATGGTGTGCAACAAGCTGCTTATGTTCAGCTCAGCAATTACATTGCCGTCAATCATGTAAATATCTCCAACCCGTTTGTGAAGATACAACTGCAAACTTGAATCGATCCGTTTCCATGGTTTATAGAAGACGTGCATTGACCTTTGCATCAGTCGCCTTTGCGCTTTTGAATAAACTGTTTTTGTTTGTTTCTAAATGACAAATTTTGTTTCATCCATAACAAGGACTCGATTCTAGTGCCCTTCGTCCACTGTTTGTGTTCCGACATTTATTTTATCCATTTAACTTTGATTCCTCGCCTCAGAAATGGTTTTCGAACTGCGACACATTCATTCAGAGCACCGTGAAGATTTATTTCCTACTGTTCGTGTGTTTACAGCATGGCCATTTTCAATATCTCTCTTTTGATCGTCATATTTCATGCAAGAAACATAACCTGAAATATTTCACAGAACTTTGGAAGAATTGTTTAGATTTCTTTCTTCGTCTTTCCTACTATCAACGGTTCTATTTGAGGTAATCGCTTCAAATTATTGCATGCACCATTTGGAAAAACTATGAGTTCAGCTGCAATCTGCCTCATGGAACATCTTTTACGAGCTAGAAAATTATCTCTATACTTTTACTATATAGTATTTTTCTTCCTGAAGCTTTGATTGCATTTTTTAAAAGAAAAACAAAAAAGAACAACTATTTATAATTTTTACGGTAGTGTAGAGATTTCTTAATGGCCACCTAAAAATCATTTACTGTTATAGATCTTATCAGATGATTATGCATGGGATCAAACGATATGCAGAAATTTGTATACACTTCAGATCTTGATTTCCCTACTATTTACCTGCATACATCCTATTTTCTACTGTTTTCATATTTATTTGCATTACTCTTGTATGCTTGTATCTACAAATTCAAAAACCTTACTAATTTTAGAAGTGTTGAATAGATGCTTCAAACTTCTTTAAATACTGTAAATAGTTAAAGCATCTTTTATAGTGCCTTAGTATGCTTTCTTAAATAACAATTCAATTTCTTCACTTTCACTGACACTAGACGATAAATCATCTTTATTTCTGCTTTAAATAACCAGTATTTACGTGATATTTTCACCAATAGCCTCTGTTTTGTGGAGTGATTAGTTAATTCTAGCATCTTTCTTGTTTCATTAACAGCTAAGAGTATATGTATCCTTACATTTAACTTTCTTTGTGGAAGGAGTGCTCTTGTTAAAACCTTCCCCAAAAAGTGGGAGCTCAGTCCCCCTTTCTTCTTAGTTATTTATAAACAATTTTTCATCTATTTAGAATTCCGATGTCGTGTTTTTTTTTATTTTCACTTTATTAGACAATACATAGTATTTATAGTGTTATTTAATATTTTTGCGTTCAATTACAACTCTTTAAATCATAATTAAATTAATTCATTTTAAATGTAATCAATCATTAACACACCTTAATTTTAATACGTTAATTAAACTCTTTCAACAACAAACCCACATCGCAATTTTTCCAGAAACACGCAAAAGAAAGAAAATTAAAAATGTAATCATTTTACTCCCTTTTTTGTTTAATATACTTATGCTGTTCGCACGTGCCAAATTATTCTAAAAATTGGAGAGACCAAAAAGGTTGACTGATGCAAGCATAATTCAATATAATCCAGTTTTAGATATAATATATACAACTTATGACTGAGCAACTAGATAAAGCACTGATTTTTCAATGTAGGTTTTCATAGAGTTTTTGAGTGACCCAATTATTAGTTCACATGCTCGCGCTGCTTCACTCCAGCTCCACAATATCAGGGCACTTCTTGCTAAAATTTTAAGAAAACACTCCTGCCTTGTTGATAATTACTCTGAGATCATTCAAACATTTTTTCTGACTTTATTTTTCTATATAAAGATATTGCTTTCTTAAGTTCTATTTGAAAAGTATTAAATATTTTAGTGAAAAATTCTATTTTTAATCCTACTGATGAACTTTTAACATCTTGCTTAGGTTCGTCAAAAATCTTTTTTTTTTAAATTATGTTAGTAATTTTAGATAAAGTTTTAATAATATCTGTAAACTTTTAAAAAATATTTTCAGTGTAGAAAACGTTGTTAATATTATCTTAGTGAAAGAAAAGAAGAAAGGGGCCAAGAGTAAGCTCTACGGCACACAACTAAAGGATATAAGATGCGTTACTTTACATTGGGATTACATGTTCTCTTGTAAGGAAACAAAATATGAATAACTCAATATGAGAGAAAACTAGATAGTGGAACTTGCTTCTTGAATCATTTGTAGAGCATTAAACAAGTACAATTATTCAAATAATAAAAGGGAGGTAATTATTGATCGAATGCTGACGATGTTTCACTCGTTATAAAACAATGAAATGTTGTGAGAAGATCGCTGGAAAAACTAAAAGAAGAATCCGCGAGCGGTATCCACCAATCAAAAATCTGCTTACGAAGTGTTGCCGGTCGAAGCACAATCCCGCATGCGGTGTTGACAGCAGAGGAGGAGAGAAGCCTTCCAATACCGATATTTCACGCGGAGCTGAGGATGTTTTTCGTGGTTTGTTTAGACGGAACACCGCCCGTAACCCAGCTCACCCGCCGTTTTTCAAACTACCCCCTTCTTCGGTTTATATCCGCGTCGCTTTGAACGAACGCATCGTTCTATCAATATTTAATCATCCAACATGGCGTATATTTACGAAATCTATTATCTAATTAGTTCAATGGCAACGTACATTTCTCAACGGCCCTGAAAATTATCTTGTCGAGTGTGCCCCAAGTCGTAAATAAGACGGTTCGTGAAATTCATATTGCTAGCGTCGTTTATTAATTAGCGAGCGCGAGACTTCTGTTGTAACCTCGAACTCATTACAGTGGATCTGGGAAATGAAGACGAGAACACATGCCGTTCTGTAAAATTAAGACAGATACGATTTTGATTAAACGTACATACGAAGACGAGGTAGAAGAAGAACGGCTTTCACGCCTGTCAATTAGAGACAGAATGGATGCCGAAAATATTGTACGGGCATTCTTTCTGCTGGATGTGAGTACGAGTCTGTGACAGAAGTGAAAATTGTCAGTTGACATAACTCTAAATACCTCAATGCTTCAATTAACTGGGAACGCATTTCCGCTCAGGAAGTGGTTATATGAGCACTGGATATGACTTAAGCTGGAGGCATTTGCTTGTAGCCCGGGGCAACGGAATTCTTCTGTGATGGGAGTCGTAATTGTTCGGAGTGCGCCGACATGAAACAGCCATGACAGGGAAGCGTTGATGTGAGCCGACTGCTTGGATCTTTCTCGAGAGTCCTGCTATCACGTCTAATGAACTCATCACGAAGCAGCCTCACTGCTTAATAGTGGGCAAGTCGAGTGGAAAGCACACATTAGCAGAAGCTCCCGGCGCATAAGCGCTTCCTAAAAGTGAAACACAACGTCAGAGTCTGGCTATTTTCAAGTAATCCCTCGCATGCCCGCTTGCAATGCACGCAGTTTCCTGTTTTCGGCATTTGTCGTGTCCCTGTGTCCCTTACCATTGTACGGGAACCATAAATGAGTTTCAAGTTTCTAAGTACAGCGATAAACTTTCAGAATAGAAAAATCAGGGAGAGACTTTAAATTGTTGATTAATTCGTGGCATTTCATTTTTCACTTATGTTAGTTATTTCGTTAGTCTCTGCCCATATGACTAATTGTATCGTGTCTGAACGTGCTTTGCGTCAAGATGGCCCTTTATTTTTCTTTTCTTCCGCCTCAGGTATACGTAAAAATGACCGCCTAATAGTTATTAATGACCGCGGACAAAACAAATACTTTTTTCTGAATTTTATAGCAATATTAAAATTAAACAAACAGAAATAACAACAACAACAACAACAACAACAACAACAACAACAACAATAATAATAATAATAATAATAATAAATAATAATAATAATAATAATAATAATAATAATAATAATAATAATAATAATAATAATAATAATAATAATAATAATAATAAATAATAATAATAATAAGTAAATTACTTGAGTAATTGCCGCCATATCCACGAGAACACCTCTTGCATCAAAACAATTAGATAAATATTTTTACCCTGTGACATTTAAATTATGCAGAGAAGTCTGCTTACCATTAACTTATACATACGTTGATGAGGTAAAATCTGGTTTAATACTTAGCACCCTTTCATGCAGTGAAAGTAGACATCATCTTAATTAATACTAGAAAGAATGGACCATAAAGTGTTTTTAGTGGTTAAAAATCAACAGAAAATATTTGTTTCTGCTTAATCTTTCCTTTTACGTGAGTGCAATGGAAAGAAATAAATTCAGCATAATCTGAGATAATACAGCGAAGTCCAAAGACTCTGCATAGCCATGGTGGGAGACTTTAGTATTTAAATAGTGTATGAAAGGTATAGGGCAACGCAATGTTCTGAACATCAAAGATATTGAAAGAGGTCTTAAAGAGATTGGTTAAAACTTCAACAATTTAAAGCTGCAAGAAAAACAGCAAAATACGTCTTTTCAGCTCATCCAAGTCGTGGTCATTAAAATTCAGAAACTCCTGGCAAGAACAGCTACAGTTAACTGCTTTGTATGTATCTGAACGTAGTACTAACCACAAAACAGATCTTTATTAAGATAAAAGTCAAGGAATTCGTTACATTCTATCTATCTAACTTGTTTCTTTTTAGTCTTCCCTTTAGTCTGAATTGTAAGACTTACAAGAAGTCCACGTTACCTGAACCGGCGGATAATATAAACTTGCGTCATCATTTGGCTGCAGTGTTAATGAAATACTGTAAATATGCACACTACAAATAAAAAGAGTTTAATGATTACAAAGATCCAGGTGATTCTCAAAGGGAGACGCGTGGTTCCTTGAACAATTCGGCGGAATGGGAGACTGTATCGAACTTGAACAGTCAGTATTTACGTACGAGCGATTCTGTTTCAAGGAACTCCTACTACGAGAGATTCCTTTTTAAAATTAAAGTATTAATTAAGCAAATTAAAAAGTAGTTTCAATTACACTGGACAAAAAAATATAACTTTTCGACTGCTACTGAAGTATATGTGGGTGACCTTTATCAAAACAAGCAGCTGACTCCACAGCCCGTCAGCATTTGTAGTTACAGGTAAATGTCATTTTCAGTCATCGTTTATTAATAAATCAAGAACATCGCAAAAATTGCAAAAAATTAATTCATTTAACAATATAAATTACATTGTATACTGTACAGTAACTGTTATCAGTAAACTCAAAGCCGTTGAACATTGTAAACACATTGTATAAAGCATACATTAACTGTTTATAAATGCTTTAATTACTTGATTTTTACGCTTGTGAATAGCAGTGCATTGTTTGTCTCTCAAGAAACCAACAATAGTCCACAATCATGTTGGAGTTGAATCTCCCCTGATAGCTTGTCTTTATTGCCTTTATGTGTCGGTAGAACCTCTTACCATGCTCATCGCTCACAGCATCAAGGTTGGCTGGAAAGAAATCGAAGTGTTGCAACTTCAGCGACATACGGCAACCCATTTCTTCAAGGGCTTTATCATGCCTTGAACCAACTCGGCATAGTTTTCTGCTTTGTAGTTCCAAAGGAAATTGTGGACTACCAGTTTGAAAGCCTACCATGCAGCCAGCTCCGGTGGGTTAAGCCTCGACTGGAAGACTGGATAGGAAAATAAATCACGAATTTGTGGTCCGAAAAATATTCCAGCCTTCAACTTGGTATCAGTTCAAAATCGTTCAAAATGTTTCTTTCAGATAAAGAAATCCCGCAACTACAACACTCATTGCCTTTACAAAGCTCTTCACTAGGTCCAGTTTTATATGCAGAGGTGGAAGAAATATTCTTTGCGCACGTACCAGTGGCACATGTTGCACAGTGAATTTTCCTTGAATATGGTCTGTTATTGATGGTCATCTTATAGTGATTTGCATCGTCTCGTCTATTCCACAAGCACAAGAAGCACGTGTGTGTACATGTAAGCACTAGGTTTCCATTCATTTCTGTAACTAAAAACCAAAATCCTTAGGTATTGGGTTAATTCTAATTTCAGATTTGAAAACAGTAACACTCTAATTAGTCTAAGACGGATACTTTTACCTCAGTAGCCAATCGGTTGTTGTCCAGTATAAATTATTGATAAATATTAACTAAAAGAATACGTTAGAATGTGGACTTTCGCTCTGTGTATATCATAGATAATGAAACGAGTTAGCCAATATTACTAGCTTTATCTGAGCCTAGCTACAGGTAAGGGGTAGAATTAGAGCTACAGTTAGTTTGCTTTAGTAGTTTCCGTAAAGAAAAGTTTAGAAAATAAAGAAAAATAATTTGTTACAGATAGTGACTAGTGCATCACATTCGTAGTCAGATGCCGAGTATTAAAAGAAACAAGGTAAATAATGTTAATATTTTACAGAATCGTAATATGACAAAGATGATTGATTAGGCTTTTAGAATTTTGAAAAGCAAATAAATTATTTACCATACAATAGGACGAAAAACCCTCACTAGAAACGTTGGTTCAGTGTTGTCAAACGTCCAGAAAATTGGCAGTAGAAGTGATACGTGAGATAATTTCAACATGATAAAGAGAAAAGTAAATTATAGACTGAAAAAAGTGTCTTTAAAAAATTTGTCAAAGGATTTTATTAACTGCTGCGAGCTGGCAAAATACTGGTCCAGTTGACAACAAACAGCAAGTTGTGATGGCCTAATAGTTTGTCAGTATTGGTAAACTGCCGTTGTATAATCACAATTTACGTAATGCGACAGTAAGAAACCATTTGTCTTTTATGTTAGCCTACCCCTACCTAACACTACAAGGCAATGTATTATTTCTTAACTTACTTTTGCATTTGCTCGTATCTAATAAAAAACTCAACCTTACTATTTTTAAAACAAATATTTCTGCTTCTTTTAATTAACTTTCTTTGAGGTACAAGAAAACTATATGAGCAGTTGATTGGATGTTCGTGAACCATGAGACAAAGAAATGTCTGGATATTCTCAAGACGTTTTACTTGAGATAGTGTCAGTGGAAAGAAAACAAATGAAAAGGGGTTCGAAACAGCAGAGACAACGGTTTAGGTAAAAATAATAATGTGGTGATCTCGCTAATCCACTTTTTAAAGGCGAGTTCGGTTCGCTGGTCAAATTTTGGGAGTCGTATCAGTCAGAATGCCCCGTATCGACATACGTATGTTGGAATCACGCTCGTACTTCATAAGCATCAGTTTATGCAGACATTTTATATTGTAAATATTCTGCTTGAAGAGAAAGAAAAATTAATTAATTACCATTAGTACGCTTTTTGTTTTGATCCATCTTGCTTTTGCTTGATATTTTTCAGATGACGTTTTTTTTTTCTTTTCTATATTGATGATTTCGTGAATGCGCTCTTTTATCTTTAGATGATGCTGCTGTTTTTATATATTTAAAAAAATCTGTCTTGGGCGTTGATGCGATCAAGTATCGCCCACCTGAGCGTAATTAAAGCCATTATGGACCTAGATTGAGCACAAGGCGTTAATTAAGGTGTTGGATAATCCAAGCGAATCATCTGGCGATGGTGAAGCAACATTAATAGAACTTTAGATTGCCTACATTCAAGCGAGCAGACAAGGCAGATACACCTGTAAATACGACGCCTCAAGACAATAACTGCAAAGTGCGAAAAACAATGAATCAAAACATCATTTTTAATTAAAACCAGAAGCCATAAAAATACATAATTTCAAATATCATATTTTATCTTAAAAATTACGGAAAAAGATTATTCAACAAAATATCTTTCTTCCAAAATAATCCATAAAAACCCAGAGATAATTTTTTTTTTAAATTTCTCATTTATCAGATATGTTAATATTTTAATTTAAATAAATATTTTTGAAAAATATTATCATTAAACTTAATCCTGTTATTTTAAAATTTCATTAAATCTGTGAATGCCATTATTATTTCAGAAACTCTTAGAAAGGTTACTAAATAATAATAATAATAATAATAATAATAATAATAATAATAATAATAATAATAATAATAATAATAATAATAATAATAATAATATCTTACTTATGTCAAGTCTTAGCAGAAATTCAAAATTCTGGCCATCTGTTTGCTCGTTATTATGTTAACAAGCAGCAATAACAATACTGCAGGTTGCTTTTCAATATGGAAATAGCAATCCAAGGGAGATGAACATACTAGCTTCCTGTTTTTTTTTTTCTTACCAATGTTAACTAAAGATAAAAATAACGAGTGTTTTCTGTTTTGCGTTAAGGGTTCTTAGTGATTGATTATAGACTGACTAACTTAGATGACAGTTATATTCGAGTCTTTTATTAGACAAATAGAATCTCTTCCAGATAGAAATGCATGACTGATTCATGTGCCAACACTTTAGGGTAACATAATCAAACTGATGCATAATAGTAACGAAAGTGGATTGCGACTGTTTAGATTTCAGTAAGATTTTGACAAACGTATAATATATTTAATGTGGGGACGGGGAATAAGCCTATGGAGAACTTTTATTATGGTCAAATAAAATCATTAAAAATACTGATCGGTGCAAGTTTTAAATGGCCATATCATATCTTTGACATCTTCAACAGAATATTGTATCTTCGTATTTTTTGGTTGTCTTATTTACGATTTATAGGGATGATAAGGAAAACGGTGAAACTTTAAGTTATTATAACGGATAGTGCAGTTAAAAATGAAATTAGTGCTATAAAATTGCAAAGATATTCAAATAGGACATGGATAAAATGATCAGAGCCATTATGAGAGAAACTAGTTTAAGAAAGTTTGGTTTTTAAAAAAACATTTAACAGTAATTATCAATATAAATGTTAAACCATGAAGTATAAAACTAAAGACATTTATGCACTACCAGAATAGAATTATTAATTAAGGACTGGCACTTGTATACTAAAACAGGCTCAGCATGGGTTTTAATAATTTTTTATAGAATTTAGATATACAGAATATTTAAAGTGATTAAAAGTATCAGATCTATTTAAAGTAATTTAGTTTATGGGTGAATGAGAGCCATCAGAAGATTTTACAATTATTAAAGGTTTTGGATATGTAGATAAAGTGAAATCTGGTTTCTTTTATTTTTTTTAGAAATTCTGTATTTAATAATAATCTCTTGAAACTAAAGGAGGGAAATTTGTTTTCTGGTTTTAAATTAAGTAAACATTTCTGTTTGAAATAACTAAACTTTATTAAAGTATATAAAGACATAAATGTGTTGCTGTAGTTGTTAATGTTTTCTACTGTTTGTTTTGATATTTTTTTTTGGTGTAGTTCTTTGTCGTTGCTGTTTTACGTGGTTCTTTTTCAAAAAAATTGTTCTTATTAAAATTAGATACAGTAATTGTAAACTAAATGGCCTCGCTGTGACTTTAAATAAATAAATAGATAAAAACTCTAAAAATGTAGAGCAGTTTTTTAAATGACTATTAAATACCCTCACGTATTTCTCTTCGCCAGACGCTTGTTTACAGGGGAAATATAAACAATGTGGACAACCGACTTTGTAATAGCTAACCAGGTATAACTGCTTTTGTTATTTAAACCAGACCATTTCTCAGTTAATGCAGTCGTCTTCCAAAAGCTGGACGATCAGTAAGTATAAAACAGTTGATGTTATTCATCTTGGTAATTTAAAGATGGTAATTTTCTTTTAAACATGTGAAGTTCACAAAATAAAAAAATATCAGTTATTTTCAGAATCGATTTCAAAACATTCTATTGCTTTAGTATCTAAATAGATGACTCATTTACCTACTTGTCGTCGTGTATTCATCTGAAAAACGAAACTCACCAAAGCTACAGCATTAGTCTTTGGTGTCACCCTCGCACCACCGTCTACCAAAAAAAAGGGTCTTCTTTTCCTGTTTATTTCTAATTCATTATCTAGTGAAGGGAATACAGAAGGGACAGGCTGGACATTTTTTTTAACGTGGCTCGAATCATTGTGAAGTTGTACGATTTTTAATGGCAAACCTGATTAGGAAAGAAAAAAACAAACACCATCAGCACTTTGTATTTGAAAGGACTCATTGCTCTGCTTTGTTTGTCATACGCTTGCACACAAGAACTTGCACGAAACACTGTAAATGCCAAGAACTAATTACTGCAAATCAGATTTCAATATGCATGGCTTATCTTTCTGATCCACCGTTACTGCGAGAACAACAGACAACAGGAGAAAAAGAGAAAAAACTTGAGTTTCGCGAGCTCTTTCTCACCTGGAAACTTTTGGCGTCACTCGAGCGTGAATAAAAAAGGTGATGGAGGGAGCGTTATTTACCGAGGCTTAGGCCAAATCGGCGATCTCGTCTCGGTAAAACAATATCACGCGCAGGTGGCTGAAAAATGGGACAGAATCTGTTTCGCTCACAAAGCCCAGTCGAACGCGAGCACTAGTGCGCCCACCGTGTTCCGCTCATAAAATGGTCAGAGTAGCCTAGCTAGAAAACGTGAAACAAGCGAATATATATATAGAAAACAGAATTTCATGGCGATTTCATGTAATTGTTGCGGAACATTTAAAGGCAGCGTACAATGTATTCTTGAGGTAGTATAAATAAATAAATAAATAAATAAATAAATAAATAAATAAATATTGACTTTGAAAGTGTAGTTGAAACAATTCTTTTACAGAAAAGAGAAAATCTTATTCTATGCACAGAAAAGCTGCATATAGTTTTCATTTTATCAGTAGCACGTAAAATCTAATAAAAAACAACGGTCATTTTAATTATTTATTTTTTTCCTTTTTGGTCTGGAAAACCCCGATTTCTTGAAGATTTCCTGAATGTCTGTAAACCACATTGGGGCTCGCACAAATTGTATTTTGTGTTTTTTAAGTTCAACCAAAGACATGCTTGACCTTTAGGCCACAGCCGAAGGGATCTCTGAGTGACGTTCAGTAGCTAGAGTGGTAGTCAATCTTTTTAAAATATTGAGGCATTTTGTTGCCGATTTTCTGCTAGATGATGATGGTACAAACAGTTTGGTTAGCATGAAGATAAGGTTAAGAAAAAGATTAATTATTTCCAAAAATGTCAACGCAGAGATGTGGATTTGTAAACTGGAAAAGGTTTGAACCATCAGCACAAGTATGGGTTGAAAAGTTGTATTTTCCTCTCACAGTAGAATCTTTCAGACAAAAAATATTTAATTCTTTTCCAATTTTCGGTTTTTTTTTCTTCTTCTTCAACATAATCCAAAAGTTCTCATAGCCATTTTGATAGTCAAAAGACGAATAACGTCTTAACAAATTTTGTTTAAAACAGATTTTTTATATATCTCCTGGTCAACAGCCTGCACCTTGACGTGAAAAAATTTTTTTCCTTTTCTTTAAACACAAAGCGAATTTCCACGAATTCTTGATTTCTGCCTAAAATATATGGATTAATTTCTGCACATTAGGCTTCTATTTTTTTCTTTTAGGGAATTTCATAACTCTCCTTTTTTCTCCCTCTTTCTTGAATACAGTTTTCACTTTAACTGTCCTAAAGACCCTTAGACTCAACGGAGTCTTTTCATCTAATCAGAATAACTGTTTTTTTTCCTAAAATCACTTAACTTGACGCACCCCGTCACAACGACCATCTTGCGGCTCCTCGAATTATTCATTCCCTGAACACAAGGAATTCAACGTCTCGTCAACGACGCGCATCAATCATTTTGATCAAGGAAGTTGACTTGTCATTGCCATCCATCTATTGTTTTCTTCCGCGATACGACAGAGTGCCCCAATAACGCTCTTCACAAAAACTGCCGTAAGCGACTAATATCAAATTTCCCCCGGTGTTTCGTTATATTAACGGCTTCGTTTAGCTGCGGCATTTGTGCTATTGACTGAATTTCTATGAATATTTTGATTTCTTTTTCACGACCCTTACTGTAAAATATGGCTATCTGACCTGTCTAATAAAACGCCATCATATGATGCGACAGTAAATCAATTCGTCAAGTAATTTACCGGACTTTTTAAATGACCAACATGATACTGCAGTAGCAATAAAGTCAGCAGGAAAATAGCGGAAAAGAAGCTAAAAGAATTCTTTCCAGGACAGGAGACACTACACAAAGAGGACATTTCAAATGTTTCTAAATGAACGGTGTTTTGCCTAATGTTTGCACAAAATTTAAAGTTATCAATGATAAAACCAAACGGAAGACAAACTGAAGATAATCTAAGGTGTTACAAGTGTTTGGTTAACTAACTCCCGTTATAGTGAATCGGTCGCTGGGTTTCTAAAGAAGAATTAGTTGATATTATATCCTGAAGACAGTGTGCTGGATTCGTAGTGACAACAATTCCAAATGTTCTATCGTAGGAGTTCCGTTTTTCCAAATCATTAATGAACCTAAAAACAGCATTCAACTGAAAATAGATTACCCCTGGCTGTCTTTAAAATCTATTCCCATTTATCTTGAAAAATGTTTTCAATTGCGTGAAAACAGGATCCCATTCATCTTAAAATATTATCCGAATTCTGAAACATGATCTCTATTGTGTCACAACTCAAACCTTCATGTTTCGAAACAGGGTCTGAATAGTCTCGAAGCGATGTTCATTTAAAATTTATTTGCATACGTCTGGTAACTTTTCTTAAAAATGGAATTATTTATACAGTGATCTATTTAATTAGGTCTGACCAATTTGATACATCCGAGAAAATACGATCAGTGCTTTTCATGTTTTTGTTTATTTTTACGTTTATGTATGTATTAGTATAAATAGCGTGTAATTAAGTTATTAAAACAATAAATTGGCTTTGCTTGTTTTTATTAATTAATTTAGATCCATATCAGACATTTAATAACATGAAAGAATCGTTCTTATTTACCAGAAAAGTAACTCGCCGAAAAGACCACAGAATATAAAACATTGAGAGAATAATTTTGACCATGTTATGTTTGAATACAAGCTAAATGGAAATTAGTAAAATCAGAATTTCCCAGATTATTATTCTCGTTTATATCGCCAAAAACAGAATTCTCTGACAAGGCCAAATCTTATAGAAATAAACTAGGAAATTACCCCTAACAAAACCTTTTCGGCCTTTTTAATAAGTGGTAATTATTCTAGCATAATACACAATGTCATTAATTCCGACTGTCTTAACTTAAAAGAAGGATTCACAAAATTAGGTTAAATTTTAAAGAAATAGAAATTAAAAGGTAAATTATTTAATTAACAAACGTAAAATCTGTAATATGCATGAGGTGTAAGCTTACATATTTTGTAAAGCTGGGCTTATTACACCTGTGGTTAAGAACTAGTAAGTATCAAATATCATAGTACTTAAAACGAACCGAGCTGACCTTTCTTTCACATCTGGCAGTATTCATTTGTGGAAAGTGTGGAATATCAAGAATGCAACTTCGAAAAAATGTTTCAGTTGTAATTCTTGCCGTGGCTCCTGATGAAATCTTCATGAGGAGAATTAGATGCCAAGTAAATTTCGTGTTGATCCGAACGGCGAAAAGCAATAATAGTATGATGAGGATCGTGAGACACTGTGGATGTTGTTCCAATGAGTTTAGCCGCGACATCTTCCGTTGCTACAGCAGCGTGACGTGCAATTACTTGTCGATTACTTCACGTGCGGCGCTGCCGAATTAATTACTCAATTCGTCGTTGCACGTGCGGCTATCGTTCAACTTCAATATCCGCATGGTGCGTTGAGCGGAGCCGTGTAATTACGATTTGTTTCGATGCCTGTTTGCCGTTCAATCCACTTCTGTTTTATTTATCATTGGTTGCTGTTTGTTTTCTTTTGCTTCTTACAGTATTGTCTTTTAGCATATGTGGACCCCACCTCTCTCTCAACTGAAGAAGTCTGGGTGCAGTGTTAAAAGTGTGTGTGTCGAATTATGTCCAAGCCAAGCGCAAGTTGGCCATTTGACTGTCTATTTGAACCCGCTGTTCTCACCTATAATAAGAAATAAACCAACAATATTACAGGCGATACGAAACTTTGTGATGTCTGAAAGCCTCAACCTGCAGCCCTACTAAGAGGGTTGGATTGATTGCAACACGACTGCCAGACACTAAGTGTTATTACTTTTTTTGTTGGGGTCAAATTTTGTAGGGACAGGACTCAACTCCAAAGTGGATGCACGACTTTATTTATAACTAAAAAGTTGCTAACTGTCTTCAATATTGCAATTAAGGTTTGTATATCCCCCCGAGGAAAAAGTGTCTATGAATATAATTTTAAAATTAATTTACGCTCTAACTATCATAAACCACTGCCGGCGACCTATTTTATCATTTCTATCAATTAAAAAAGATTTCTAATAACAACCAGTGATCGATTCGTTACTGTATAAGTAACTGTTACCCTTTAATTACTAACTGCAAAAATCTAAAAAAAAATATGTTTCTATATTGCCGTTGTCTGCAGCCATAGAGTCATTACTTATATCTAAAATTCTCCATTGGGTCGCCTCTCAAGCATCTAAACCCAAAACAGGTAAATCTAGTATTTGTAGTCGCTTGGTACGCACCAAGTTTTTTAAAACTGTAAATAGTTAGTTTTTATGAATAAAACTCACTTTTAGATTTTAATTTGGATGTTTTTGGTTTGCATCGGTCTTCACGTCTACTATACACACTATCACAATCATTAATATTCAAAAGAGAATTCCTTGGCGCGGTACTTGAGAATTGTAGATCTGATAATGAAATTCTTCAATGCTTTTTATTTTTTAAGTTTTCTTATCCAAACCAAAGGCGGACCACAAACGCATTCCAATTTATCTTTTGTTTTAGTTTATTGTAAAATGTACCACGTTACAAGAATCATACGTTATTCATTAAGCTCTGTTCTTTTTATTCTGTGTGTGAAATACGGCATTCTTCCATTGACATTATTTACAATACCTACAAGTTAAAATTTTTCAATCTAAATGTCGCAAAATAATAATGGCATCTTTATAATGCACAGATTTGAAGAAAATAATATTTTGGATATTTGGATATTTCTAAGTATCACTTTAAGTAACAAGTCCGAAGGAAAGTTCAGAACATTGTTAGCATATTAAATGCGCAGTGCGGTCAGATGTTACGTCGTCGTCTAACGCATAAGCTGTTAATGTTAGAATGTAATAACGTTGATTTAGATCGATCGATGATCGATCAGAGATCAGTCGAAACATTTCATAATTTTAAAATGTCCCTTACAGATCTGCTAAACCAATGCAAACAGTTTTGGATAGAAGCATCTCCTCAGCGTGTGGATAAAAGCCATATTTAAAGAAGTCGTTCACAAATTTACTGTTAGCAGTACATTTCTGCTCAGGAACTATACCCACGTGATGACTAAAACTTCAAGCGTACTTTTAATGTTTTTGTTGTGTATTTTAAAAATGGATATAATTACAAATATCTCTTCTAGTCACTCAGCGCCCCCTACCTCCTCCAGTTGAGATAAAGGTGGCTTTTGTATAGAAAACAATATACACAGCCATTTTAGATTATTTGTGTTTGCTCAGCGCGTGTACAATAGTTAAAGCCGGCATGAAAAAACTCAGCGCCATTCTTTCTCTTGGTGTGCGCATGCGCCTCAACAGCGCCATTCTTTCTCTTGGTGTGCGCATGCGCCTCAACAAACATTTTTCAATCTTTTTTTTAAAGAACAGGGGAGCCGTAAACCAGTTGGAAACTTCAGAATAAAAGGGAAAAAAAAACAAAAACCTTTGCATATTTGTTAAATATTAATTGTCATTTTTTCCTGCGAAATAAAAACAGTAGAACTTTTTCTTTAGAATCTATCGTCTGCACGTGTTCTCCTGCACCTGTGTGAGGAGCCGGAGGCGGTGCTCACGCTGAGCAGGAGACGTGGCCGCGTAGATAGGCGAAAATCAAGAAAGGACGTGCAGGGGGAATAAGGTGACTCTCCCATGATGAAGTTACCGGAAAACATCGGCAGGGAAATTACCAGAACCTTTTCCAACAAACTCCACCCCAAATCACTCTTTGTGCGGCGGACCGAGAAGAATGCTTAAGCCTGTATTTTGTATATTTGTTTCTTTTCTCTAAAAACAGAAAGAAGAAATCTAACATTGTGCAATACAGCGTGTGGTGGACGAAGAACACTAACTACTGAAAAGGCCAACCGACCAAGCATTCACGGGGCGAGACCGCCTCGCTGAAAGACTACTTTGGTAACTTGCCAATCAATACATAAAATTAAATGTCGGACATGTACCCTCTCGAACATCCAGATTATGTAATCTTTGGCGAATGTGATTTTATTTATTTATTTTTTTGTTTTTCTCAAGCAAGGAATAAGGAACTTAGTGACTTTTTTTTTCAGGGGTTAAAACAAATGTTTATCGTTGTTTGATGAGGTCGGCTATATCACAACGGAGCCAAGATCTGTAAAAGTATTTAAGGAGGCGGTAGACAGACACACACACAGAAACACACATATCTGGGCCCCGCAGACACTGCTTGCTCGCTCGAGGGTGCAGCCGTCGGCCAAGAAAAATAGAAGGGAAACCGAACGAAAACATATGGCGGAGGACGTCTTTGATCTTTTTTGTTGGTTAAATATTTTGAAAAACTTTCTCCCGAAAAATCATTAGTTTTTTTCTTTTGTCTCCAGCTTTTTACCAGCCAGGATATTTTCTATTATTCTAGACGATCTGTCTGCATAGGAAAGACACAGAACATCATGAAAGCTGAGAATTTCGGAAACGCTAGATCATCTCTCTTTCTCCTTGTTAAACGTTTACAATAAAGCCCCATTATTTTTGAAAGGGTTAATCACAGAAGAGCGTCACAGAAGTTTGGTTTACTTCCGGATATGATATGTACCTTGCCACGTAACTTCGAAAAGAACGAATACATGTAAATGGTAGTGTAAATATCAATTGTTGTTTTAATTTTATTTTACCTCAAGAAAAAGAGGTGTAAAATATGACCAAGAATAACAATATATTCTAGATAAACCCCTGATTGTGTTTTTGACTTTTTGGTTTGTTTGTTTTCTGCTTTCATTTAAGTCGGGTTATTATCAAAAACCGGGCCCGGCTCTGGGATTTTTCTATTGGAGGAGAGGCAATGAAACTTACCATAATTGCGAGGCTTTTAAATATATCTGCAAGCGCCAAGGTTATTTGTTCTGCATATATTAGGAGAAGCATAAAATTCTTTTACAGAAAAAACACCGTTTATTTAAAAAAAATAACGCTAAGCGTAACCTTGTCTGTTTCGGATTTTTACAGTTACTAGGGATTATAATTATAAATTAACTAAAATCCCAGCACACTTATATATTAGAAAATAGTAACAGAATTTTTAATGAATGGAATAAATTACAGAAATACTGTAGTTAATATTGAGAGTATTAATAAATTTAACAATCGTATTGATGGCTATTTTTGTTCTGTGGGGTCGCTTACGTAATCCATGATGGCTTCAGTCTTTTTATAATTACTTAAATAAACTAACTTAAACTGAATTAAAAAAATGTTTCGTGTATTCAGATTCGTCACTGACATTTTATGTAGTGAACTCAAATTTAGTTTCTTTATTACAAATGCATGCTAGTGTTATTCTAGCAGATGTGATTCATTCCTTGTTCATGCATGCTATTTTATATTCTTATTTTTTAAAACTGCAAATTGTGAAGTCAGTTTGAAAACGTGTTACTGTCATTTAATATAACATTATTTCTAATGTTTTAGTTAATTATTTACACAGCAAGCAAATGGGAACATTTTTTAAAATTCGGATAAACTATGTCATTTTTAGAAAAGATTCTCAGTTTTTCATATGCTCCAAATACTTCATAAAGATTGTACTAAGGACAAAAAACTAAAATTGCATCTCTTTTCTCACAGTTAAATCATCTTTATTTTTCGTTTTCATAGTTGTATTGTTATGTTTTTCTTTTTAGAAGGTCTCAACTTCATGACACCTTTAGGTAAATAGCATGTAATGTATACACTTAAGAATTCTAAATTAAAGCGCATTTTAGAAAGATTTTTTAGAAGATAATCTATTTCATGTGGCAGTCGCCTACACTCACGATTTATCATGTAAATACACATTACTTAGTTGCAACGAGTTCTATGCTTTATATATATATTTTAATTAAATCTAATTATAACATATGACATCCATTTAAAGAATTTATTAAGGATGTTGTCGGTAAGTAACAAATAACTATTAATTCTTATTTTAGAGTGAACATGTCAAAGATAACAAGAACATAATTAAAAGATAATAATGATGAATAGTACATAATCGTTTTAGCCATCTTGTATAGCTAAGCATGGATTAGCTATCAGAGGACAAGAAAGAAAAGTGAAATACCGTGACTGCATTCTTCGGAAAAGATCTGATACTTACTGTATACAGAAAGCAAATGAATTAAGAATGGGAATAGACCCAAGTTTTCACTCTTGCTTACTGACTAGCCTTGCTCTCGCATTGAAAAACATTTTGCAGTGATTCTGGAAATAATGTAGGTTCGTATACGAATACCTACCTACCTACCTGCCTAGATGTCTACCTTGCAGTTAAGGTAATAAGCCATTACGCTTTCCAGCAGGCCAGACTAAGATAGGATTTGACAGGAAAATTAAGTCTTGAAGACTTCTGGTTCCATTTATTGCTCAGAGCATCAACGGTATTTATAGCTTATAAACTATTGTTGGATACAGAACCAAACTTTTCGTAGATGTAATGAATACTGCAAAGTAAATGTACTTCTAATTCTTAAAATCTGCATTAAATTCAAAATTCGCTAAGACGTTTACCCTCCATATCTACAAAATATCAGTTTATAATTTAACTGAAATGAAACATTAACTCCTAGCGAGTGATATACCAATAATTTTATTATTTTTTGCTTGTAAGAAAATCAATAGAAACTTCTGTAATGAATATTGGCAATATGACAGACATTTTCTTTTTTTGTAAACATTAACTTCATTCGTATTTTTCTTCGAAAAAGAAATCAAAATCTTTATATATTTTATTTTCTGCATTGATTCTAACAAAAAGTAAAAAAATTTAATTTTAACGTTTTTAAAAGGAATTAATCCGCACGTGTTTATATACTACTAATCACCTTAAACCTTTTAAAATATTTTATTATTATTATAAACAATAAATAAAATTATTTAAAAAATTAATATAATATGCATTTGCACCTTAATTTTGGATAGTTTCCGTGTTCAAATGTTTTTGTTCCTTTTGTTCTTTTCAGTAATTTCTATAGTGTTTCTAGGCACATAAATGAATGGAATATTGAAACGCACTGATGACAATTTTGTATATTTATTTTCTGTAGTTTACACTTTTGTTCTCAGCTAATATGAAGGCGCCCTTAACCGAGCTTCCACTCCATGGATAATGCGCAGGGAGACTTCTGCTACACAATATAGGAGAAGAATTTTATAATATCATTCACAATGGGGTTAGGAAATGAATATTAATTTACAAGAGAGCAACCTCCAGTAAAAAGCTAGCTGTAAATGTAACCAGTTTCTTGTGTCGGGAGACATTTCGTTATCGATAACGGGAGGAAATGAGAACAACTGGTAATAGGTAGAAAATGTTTACGCTGCTAGGGAATTCCTAAAAGCTCGGTAGGTAAACCCTGACTTGACCCGAGCCTGCACTCTCTGTCTCTGGTACACCACCCGGTTTCAATTCCTGGTATTAACAAGAGAGAAAACGCGCGCAGTATCAACACATTAAGACCCCAGCCTACAGAAAGATACAAAAATACAAATTACTGCAACAGCCACAGGGAAAGACAACTTTCAACATTCACTTCTAATTAACTTATTATCCAGTATCGCGTTCTTCCCTTCCTCAGTATGTAACCCTTTTCCCCCTTTCTTCCGAAAAAAAGAGAAAATACAGTAGTGTTGAATTCAATCTCTTTTTCGCCACTAGACGAGAGTTGCTTAAATATTTTGCACTCGGTGGCTGGATGCGCCCCAGCGCCCAGACAGAGAAAGGGCGCGCCAGCTAGATATTGTTGCAGCTCAGACTTGTTTTTAACTGGGCCCCTTCATAACTAGGTTCCATATTTCCCCTTTTTGATGTGTGCGTGCTGCGTTCTGTCAGAAAGCGAGCGAAGAAATTCCTGACGACAGGTTCTCTTCCCCCACTCGTTATAATTAAACTTCATCGTTCCCTCTCTCCTTCTTTTCCGCTCGGCTCCTCGCTCCTTCATTCTCTCCCCACTTCCGCCCACCCGTCCTGCTATTTACTATTTCATCAGCGCTCTCCCTAATTAAATTAGGGCCGTTTGTAATTAGCCGGGACAGTTGCGTTTGTCAGCTTTAAGGAGTCGTGACTCGTGGAAACGGAGGCGGCGTTAGGGGTTCGTCAAGGGCAGCAGCGGCAAAATCAGGGTTGGGCTGGGTACATGTACAACTATGGCAGCAACATGCTAACAAAGGAGGATAGCGAGAGAATGGACAAAACAGACTGTGATGGTTTCAAACAAACAATCGGTGAATACGAAATGAGCACCTAGAATAGCTGCCACCGAACGACTGTCCGTGTTTTTTTGGTCTATTTTAGAGTATGTATTTGTACTGCATTTATTTATTTTTCGCTGTATGAATTATACGTATTTTTAAACTTTAAATTGCGACGATGCAACGAAGTTAGTCATTAAAGAGGTGCAATGTTCCATCAGTCAGAGATGATTTAATTTCTACCTCGTGAACACATTTGCATGCTTTCGTTGTTGTTTCTTTGTATGTATGATGGTGTGTTTGTTGTTTATTTAGACTAATGTCAGGTTCAGAGTAAAAAATCCGCTTTCAATAAAATTACTTTTAGTTTAATGTTACAGATCATATGAACTGGTCTACCCTTAAAGTCTTCCATAAATGCTTTGCTGCTGATTTAGTAAAAACTCTTCCACCGCATTAGGAAGCGACTTATCCGATTATTTATGCGTTCGTGACTTTAGAAACCCCTATTTTTAAACACAGCTCTAGACAGCAATAGACAGGTCTGCTGTGAACAAGCTTCTATCTGTAACATGACTACGATACACCCGTTAGCAACATGTACATAATTTCAGAGATTCCTATTTCAGTATTTCCGCTTTTCTGGGTTGTAACGTCAATTTCTGAATTCTTACGGCAATTCCTAAAAGTATTAAAAGAAGGAAAAATATTTTAAAAAGTAGGGTTAGGGTTAAAAATAGGGTCTGCTTATTTCATCTTTGCTCACGATTTCATTTGAAGTCTTCTGCAAAAAAGTATAGACCTTTTCCTTACCAAGAGAGAATTTCTAAGAATGGACGCTGATTGCTGTAGCGTAGAATTAAAAATTACTTCAGACACTAAAGAGGTAAGAACTCTAATAAAATAAGAACTTTACTAAAATACATTTTATACTGAAAGAAAACAAATACGAGGGCTGTCGAAAGGTATCCAACCATAGACTGGGGGGGGAATTACGCACTTAGTGGGGTTTAATTGCTAATCTCCTTCGAAGTAGGCCCCTTGTGCCTCCACACACTTAGCCCAGCGATTCTTCCACTGTTGGAAGCACGTCTGGAATGCTTCTTCCGGAATGGCTCTCAGCTCCGCCGTCGCATTCTGCATGATGTCCTCTCGGCTCTCAAAGCTGGAGCCTTTCAGTGGCATCTTCATTTTTGGGAACAACCAGAAATCAGAAGGAGCCATGTCTGGAGAGTAGGGGGCCTGGCGAACGAGCAAAATGCCTTTCTTTGTCAAGAAACCTTGGATCAGCTGCGACGAATGAGCCAGGGCGTTGTCATGATGCAGCTGCCAGTTTTGCGAGGCCCACAGATCAGGTCTCTTGCGCCAAACTGCATCACGAAGACGTCTGAGGACTTCCTGATAGTACTCCTTTGTAACTGTTTGTCCTTCTGGTGCGTAATCGTGATGCACAACGTCTCGCTAGTCGAAGAAAACAGTCAGCATCACCTTGATTTTTCTCCGGACCTTGGCGGCGTTGAGTGCTTCTATTGTGATGACTGAGCTTTGGTTTCCGAGTCGTACCCGTACACCCACGTCTCATCTCCAGTTATCACGGTATTCTGGAACTCAGGATCCCTGTTGGCAGTATCCAGCAGGTCCTGCGCAACCTCAAGACGAAGTTGTTGCTGTTCCTGAGAAAGCAGCTTGGGCACAAATTTCGCTGTCACTATGCGCAAACCCAAATCCTCCATTAAAATTGCATGTGCAGAATCTTTACTGATCCCAACCTCATCACCAATTTCCCGCACCGTCAAACGACGATCCTCCATTATCAAGGTCCGCACTTTCTCGATAACAACTGCATTGCGGCTTGTTGACGGACTCCCGGAACGCTGATCACTCTCCACTGATGTGCGGCCATCTTTGACCCTGTTGTACCATTCTTTAATTTTGGTAACACCCATGGTATTGTAACCAAAAGCCTGTTGAATTTTGCGAATTGTTTCCGCTTGGGTGTCTCCAAGCTTTTGGCAAAACTTGATGCAAGATCGTTGCTCCACACGTTCCGTTATCACAGGCGAAATGAAAATGCGACGAGTAAGTAGTACAGTACCTCACACGCTGGCTGCCTGACAGCGACTGACGCATCCAGCAAGCCCACCAAAAAATCACGCATGCGCATGAAAGCATGCGGCTCCACTATGCACACTATTGCCTCCCTAACGTCATTACTTCCCACTGGAAAAAATTAAGTCGGGTACTTTTTCGACAGATCTCGTATGTAGTCTATACGCATATAAACAATATATCTATTAAAATAAAACCAAGTTAATAATATATCTTAGTAGATATTTTGTCGTTTGCCAGTACCCTACTGATTTTAGATCTCATGTGATACTCTGAATATTAACAATGAATGGCAATTTGGATATTAAGCGATAGTGTCAATCATGAATAGAAGTATGATATTGAACGGAGGTTTGAATCTTGCATGGCAAATATAATATTAAGTGGTAGTCTGCTTTTTTCAGCAGAATGGATATCTGGAGATGGTTTATAATTTTCAGGGAAGTTTAGATATTAAGAGGCAGTATATATGTTGTGTTGACGTTTACAATTATGTAATAGTTTAGCTATTATGCAAAAAGTTTCAACAAATGCTATCGAGTTACCTAGTGTATATAATAATAAATCTAAGGCAATTCTCGCGGCATAACTAATTAATGATAGTTTTAATATCGAATATTTGCAACCAAATAAAATATTACAATAAAGTTTGAAATTAAGAGTTACTTTTGTCACGGTTTATTCAGTCAGCTCTACAACATTCTACCTCTGTCTCGTATTGATTATTTCACCAGATGTCACCCGCAATCTTGTGACAATGCGTTCTAGTCCTCTGTCATGGCTTGATGCATTTCCAGAATAGTTCCAAGAACACGTGGTTGTTGTTCAATGTACCTAGCTAGTTAATCTCACACATGTTCTTTGGGGTTTAGATTGAGGGAACAAGCAGACCATGGAAGAAGTTGGATATTTTCCTTTTCAAGTTGACTTACGACTACTGCTGCACGATAGACTCTTGGTTTATTGCCTGAAGTAAATAGATGATCGAAACTTCGTGATAACGATATAAAAACAGGTCGTAAGTAGTGCTGACATATAACAGCTCCACGAGAGAATCAGTTCACTTTAGTGGTAACGTGACAGTATCCCAGACTAGAACATCGTTGTCATCCAAATCTTTTCTCTCCAACATATTTTACAGTCATAGTTACGTTCTTTTTGTTCTCACTAAGCGCCTAAATAACTGTCAGCAAAGCGAACGTTGAATTAATTTTCATCAGGCAAGAGAACCTGGCTCCAGTCTACCAAAGTCCGGGGCAACTGAATCATAGTGCACTCCAACCTCGCTCTATGGTGGTGGTGAACCAGACTTCCAGCCTGCAGAATAGCAGAATGTAACAAATTTCATACACTTTGATAGAAGATACGAGTCTCACATCGACTTGCCGTAATTCGTCCTGGATGCCACGTGCTGTTAGTGTGGTTACATCAAGTCAGATAGACGTTTTAATGGATGGACGTTGTAACAATCAGTACCGCTGTGGCGCCACCAAGCCATCCTTTCCTAAAATAAATTGGTCTCTTCGTTTCACCGCCAAAGTCAGCTGATAATCATACCAAGTTCATCAGCAACACCAGTTTGTCTGTTTATTGTTCGTAGCCTAGTATGACTGGGTATCACTGCTCAGTTAATCGTCGTCGAAGAGCCATACTCTCGGTATTCAGTAACTTTATTATGTGAACATTCGTGACAGGTTTTATAGCCGATTTTTTTTTCATTTTATTCAAATTTGGAATCACCTGACACCCCAGCCTGAGAGAAAAAGCTAGGTGCAGCACATGAAGCAGTACAACTGTCACATGACTCAAATCTTGAGTTGACAAAGAGTTGAAGGATCATATGACATTTACAGTGGCCAAGGCGATTGTAAATAGCAGGTCGTACAAGAAATCTCTCTCATATGAAATATCCCTATGAATAGCTTTCTTTTATTTGAGCAACCAAACTCTAATCCAACTAATAGAAGACATTTTGGTGTTGTTTGTTTAAAGTTTGTCCAGCAGAATAGATATAAAGTTTCGGCATGCTAACGTGGAGTGACCGACGGTCTTTTCACCAGAGATACTGTATAAAATTGGAACACCAAGAAAAACTACAGAGGCGATACGTGGTTAATCTTAAAGCACCTCGTCGATCCTAAACGTTGATTGATCTTTGTGCATTTATAGCATATAATGCATTCAGTCCGTTTGTTGAAGTTAAACAGGAACGCCCCTCCTACTAGAAAATACGGTGGTTAACGCTTCTCTTGCTCAATTCTTGAAAAATCTGGAAAGAAAAGAAAAAGGGAAAGAAAAGGGGGCATTATAGTCAAGGAGTCGATTGTATAAACAACAAAATCTCTTTTACTATCACTACTATAACTAGCTTTTTCTTCATTTACAGACTCCGAATTTTCTGTCGGCACTTTCTCACAGCCACATCTGGCGCATTAATAAGAAGATGAAATAACAAAATATAAATGTAAGCCATAACACTTCAGCAGTTTCTGCGAAAAATTCAGCTGCGAAGGAAATTCGATCCGTTTGAAGCGATTTTGCTTCGAGACATTTGGTGAAATCGTTACTTTCCTTCGTTTTGTGTTGTCTCTCTCGAGAGTTAGCTCCCTTGATCTTTACCATTACAACCACTAGTTATTTTAAATACGATAAATGGTTTGATTCTATAAGTATAAAATAAATACTTTTTTTTACAAAAATGTGAAATTCTATTAGAACATTTAAATGAAAATAAATCTGCTTTATAAAAGTTAAGTTATAAAACATTTTTTTATTTAACAAAGTTGACAAGTAACTTAAAGAAGAAGACCAAAGAATATTTTTCTTGTAAAAATTAAATATTCCAATTTAAAATTGTAACGTTTTAATAAAATTAATTTAATCAATTTTAACGTATTGATAGTTCTTCGGTTTTTAACCACATGTTTATGATATTAGATTAATATTATATCTGGGAAGATACATTGGAGTGATACATTGTATATTTTAACCATACCTTTAAGGGCGGCCGGAGATAGACTACTAGACTGTCATGGTTGAGGGCTTGAGTTTGAATCCCGGTCGAGATTCGCTCGGTTTGGCATATGTCCTTGGCAAACTTATTTCCTTGCGTTACTTCACCAGCCGACTGCATGTGTTTTCACGGCGCTCAAGTTTCCTCTCCTACCTCCAAATGAATTTCTAGTAGGGCTTTCCGGGCACGTGTGGGGTAGGTTCAATGGTAACTGTTGACGGGCTTGCAGCTTGACCACAATACCTAGATAACTCGCTCGGTCACTAAGACCAATAATGCATATCTTCCCTCTTCTAGCTCACTGCTGTGAAATGTTCTTAAAATATGGGTTCGACAAAAAGATGTTGGTCAATCAACATTATTATTATTTAGAAGTTACAGTAAACAATCTTAGTTTCCTTATTAGTCCACATCAACTATCTTTTAGTGGTATGCCACAGAGTTCTCTACTTCAGGATTCTCTTGTTATTAATTTGTTACATAAATAATATTAACAGTGAGTGTCGTGGACGTGAATATAGAAAGAGCAACAAAAGTTTTGTTACAATGTAAAAATTTTCGATAGGATTAATATACCAATTACAGTAAAAAAGAGGTTGGTCAATCAAGTGAAAACTACAATCAAACACTACAGTATGTAAAATTATTCAAATATAAAATATGGAACTTAATGTCATTATTACATGGGTGGTATTAAAATACAATTTGTTGTTTGAAGTAAATTACTAACAAAAATATTAATGCTCCTTGCTTGCGCTTAGATCTTAACATCTTGGACGGTCTGTGCAGTCTGAGAATTCATATGTAAAAATAAATATCAAAAAGAACTTAGTATAGTGTTCCCATATTTTGACCATTTAGAGTATGCAGAAAGATTAAAATTATTAGAATTCACCAATATAAATTTTACACGTTGGAGATGAGATCTCATAGAAATTGTGAAAACTATAATGCTGTTTGGACAGGTATAATTATTTTAGTTATCTATATTTACCAATAATAGGAATCATAAATATGAATTGGCTAGAGTTTCAGCATTACCTTTTTTTCTTAAAAGTAATAACAGAATTGTAAATGAATGGAATAAATTGTCGATTTGAGTAACTGTCGGTGTAAAAATTAATACTGAAAGATTGTATTTATCGGAAATTTTTTCCATCTAGGAATATCTAAAATCTTCTGACTTATAATAACTAAGACTAATCTAAGCTAAATACTACAGCTCGGAACGAATTCATAGTAGTGCTGCAGCTTTGGGGTGAAGGCAGACTTCTGTACTCAACCAGAATTGCAGTGTGCATCAGAAACATGTAGCAGCTGGTTAGACGTAAAACTTGTAGACACCACAGCCTCGTTGATAACTAAGGATAAAAACATCACCAGAGGATTAAAACTTGTATAATAACATTCATCATCAGAATCGATTTTAACTTACTATTTTCTCCTGTTCAATGTTTAGATGCACTACTGAACGCAGATAATTTATATTTTCCTGTCATGGCGACGGTTTGAAAATCTAACTTGTTTCACGCCGAGATTATGTCAATTGCTGCTCCTTGTTGATAGAATCCCTGTCGTAATTTCCTTTTCTTCCATAATCAAATCAGACGTTTTGTAGACGTTGATCTGTTTACAGGTTAATATAAAAGATAGGGCTCTCGTTGGATTGCTTTGTTATTTTTTCCCCTTTACTTTTATCGGCTTTCCTGTCCGGGTCGTCTAATGTCCAGAACTCGCCGTCCATTGGATAGACAAAATTTGATTGCGGATTTAGCAGCATAATGCTAAGGAAAAATTCAAAACATTTTTTGACTACAGGTAGCGCGTATTACCAAGACATTTTGGAAAACGTTATGGAATATGTATTGTACTTAAGCGGAATGGTGATTTTATTAAACATATCTCTATATGAAACATAACTTTAGACTTTCCATACCAATTTTATGTTTGTGTCATTAACAGTCTGTTAGTAATAAATGTGCAAAATCATAGCGTTTCATCTGGAACAATGTAAAATAAAAATATTCAATTATAGTAAAAAAACATTCCCAAATTAATATAAATCAAGAAATCCAAATCAGGGGTAAACGTTCGTGATCTAGCGATCTTATTTATACAGTATACAGATAAAATTTAAAGAAACATTTTTTAATGTTGAATTTAACAAATGTCTTTACCATAAAACGTCAGAATGAGACCATATATTCTTTATTAAATCAATTAACTTAAAATTAAAAGATTTACTCTAAAAAACAAGTTATACATAAAATAAAATTAAAAATTAAAACTCTAAGACTATTTTAATGGCCTCCAACAGATAAGTAATTTTCTATTTTAAGTTACAATTTCACTGTCGTTTCATTTGTGACATAATGTAATGATTTATTCCATAGCTAACCTAACATCATCATAATCTCTCTTTGTTGACATAATGTAACCTAACTTGACATCATTATAATCTGTCTTAGCTGACAAGATGTATTTTAGTTTAACTTATCAAAATCCTTCTTCTTCACTCCCTTATAATCTCTCTTTTATGAAATAATGTATATCATCTGACAACGATGTAATCTTCCTTTTTTGATGTGTACATGTATCGTTATAAAAATGTTTTCCTGCTGACGTCATTAGAATCTTCCTTTGTTGACACGATGTATCCCATCTGAATGTCATTATTCTATCAGTTTTCAAATATGACGTTGCGATTGAATACATTTGTAACTTCAACCATTTACTGTTAAGTGTGTTTATTTGTTTGTTTTCAATGTTAGGATTTTTTTGTATTGACCAGTTTATGTATAAAAACATCGTTATATTTTTGGCCTCTGAAATACTCTTGTTTATAATCGTTGCTCTGATCTAAGGATAAGCGTTCATGTTTCTCTCTCTCTCCCTCTCTCTCTCTCTAGAACTACAGTCATACCTGTGGGCAGCATTAAAATAAAAATAGCCATTACCTTATATATGTGTAAGTTTATGGCAGAGATAACTACTATGTCCAGCAGTCCGTTACGTCTTTATAAATCGTAACTCTCAATAAACACGCGCTCTAAATATGGAACATTAATACGAAGGTGCACAACTGTTTATTGTGTATTGATGTCACTATTTCTCTGTAGGCGTCACCACTATCGATTAATATACACGAAAACAATGCTTCATAATGGTCAGTGGGTATTAACAAATGTTGTTATTACGAAGTTGGAGCCGGTCTTTGTTGGCAGTCCGTTTTTTGTCGCTGCCTTATCAATTACCGGCTGCTTCAATAACTATAGTCTGTAGTCAGGCCGCCATAATTCCTGGGCTCGTGAACAATACAGCGCCCGTCCATTTCCCCAGTGCCAGACGCCTGGTGGCCGGCTTCTCACTTCATATCTTAATGAATATTAATACTGAAATCAAAAGGAACGGCTTTGAAAATCTCGTTATTGCCTACCAAGGGACAGTTGTGTGTAACCCTGCAGCCGAGCGGATAATGACGTGGAGGGCGATGACAAATTTAGAAACCGGGAGAGAAAGAAAAAAAGAGAAACGATACTTGGATGATGGGGGGGAGGGAGCCAGCCATGGATGTCTGCTTTAGAAGCCTGTTGAAAGCGAGGTCTCGTCGAGGATTGTGTCGTCTGCGTCAATCAGTCGGCGCGTCTATATAGTATGTCTGGCGTTCTAACATGGCGTGCGTTCAGACTGGATTTGCTACATCAATATCGGTTCGCGTGAGTGCCCAAACAAAGAATTTAATACTGCCTTTAGAAAATTACTCACTGTAGATGTTTGTGTGTGTGTGTGGTGTGTGTGTGTGTGTGTGTGTGTGTGTGTGTGTGTGTGTGTACATATGAAAGTAATGCTTCTAAAAGAATTGTTAATAAAATCCAAAGCTTCACCCATTCAAACATCTTCACTAAAGATTCTCACATAGCAGAACAAATATGTTCATTTAAGGGGAAAAAAAGTTTTTATTTTTTCTCGGCAGCTGAGAAAAAAGGGGTCTATATTCTAACCAAGGTGAAAAAAAATATTTGGATTCATTAAGAATAATAATGGACGACAGGTAAAGTATAAAAGGCGCTTGCGGTTACCGTTGATGGAATGAAGTGTCGGTACCTGGATAGAAGTGAAATGGTCACATCTATTTTTGCGTTGAACTCGATCTGTTTTAGATGCGATGTCATGAAAAAAGCAGAAGCTCTACTGTTCGAACATTTAAGAATGAATGAGTTTTTACCTTGCCTGAAAATATGAATCAAAAGAATTGAGTTTTATAGTTCTTTTTAAAGAAAGATTGTCTCTCGAGATCCAGATGGTACCTTCCTGACAATGTGTGTAATATCTGTTCTTGATCGATTTTCATCCTTTGGAATACACTAAACAAGGAAAACACCTGTACGGAATGTCGTCACTATATGCTAATCTGATCTGGAAGTGTGAACCTAAGGTAATATCTTCTACTAACAAAGACTTTGAAGTCATGGCAGTTAGTATGGATGTAGCTGAATTTACAAATCTCGATTTGGTACAAAATATGGAGTATATAAGGTCATCCGTAAGAATCAGAAAAGTGACCGAGAGGTAAGAGTCTTGCTGGTCTTCAGCCAACCTGACAAAGAAATAATATAATACAGATCATACAAACCCGTTTATACTAAAGAAGATTATATAGTTTTAATAAAAGGAGAATGATGTAAATGAAGTCTGTTCTTATGCCGAAGTGGTGATAACGAAGGAAGAAAAGTATATTAGATATGTTTAAATACAAGCAGCATGTATGCTTGTAAAATAAAAATTAATAGTAGGATATATTACAAATAGAATTTAATGATTTTGCTGCAGGGGCCATCTAGTATGATGTTGGCGCTTGCAAAATGACTATATACTGGATATAGATTTGTTATCAAGATAATTATTTTGTCTGGCTTTTGTTTATTCATATATTTGTATGTTGATAAATTCTTACATAACATGTTTTCTTATATTTTAATACATGTAAGCTACTTTTATCAGTTTCCACGAAACCATTGTCATCTTTACTGTTAAATGATATTTGTATACTGAGCACCCACTCGTAATAAATACAAACTAACTATTTCTTAACGAATTTATATTTTTACTCTGATCTATCAACAAAGAAAAAAATTTTATGTTGTTAAAGTATTTGATTAAACTGCATTAAGACTGATCGACTGTTTGCTGACAACTAAAACTTTTAAATCATCCTGCCGAAGTAAAAGAATGCTGTGCTGCAACAAAACTTACTGTTGTTCTTTGCAAACTTATCTGGATGAGAACCTAAAGCACAAAAACAACGCATTTATGTTGTGTATCAACTATCAAACAGCACTTACATGTTTCAAAGCAGTGCAGCGATTCGACGGTGGACGGTACTCGTCAGTTTCATACCATCGCCACGTGGCTTTGCAGCACATTTACAGTAACTGCTGTCCCTGATAAAGTCTAAACATTTTTGGCATAACAGGGATTTGTAACATGTTAAAATAAAAGCCTATTTTACCTACAGTAGATTGCATACAATAAGAGGCTTCTGCTTACGTTCAACGACTAGAAAATAGAAAGAGCTTTTTTTTTGTATACATACATTATTTTCTGGAATCAACTTATGTTTGTCCTTTAATCGAATGAAGAAGGGCGTTTAATTGTTTGTATACGCTGTTGTCCTCGATACTGAACAATTTTGCTTTAAAACAGTGTTTGTCAGGTGTGTTTTCTTCTGATTATACTGCTCCAACGTTTACATACAATTTGTTTCTGTAAATTCCAGGGCTGGATAAAAGATATTTTCATTTCTGGCTTCGTGTCTTGCTCAGTGAGAAACTAACTTCTCTTCTTTCTGGCGAAATTACTAACTTATGAATGGACTCTAAAAACTCCTCGTTATTTCTAAATGTTATTTGATTGATAATAAAAAATCATCAACTTTGTAAATGTGTGGAGCCCGGCAATAGATGGCTTAGTGCAATTTTCTAATATTCTATAATTTTGTATTTAAAACAGTAAAAAACCTACCGATTTATATATGCAACAATGTGCTAGTGGTGGCAAAACTGATCTAATGGAGGCAATACTTCATTATTATTATTATTATTATTATTATTATTATTATTATTATTATTATTATTATTATTATTATTATTATTATATTATTATTATTATTATTTATTATTATTATTATTATTATTATTATTATTATTATTATTATTATACTAAGTTTAAAAGTTTTTTTTTTAATTAGGACTATGCTCCTAGTAAGGGTTAACAAAGGTATATTTACTTATTTGTTTAACTTTACAACTCCAGTTAAATAATTTTCCCAACAATTTAAAATGCAAATAAACTGTTTTTATTATGTCGTATAAATTTATTTGTATTCATTCGTTTATTAGCAGTTGACATCAAGTGGGATTAAGTAGAAATATCGGTTCCTACTTCATGCGTGCTAACTTTAGCTGGTCACGTTTCCACAAGATGCCCCAACTGCTTGAGTCAGTAAACTCTTGCAATTTAATTCAGTCTAGTAGAAATCTCCATCAGTTCAACGACTGCCTGTTGACGATAAAAGTTTACTATATCAGTAGATAACTATACATTCTTACGGACAACTAAAACAAGAAAAACATATATGGATGGACCAACTGGTGCATTTAATGTGAAAAAGATAAACTTTATCGCACAATTGTTTTTTTTTCCACTTCGACTGAGAGTTTTCTCTAAATAAAACCAAATTGTTACATTTCAATTATTTTCTTATTCTTTGATGTGATGAATAGATACGGTGTGCTTTTTATATATGTTTGGATTTCTATCACTCACTTATTTTAAAATATAGAAGATATTCTTTGGTACTGTTATATGAAGATTTAGTTTATAGTAATGTTTTATTTAAGACGTAATCTTCAGCTTACAAAGCATTCTTTTATGAATATTCATTTACTTATGTTGCTAATTAATTTTAAAATACAAGAGATTTTCGTTGTTGTTATATAAGTTTTTCTAGGAGCTATTCAATTTTAAGTGTAATGCACAGTTTAGAAATTGTTTTGTTTATTTATTTAAAATACGAAATATTCTTTATTATTATTATTATTATTGTTGTTGTTGTTGTTGTTGTATTTTTTCCTAGTAGCTTTAGCTTTAGTGTTTAAAATGTAATCTACAGCTTAAAAATGTTTCTGAGGGTGTTATTTATTTATTTATTTTTAAATAAGACCAATGAGATTTATATAGATATCCACAGACTTTCAAGCCACACTGTACTTATAGTTTAAGGACAAGGTTTTAGTGAAAAAAATATGTAACGTCTGTCATACATAAGCTGGTATTAGAAATGTACTTTCGTTCTCTCTGTGTGTAAGAATTTGTCTGTCTGTTTTTTGTATCTATTTATTTGCTTTCACCTGCTAGTATTAAAGAAAGCAAATGTTCAAGGTTTAAATAAGAAATCTCTGAAATCCTCCGTGTTTCATCTGTATTATTCGTTTGAAAACAGTCAATGAGAAGATTTTGAAATATATCGCTGCAAGAGAGATAACAGAAGCGGTAATAACAAGGTGTGTAACGAAACCACTCATATATTTAAAAACTGGCAATAACAGGATTACAGAACATGGAAAAATATTACAAAGTGCTAATAGAACTGGTTAATGAAAGGACTTTTTAAATCAACATGTGTCACATGTACTACAGATCTATTTTAAAAGCCAATCAGCGAAATCTCCATCAGTTCGATAAGATATGAGAAAGAAATGTAATTTCAGAGCAGTTTTGTCTGTTGAAAATCTTCACATCACTTCCAGATCTTAAAGAAAATCATCCGAACAGACAGTAAACAATATCTAAATAGTTTGGATAAAAGAGATCGGACATCATCTGTATTGTTCTTATTAGTTTCCCCCTAGAAGAGGATAAAAAGGCAGTTCGTCCAAAAGGTGTAGGTGTAGGTGTGTGTGTGTGTGTGTGTGTGTGTGTGTGAAAGAAATTAAAAATACTCAAATGTCAAATACTTCGTAAATAGTCTGATGTTAAAGTCTCTTATACTATGTTATTTATTTATTTTAAAAAAAAAAAAAAATTTTTAAAATAAAAATATATTAAAAATATTATGTTTAAAGGCTTGTGCTGTATTTCGTGAGAAATATGAAGCAATTATGAAATGATCAGGTAGACTAAATTTAATTTTCAATTATTATCTTAACTTCTGTTGTTGTTTTAAATATTTAAATAAATTTTTTAAAAAGTAAAATTTTTATTGAGTTAAGTAAATGAAGTGTGTTAAAAAAAAGCAAATGATTGAAAGCTTCGGTAAATTAAGGTGGTATCAAAAATAACCAAGATCCAATTAATACTTTATCAAATTCAGCAAAATAATGAACAAGAAAAATATTTTCTAAAAAGTAAGTAAACAAATATAAATAAACAAAATACACCCAGCTCGATAACTGTGTCACATAAAAACGGTTTACATATTCACGTTTACGTGACTAGCTAAACAATAATTATATTGTGTGCTTGAGAAGATTTAGTATTTCAGAGAGCTATCAACTGCCATTAAGGTTACCTGGTATTTGTTGTCTGAGTAACTATTAAAAGAGTCGACTCTCTACACTAGAAAACAGAGATTTGCACTCGCCTGATTACTTATTATTTTATTTACTATACATGCTGTATCTTTTGTTTGATAATAGTAATTTCTTTTTCTAAGTATTATTTAGTGATAAAAATAATAATAACAGAATAATGGGAAAGTACTGAATTTAATTTTAATAGCAGTGTCTGTTATTTACTAGTAGAGTTGTTGCAAGAAATCTGGTTCAGGTTTCCGATAAATAGCGTACCTACTACTAACCAGTTGTTCCATCATGTGAGCGGTTACTATTACAGAGACAGCAACTACTCTAAGTGCTATTACACCAGGTGAGAAACACTCTTCTCTCAGCAATTAATTGTAGAAACTTGCATAGTCTACTATCATAAAAACTTTAATTTGATTCTCTCTCTCTCTCTCTCTCTCTCTCCTCTCTCTCTCTCTCTCTCTCTCTCTCTCTCTCTCTCTCTCTCTCTCATACACTCTCTCTTTTTTAGTACTTTGATCTCATCTCATTTAGTTTACTATTTTTATACATTTATTTGGTTTTTGTTTACTTTTTTATTATAATAACTCCCTTGTTTAATTAGTTTTATCCGCGTGTGGTGCGGGTGTGTGGGTACGTATCTAAATGTGGATTAGTTTGCTCAGATATAATAATAATAATATATAATAATAATAATAATAATAATAATAATAATAATAATAATAAGAATAATAATAATAATAATAATAAATAATAATAATAATAATAATAATAATAATAATAATAATAATAATAATAATAATAATAATAAGAATAATAATAATAATAATAATAATAATAATACTAATAATAATAATAATAATAATAATAGATTTGTTTCTTTTTGAAACTAGCCAAATACATGAAATCAGTTGCCTGGTTTCAGATAAATTTTACTCTTGTTTAGTATTCATACAGGATACATAGCTATATGAAAGTAAGAATATATTTAATAGAGAGGTAAGGTGCGCACACGCACACATACATTTGAGAAATCTCTCTAATATGTAGTAGAATGGTTTAAACGCACTTGTCCCTTGGTTGACAGAGAGTTTCAGCCACGCCGGATCGACCTTATAAATACGGTTTTCTGGCTCTTTGTAACTTATTTCTTTGTTTATTTTTTCTTTCTGTTTTCACATTTCTTCCACCTCTAATCAGAAGACATGTGATAGTTAAAATAGCCATTACCGTTACGTTCTTAAAAAGATTACGATTAGGTGCAAATTGAAGAGGTGAGGAGAATGCATTAATGCAACCTTTTCGGTAAATAACAAGAACCATCAGCGGTAAAGAAAGGAATGTAAAGCAGCTATTAATGAAAGTTTCCTTGCAATAATTGCAACAATTAGTTATAAGGAAAACTGATTGAGCTGCATCTCATGTTGAAATCTCTTTAAGTAGAAGAACGCTTTTCACTGCATACGGGACCAGTTTTGGCCCTAAAGATACACAGAATTCTTACCATATTCAAACAAATAAGATTTTGTAAAATTTATGCAGACTGATTGGCATTTAAATATACAATGGTAGGAAAAAATCAATTGGGATAGTTTAAAGCAAAAATACAAACCATAATGTAAAGTATTCGTGATTTCAGGCATAAATAAATCAATTAGTATAATATAATTAACTATAAGATTTTATAAGGAAAGAAATCTTAAAAAGAAATATTGTAGCAGATGCATTAGCATGAAAAATAAAAACAACAATTTCATGGTGACAGTTGAAGTAACGTAGAAACGCTCTAACTACATAATAGAAATAGCTGAGAATAGAAAGTAAAAATGAAGATAAGGCAGAAACACTTGGAAACAGGCGCGAATTGTGTCCCGGCAAAGAGCGATTTGTTGTGAATAGCGCGTGACATTAGTAGAAGGTTGGTCGGGATAGGGGTCATTATAAAAAGAGAGGACAGGACGGTCGTGAAACGCTTCTGTGAAAAGTGGACAGGATCCGTGCTGAACAATTCCTCCGCTACCCGACTCGGCGGCGTCATACCCTTATTTCCCTCCTGTCCCCTCTCTTGTTCCCATTACACGCCGAAACGACTTTCTATTCTAAGTCTCTGTTTTTCGCCGCAGAAAGTGATTTCATCGGGGTGGCTCGGTTGACTGCGCCCTGTCTTTCTACCCCAGCTGGGATCGACCGACCTCTACCCGTGTGAAATTGCACGTGAAATTAGAATTGTCCCCGCGCACTGAAGACCCGTCCTGTCGGAACACGAGCACCCGAAAGGTTTCGTGTAATTTATAACGATGTGACATTGATTTCAATGGGGTAGTATAAAGGAAGTGAATAATTCCAGAGCAGGTCTCTCGCCCCATCGTAGATTTCCTCAGACGAGGATATATGGCGTCGTCTGCTGTACGAAAACAGCTACGTTACCCGTGCAGTTAAAGCGAATTTACCACGCTGGTTGCATCATCATCATGACTGAATCTGTCCTATTTCTTAAGAGAAATCAAAAGGGGAGAAACTTGTAGTGTCATCTACGAATATTTTCACTTTGTACACACCACAAAGTAAGCTATCATTAGATTGACTGCTTGGTTTCCCAGATAAATTACGCGATCACAACAGATACCGTCGTCATTTTTCATTAGTTTCATTAGTTAACTCTTCCCACTTGAACCCTGACTTTGCTGCCCCGGACACAGGAAAGTTGGGTCTCTCTCTCTATCTCTGCTTTCATCCTCAACGTCTCTGAAATCTCTTAGCACTTAACTCTTAAAAGTTTAGCTTCGAACGATTTTTTAAAAATTTATCTGTTTTTGTTAAGTTTAATTTCATCTTTAATTTACCACCCCAAAAATAAAATAAAATAAATTAAATTCATTAATATTACAAATTACAGATTTTTAATGTTAATCACTAATATCTTGAATTATTTATTACCTGACTGATTTTGTAAAGTGTTTATCAATCTTAGGATGTGGTATTTTGTGCACTGATAGAGAAGTTGTTGTTGTTGTCCTTTTTTAAGTATTAAACTAAAAAAGCTTTGAAATAAATATACAACTTAAATTTCGTATTGGTACTTAGTTTTAGCATTAGTAGTAGTAATAGTATTGTTAGTATCGCTATATAAAATCACAATACCTCTGTCGATCCGCTCGCGTTTAATGAACGAAGGGAGATAACTCGAAATAACTGGTGATTCGCCGAGATCATGCTGTTTAAAAAGTCTGGAATGTTAGCATTTTATCATGATTAATCAAAATTTCTGTTCTTGTTTCAATTTTGTGATAAAAGTTTAAAATATTACCAAACTATACATTAAAGGACAAAAAATTACCGAACAATTTGAATTATGAATCGAGTCAACTTTAAACGGAATAATTGGGATTATCTTCGGCTTACTTTAGAAACCTCATGCTTTCAAAAACGAAAAGCAGAATCAAAGAACGAAAACATGCCTGGTTAAGCTGCTCCAAAGAAACATCGGAAGATATACAAACCGCACCATCACCAGGGTAAAAGATGTAACTGAACCACTTACGGTTGTCTTGCGACTTTAATGGACACTATTGAGTGTTTCCAACGAAGCTGTAAAGGGTAAGAATGTGGTGCTCGGGAGATGGAAGTTAAACAGATTTTTGTGTAAATGAGAAGAATGTGATGGTGCCGACAGAGATAAGCTGGGACAGTCGTATTATTCTGTTTGTTGCGATCCAGTGAATGTGGTTAACTACAAGAATAAAATTCCTTAAAATATAATTTTGTCAGTTCTTCAGAAAAAAAATTCCAAAATACTCTCTTAGTAATAACAGAATGCCTTTTTACATGCGAAAGTGTGGCAACTTAATTAATATAGTTAAGATCGGTTGGTCAACTCTTTCACGATTCGAAACTTGGTAGTGTCTTTTAAAATCAGTATGTGAACATTTAAACAATTTTTTTTCAGTGTTTCAACTTGTGGTAAGACCTAAGACTAGTGACTGCTCCATATATGGGAGTTGGGTACCATGCTTTGAAATGGCATTCGGGATACTAACGTAGTCTATGCAAAAAGTAACAATCTTATAAGCTACCAGCTTCCGTTCTTTTCGATTTCGTAAACTCCGCAGCTTAATGAAAGTTATCGTTTCTTCGTTTTCTAACCTTTTATTATTATTTTTTTAACAAATTACGTCTGTAATAATTATTGTTAAAAACATTTTTTTCAAATGTTCAGAACAATTTTGATACTTTTTCCAGTATAAACTTTCTAATTTGCATATATCTGCATATTTGCCACTTTATCAGATAATATTTTGTTGCAGCAGTCCAAGATGTTTGCCTCTCCGTCCATCTTTAGCTTTAACGGTTTTGGCTGAAAACAAGTGCTTGGTCTGTTTTTATTTATTAATCATAAACATTATGGGTATTTTATTATAATTTCCGTCTTTTTTTCATTTTTTCTTGCATTTTTATTGTTATTATTGTTATCGTTTGTTGTTGTTCTGTTTACCAAATTACAGAAACTTTATTTAATACTTTAGAGCATTTTGAGACATTTTCCTAACAGAATGCCAAATTCAACCCAATTACAAAAGTACGGGTTTATTAATAGTGACTTAATTTTAAAAATAACTAAAAAGTACTTTTTAAAATAACTTGCCTTTATTATTAATTTCAAAGATATTTTTTAAAAATTCAAATTTTCAAAGCTTTTTCGAACAGGTATGGATAAAGCTGTAGCTCTTTTGTCAAGAAGAACGCAAATAACTGCATGTACGTCTTAGGTGTACAAGAGTTACGCTTTTTTCCTATAGTATTATTTTATTTCTTGTCACCGATAAAGTATTATTATTATTATTATTATTATTATTATTATTATTATTAGTTAGTACGGAGAATTTTCTATTTTTGTACTTTTATTAACAAAAGTGAACGCGTCAGTCTCGTTTCTGAAATTAGAACTCCCTTGCCTCCAACTGCACCACCTAAAATAAAGAGAGAGCGATGTTCTTATTCATCACATCTACAAATAACAAGAAAATCTTAAGTTTTTAATATTTTCTTTCTGCTCTATCTACGTTATCAAAGAATGGTCACTTCGGTGGAGCAACGGTTTTATTCGGCGAAAGAAACATGTATCAACAGGTCTTTAATCAATCATTAGCAGTGTAATTCCGTATTAGAAATTACAGCTGTTTCCCTAATTTTATCCACAAGTAGACTATACGTAAATGGTTTCTCATTAAACGTGTCCTTCTATTTTCGTCTTTAGGAGGTGATACAGAACACGGACATCCTACTAAGAAATACAGCTTCAAAAAATTAGCTTTGGCTACACCGTCACAAACCAGACGTTCTTCAAATTATCAAAGTCATAAACTTATTCAGGAAATGTTTTTCGAAAATGATAGAATTGTTACAAGGTAGAGAAATAGATAACTAAATTAAAAACATGTTGGCATATTATTTCAAGAGTAAAAGTTTAATTTTGCAAGAAATACGTATGAGAGTAGTTTCAAGACTTACGCGAATACATCACCAACAGCTTAATACAGCATACGCCATTTTATTTGCTATCCTTGATACTCCGATTTTCTTACACAGCTAACAAAAAAAAGAAAATACAAAAAAGCTTTAAAAAATGATTTTTTTTTCCAGTGTAATATAACTTTCTCTTAGTGCAGAGTTGTATTTTACGCCGAACTGGTTCGGTAAAGAAACACGACGATGCAGTTCAATAGATACAATGTCCTCAGGAGAAAGCTATTCCCGACGCTTTATTTCTATTGTAGTCCGACTTCCTCGCTTGCTGCATCATTAACGTAATGATCATCAGCATCAATAGCCAAACGTAAGGCTTGTAAACATTTCCTACCTCTCTGTTGAGAAAAGTTCACATGCAGGCAGGGCATCGCTCTGGGCAACAGACGAGCCTACCTTTCCTAATTAGTCGGGCCGTTTACGAGACCTACCTAAAGAAATCACAGATCAATTCGCCCGTAGTAAACTTCACGTGGAGTCCGCAAGACCGCCCGCGCGTGCTTGTTTTTGTTCTTTTATGCTGCCATCATATGTATTAATATCATCTTGGAAGGACGCTCTTTGTCTCGCATCTTCTCCAGCAAAGAATCCGCTTCCGGGCACGAATCTCTCGGAACAACACAGGATTTTACGCTGTAAAAAAGCGCTTCGAAAGTATGCGTAGGAATCTGCACCAAACTGAGGCGGCCTATTCACTTCTTCCGGTACAGTGCTCATTAAAACTACCCGGCACAAAAGTGGACCAGTTTATATACACACTACAATTTTTATTCTTTTTATTTTTTGCTACAAATTATACAATAGTTTTAAAAGATCTAATTGCTTTAAGGTATCGTTTAAATTTTCTCCCACTGAGAAACACTGAGACAAATATCGGAAACGTTGTGTAAATTAAAACATTTTCTACATTAATACTTTTTTATTCTTAGAAGGTTTTGAAAATCTTAGAGCCCCGTCTAAGCTCAAATAGCCTCCCCCTACCTCTTTGTGTCTCCGCTGTACCACGTGGATTTTCCATGGCGGGTGGTGGGCGTACATTTTTTCCACGTCCATACCCCGTTAAGTGGCGAAATCAAAGAAAAGAGCGAATGAATCCGCAAATGATCCATTAAGAAGGGAAAAAAAAACAAAACAATAAAATACACAAAATCAAATAGCAAACAAATACGATATAAATGATTGTAAAAGAATTGTTCATGGAATTAAAAATAAATATTCGAAAAAGAATATGGAAGCAAGTTTAATAATTAAATAAACTAAAAGATTCCAGAAAAATAGTACAAATAAAACTAAAAAAAAACAATGTAGAAATGTTAAGAATAATAAGAACATAAGCAAAAACACAAAGGAATTGGATATCTTTACTGAAATTTTAAATACTGTATTTTTAGGATTATATGCTACACCTATATTTACCCTGGGAGTTGGACCTGCAGCCTATAAATATATGGAAATTTTTAAAAAAATAAATCTTGAGGGTAGAAATCGTTTTTGTTCTTATATTGAAAAATTCAGTTGTCGCCAATTGTAATTTACCGGCCGACAAACTGCTAAATGTTTCTCAGTTGATTTGAAGTGTTAATAGTGCCTAAACACGCTTATATAATGATGTTTTGCTACAGAACTCACTGCAATATTTATACTGAGTTAGTGCTTTATGTTACAAGTAGAGTGAATGATGTGTATATATCTTTTTTGTTTCTCTTGTTTGATCCCGAAGACAGTTAACGCTGGGATTCAGTTGGTAGCATGCATTGGTTAGCCACCGGAGATTCTTGGTTCAAATCCCAGCGTTAGCTGTTTGCAGAATTAAACAAGAGATACTGAAAACATATATACGAGTTTATATAAAGCTGACATGCAAACATTATTTCTATCATTCTTTTAATTATATCTTTGATATAGTTGCCAACCATCAATAAGTTGACAGTACTGAAAGTGAGCGGCCAAGAATTTGTTAAAGTTTAAATGATTGTGGCATCTTGAGATGTATAAATTAGAGGATCACGGAAGGTTAATATAAAAAAATCAACCTTCGACAATAACATTGTATTTTTATTACATATTTGTATCATATTAATTTTGTTCATTTGTTGTTTTACTTAAATGCGCTCAATCTCTGCAGATATGATCTTCAAGGAATCCTCAAAATTTTCATCTTTTGTGTCTGAATAGAATAGTGCATCTAATTCTGGCGGAATGGAGCTGTCAGTGTTTAATCTAACTCGTCGCCAGCATCATCACCAGTTGATTCAGAAGCGGATTTCATGATTTCCGCTTTACGAAACCCATTGGTAATGCACATGGAAAATATTTTCCCAGCACTTCAGAATCCAATAAACAATATTATTAAGGGTGGTCCTTCTCATTCGTCCAATTTTGGTGAAACTGTATTCTCCGTTACTCATCCAGTCCTCCCAAAGTAGCCGGATGCTTGCCTTAAAGGTTCTGTTCACGCTGATGTCGAGAGGCTGCACTAACTTCGTCATTCGCCAGAAGATAATGGCTGAAATGGTGTTAATCTTCTGAAGATGTGTCTTAAATTCTTCTGTGATGTGTCGTCGCGTAGAATCCTAAACCAGCATTGTTTTCTGAACGTGGAAAAAGCTGCCTGGTCGTTGTTTGAAGCAAAGGTCTATCTAGGTATTTATCATCTCGTTTTCCATCCATTTGGAGTTGACTTTGATAATGCCACTTTAGGAAACTTCTTTTAGGTATGTTATTTTTTTTTGGAAGATCACCATGGATGGTAGTTTCTCGTCAGGTGTTGTGACTCCAAGTACGCATATGAAGTGTACCTTCTCATGTCAAGATGTTCGGATAGATACATTGCTCTCTACGATCCTGTCCATAGGCATGTCAAAACAAAGTGATACTTTGTCCATATTGACAACTTGTTCCTCTGTGATGCCAAGTTTTCTATCTTTGTTCAGTTTCACTTCTTGAAGTTGGACATCTTCAAAATCTTTGGTAACTTATGGAATACTTGTACGGTTACGAATAGTCAGTTTCTTCCACCTCATAACTCGAAAGTATCAGAAGGGTTCACCTTTAAATTCTGCTATATCCTTCTCCTTGCAGATGGTCCGCTTTCAAGCAAATCCAAATGGTGTTAATTTTGTTCCAGTAGTTACTGCTCCACAAGATCTTCCAGTTTCCTCCAGCAAGCATAACCTCTTCGGTTGACCTTAGTTGTTTTTCTTCATTAGCAGAGAATCTTCTTGCTTTCTCGAATCTTGAATCTGCTTCTCGTTGATTGAGTGTTGGCATCCAGCAGATCGGTAATCATTCTCCTTGCCATAGGTCAAGACCTCCAGCTTGAAGTTAGCAGTATAACTTTTCCTAGCAGGCACATTGATAAGTTATTGATTTGTTGATCGTTTGCATCTCGAGAAAATACACCTTTAATTACATTCACAATGTTTACAAAAACACAAACATTGCCAGCATATACAACATATTTTGATAAAAATGAACACCACAACCCTAAGCTCCTGTTCATGTTTATCTAAATATTTTCTGTAAGAATAGTTTTACAAGCTACCGGCGTATCATACCAGAAAATACAAGAACAGAACAATAACTTTCAAACTTAATGCACTACTGTTTTCAAATCATTAGCTGCAAATTAACGTAGCTTCTTTTAAAGGCTAATATAAAGTATTATAAAAAGATAAAAAGAACTATTGATAAGAATTCAGCTCGTATAAGAAATAAGCATGCACTGTACCATAAATACTGATGTATGGTACACATATTTTTTTTTTTAATTTATTTCTGGGAGCGTCACACAAGAGAGCTGGGCAAGGCATGCGCAAAGCGATTGGTGAGCACGTGGTACACAATCATTTTTTTGAAGGGGAATTCAAAACGATGATCAATAGACCGTCCGCTATTCATATTTTGCTGAAGCAGGATACTCGGTTATGATCTCAACAAGGTGCGATTTATATACCAATGCGACTTATTTGTTGAAAAATTCTGAGAAATCTCAAAATCTCAGCTTTGTGGTTTATATACCGATGCGACTTATAACCAGAAATATACATCATTATTTATGTAATTTTAATTATTTAATTTTTAAAGTTATATAGTTAAATAATTAACCATTTGGTTGGCTACTTCTTTCGTTTGTTTATTGGTTAGTTAGTTAGGTACTAATTTAATCATTTACTTGGTTGTTTATATATTCAGTTAATACATTGTTTAATTAATTAAGTAATTAACTGATTTTTTGTTTTCTTGGTTAGTTAGATGTTTACTTAATTAATTGACTGGTTTGTTTTTTTTTTAACCAGAACTATTAATAGTATAAATGACAATGATGTTATTGTTTTTGGTTGTTGGCTCTGTTCCGCTGCTTTCCCGTTATCTGTTCAAAGCTGTTCTGCATAATCTTGCAACACGCTGCGACTCCTAAATCAAGGAGTATTCGATTCTTTGAGAGGAAAAAAGTACGTCGCCTGACAGATTAAAAAAATATCTATTTTTAATTATTAGAAAACCAGTGAAATAGTTCTCACACGTGTCGGTTTCCACCCAAAATGAAAACGGGCGAGATGCAGTCAGATCTTGGAACGAGACCCGTATGTAGAAAGCGCATACTTTTCGCGTACCTACTAGTTGTTCATTCGTTTAGTACTGAAAGCTCCTTTGTAGTATTCATTAACAGGAATAGAAGGAAAGAAGTCGAATCTGGCCCGCACACTCGCCTGTTACTTGATCAATGTTTTCTAGGTGGAATTTATTAACAGGGACCGGGGGTGAAATATAACTGACTCCAAGATTCAAAGCAAGCCACGTAATTTTTGTATATTCAAGCAGTTAACTTTAAAATTGGCAAACAATTGACTTTTTAAAAATTACTCATTTATATTGTTTAAATAACAGCTAAGAAAATAAGGATAATACGAATGATGCTTGCCTAACATAGCCAGAAGGTATTTCGTGGCTGAATTTTCATATATTTTTCCACTGTAGAAGATACTGATGTGTAGCACATGCCGCACTCGAGAGTAATATTGATGAAGCAGATGCGATCTGCTTAATTTGAGAAATAACCCATGAAATTACCATCTATCAGCACTTCCAGATTGTCGCCCACACGTTTTTATGTGGTTTTGCGTTCTTATGTATATATAAAATTGCAACCAACTTTGAGGCAATTTTTATGGAGTTTGCTTTAGAAACCCATCCAAAATCACATTCAACTTCTAGAATTGATAGGAGAAGAACTGTTGTTAGGTGTTTTGTAGAGTGTTACCTAAGATGTTGATTATTCATTGCTGTATCATGGAAAGTTCATTAATGAAGACTGGAGAGATGAAACATAAATATAATATATATTTTAGTGTTATCAGTACCTAACTTTTAAGAGTCTTCGAAGCACAAGGGTTTATATAAACTTTTATTTAATTATTAATTTGATTTAATTAAGAAAGCAAAGGTTCTTGTTTAAAACAGTATATTCAGCTATTTTTTAAATCATTTTCCACTGAAGAAGAAAATTGGTTAATACCCGATATTAATGACTTATTTCTTTTACATTTCGCTTTTGTAAAATTTCTTTTCAATTTATTTATTCTTTTTTTTTCCATTAAGTGCTTGATCAATATTCATTCATCTAAGATTTTAAAGAAAGAAAACAGCCGATAACTTGACTGTTTCAAAAGTCAATCTTTTTTGTTTCCATTCTGTTACCGAAAAAACTACTCTATTTTGATTCCATCTATAATGACTGACGTGATGGATGAAAGTCTGTCTTTACTTTGCTTTATAGCGAACATTAAATGTGGCTGAAGGTGCATTTCCATGTCAGTAACACGTAAAAATAGTCGTTTTAGGCTCTTCGTTTGCCATTTGAAATAATTTGTCTTTCAGTTTCAGTAAACCGTAACAATATAGTGAATACTCCACAGTTAAACTCTCCTTAGGTCGATAATCCCAAATGCTGTATGAGGATTTTTATATTACTAAACTATATATAATAACTTTTTTCAATTACCACCACCTTTAAAACATCCTTTCCACTTTTGTAGTGGTAGAGGCGAACAAAACCTTTTTGCTGTGAATGACGCTGAGTGGCAATGAAACAGTAAACAGATTCAGTGGTGTCACAGGATGTTCCCTGTTCCTGTACACGTCTTCCTAGATGTCTATTTAAACATCAGACAGAAGAGAGAGAGTGTGTCAGAGATATAGTTTAAAACATTTTGCATATAGTATGAGCCAATTTTATTTTAATGAAAAACATTCATAAAATAATTAAATATAAATATAAAAATAAAAGTAAAAGTAAAATATTAAAAAAAAATAAACGTGTATATTTAAGATTAGTATTATCTCATGTATTAAAAGAGACATTTTAGGGAGTTTGAAAAAATCATCTGAACTGCATTAGACTTAAATTCATAAACGCACTCATCTAACTAAACAAAACACGTGTTCATTCCCGTCGGAACTTCTACTTTTCATTTGCATGCGAACAAGGAAATCAGCGCGTAACAGAAACCGCAAAGCACCACTGTGTACCTTGTATTGAAAATCAGCTATAGATAGTGAAACTAGATTTTATTGGTAATTGCTGACCGCCAAGTAACTGTCCAAACGACGCTATCATCGTAATATGACCACGAGTGACCACTAGGCAGAGCAGACTAACAGCAATTACACTATCTAGAGAGCCGCGGGTTACTGAGCATAACGGTGGCTTGGAAATAGAAGAGCGCTGAGACGTACGTGAAGGGACGAAGTTAATGGAGAGTAGAAAGGTTTTCAAGCTGCGAGATAAACTCGTCTGCAGGATATTGTATTCAGAGTACATAAAACGACCTCATTCTGGTGGGACATGAGCCAGTATTCGGACATGACTCTACTGCTAGAGCTATAGAAAAAATCGTGCGCACCCAATAGTGGAATGCACATAAAACTAAAACAGCAACAACAAAAAAAGTCAGCAAACTTTAAATTGCATTAAATTAACGATGAGCGAGACAGTCGACATTTGAAAGTTTCTGTCGCATAGAAAAGCCAGTGCTTTAATAGCCAAATAAAAATTACGCTACCGAAGTCACATATGACGTCACACGGAACGACTCTCTCTCTCGCTCTCTCTCTCTCTCTCTCGCTCTTTCTCTCTCTCTCTCTCGGAGAATCTAGTTATCATCCATCTCTCTCTCTCTCTCTCTCTCTCTCTCTCTCTCCTCTCTCTCTCTTGGAGACATTAGTTATCATCCATCTCTCTCTCTCTCTCTCCTCTCCATCTCTCTCTCTCTCTCTCTCTCCTCTCTCTTCTCTCTCTCTCTCTCTCTCTCGCTCTCTCTCTCGCTCTCTCTCTTGGAGACATTAGTTATCACAATGTGAAGGTGTCGCATACTTATAGGGGAGTAATTCGGAAATTTTTTTGATTACTACTGTAAAATTTATCATTTTAAATAAATATTTACAAGCACCTGAAAATTTAAAAGAAAAAATGCATAACCATGAAATTGACCTTTTGCCTAAAACTCGTGGAATAAATGTTATTCTAAGTTTTACTGCTTTCCTGATTTTCTTTGATGCAATATTTAAAACAATTACGATTGGTGCGGCTACGACATAGGATATAACAGATTCGAGAAGGTTCGCGCGTGCTTCAGGGGGAGTGTGACCTGCTTGTAATGATTAAGTTTTATCAACTAAAGCGAGTTGCTTAAACTATAAGAATTCACCATATTTATAGGATTAGTTCATTACTATGGCAGATAGGTTAACTGGGTATATTCAACTAAGCGAGAGTATTGAAATTAGTGGCTAGCAAGATCACAAACTTCATGTTAGAAAAATATTTCGCCTGACATTTTTTGTAAAACTTTCATTTGTCTTTTTAAGAACAACTTGCATTGCTTAGTTCATTATATTATCAAATTGCTTGTGAAATTCACACAGATACGTTTACATTTTGAAACAACGTTACAGCTTTCTGCATTAATTTCCCTTGTTACGGCACTATTCTAAATCTGTTAAATTGATGAAATGGCAAACTTATACAAAAAGTCGTTTTTTTTTTTAAATTTTTTTTTTGAGAGAGAGAGACAGAACTTGTAGAATAATCTTCCCTATTAATGGTCCCGGTGTTATGAACAGTCATTCGTGCTCAATGGAAGATAACGCGTATCTTATAATTGCCTTTGTGTAACGTTTTCTAGAAAAACAGTTGAAAACAATAGTCTGTCTGATAAATCACAGAGTGTATTTATTCTGTTCCATTCAAGAATAATTACCGATAAATAGCAAACTCCATAATGCGGCTATTTATAACATGGTTTATAAAATTATATAATATCAACTAAAAATATATATATTTCTGTTCAAATACTGATTCACTCTTTGTTCCTTTTTAGAAAAAGGCCTTAAAAAGATAAATTTAAATAGATTTATTACGCAGCAACGGCACTTATATATAACTGCCACAGCGGAGATGTCTAAAAAAGAGAAAATTACATTTCTTGCCAGTTCTTACAAGAAATACAAGAAAAACTGTAAATAGACTAATGGGCGGCTAAACATCGTTACCTGTTTCTTTGCAACTGGAAATACAATATGTTTTTCATAAATAAATTATCGAAAGTTCATCATTATGCAAATAAAAGTACCGGAGTATGTAAACTTATATATCGCTAGGCTAAATATATATTACATTTATGAAGTGTCTGTGAACTGTACAGTTTTAGAGAATTGGTAAGGATCAAGAGATACAACGTCGATGTCATAATGTTGTTAGGCACCATAAAGAGGGAAAATCGGAATGTGTATAGACTATACTTTAAAGAGACATTGATGTCGGAAAATGTCAAATATATTAAAACATGCGTTCTCAACAGGTCAATAGAGATACTTCTCAAAAAACAAAGATTTTTAGTTGTCTTGAAACAAAACATGAAACGGCTGACATTTTTCTCTAAATGGCAAATTCCTCTTCAGAAATCAATTAACTATCTTGGAACCTGCGTCTCATGCTCTGAATGAGTTTTTGAAGGATCGGAGCCAGATCATCCCATTCTTCTACAAGAGCCTTAAAAAGTTCCTACATAGTTTGTGATGGCACAAGACGTCTCTAAGCCTGAAGCATTTTCCAAACAAGTTCGACTGAATCAAGATTTGGAGAATGAGTTGGCCACTCTATGCGGACGCTTGTGTCTTACTTCAGGTATTGGTCCACTAAGGAGGCCCGATGCAGACTGCCGTTATCTTCCAATAAAGTGAAGTTATTCCCAAAGCACTAGTGTAAGTTCTTAAGTAAACATCAAAGATCTCACCCCTGTGTCTTAACCTTTTCATGGTAATGTTCTGGAAAACATGCAGGTCAACCTGGCCATTGAAGCTAATCTCTTCCAACCCCAATAAACCACCACTTCAGCGGTCAGGGTTAGGAAAACTGGTATCTTCAAAATTGTCTCCCGCTTTTTTCCACACTCTAGCACGTCGATCTGTAAAGTTCAGAAAAAATTTAGACTTTTCTTTTAAAAGTACAAGGATTCAGTCCCGTTGCGTCCTGCGGTAGTGTACGGTTGGTGGTATTTGGACTGCGTGACATTAGCCCGAAGCTGATTACGTAAATTTGTGTTGAGACATCGACACATGTTTTATTTTGAAGATCAGATTTCTACTGGATTTTTGTTGTCAGGAAAATGGTTTCTTTTTTCTTGCAAGACCAAAATGCAATTCTGACGATGCATTATTAACACGGATAGGTGCCCACCATGTCGTCTAGTAGCAGTACTGCCTAAAGTTAGATCCAGTGTCTAGGCCATAGAAATGACACTCTAGCTTACGCTAGGTTTATCCGCTGCATGACTTTGAGATGCTGCAGTTTCCAGCATATCAATCTCTCTGGTGAGCCTTATGGCCATCAAATGTCGTCTCTATAGCGTTGTAGCATTTTATATCAACCAACATTATAAAATGACCAATTTTGTGATAAAACTCTTCTTAAAGGCCAAAATGACAGCATACAGCTGACGAAAATTTACATCAAAATAAGGGGACTGTATATTCATGTGCATCGCAACCCTTGATGCACTGAAGGGAATTCGGTCACTGTAACTTGTACCTGTATTAGATTTAATATTCGCAAGCTGCTGATAATAATTATTTGACCATTATCAAATTTTGGGTAGTACATTTACTATTATTACGATGTCTTTGTGTCTAAATTTAATGGAAAATGCGGTCGCTATGCTTACCGAAAGTTTTCTCATGTTAACTTGGACGTTTTCAACAAAGCGGAATGGAGAAAATTTGGTTGCACTCATACAGAAATCTCGTTTCAGTAAAGCGCACGAAAAGACAAAGCCACAGCGCTGTACGTCGTCATCCTTAGTAGGATCGTGAGAAGTTGAAGACTTAATATAAAATAGACCATTGTGTATGGGAATGATTTAGAGTTTGCATATTAATATCGGAGATCAGCTAATCTAAAAAATGTTACTATACTTCTAACCGTTTCCTATTTGACTAAAAATGCAGGGATGGGGTTTTAATTAATACCCATTCTTTCTGAGCCCCTTCCTATTTCAAAGATTAATAAATAATTGATTTCATTTTAATTTGCAAATGTGAAAGCACAATATGTAGGAGACCTGTTGCTTTTGCAGAAACAGTCTCCTTCAGTCTACACAACACAACAATATTTAGAATATTACGTACTCATTTACTTTATTATATTTAAAATATATATTCTCCATCTTTTCAATTTTTCTCTCTTTATTCTCATTTAACAGTGAACGCCAACAGCCCTTACAGTTGTTGCAGCATCAGAATTACTAAGCTGACACTCTGTGGAACGGCTTCTGCATGCACTTTGGTGAACTGGCCAGGTTGTTTGATGACCATTCGTGAGTTGTGAGTAAAAGGTGTCTATGAAACACTGCATAGTGGCAACACCAAGTATTCACAGATAGGACTTTCACCAAGTAAACATCTATCGTTGAACTCGCCTGGGTCTGGAGAAAGGTTAGCCCTCCCCTTTGCGTTTACAACAAAACGTAAGCATTGATAATTTAGAACAGTGGCGTGCACGGACGTTTGGTATAAGGGTTTTGATGAATAACCCTAATCGTTATATACTACAGGTATATGGAGTAGCGCGGCATGCATTCAGAACAATTACAACTTGGAAGATGCAAAATAGCGTAGTTGTTTCTAGGGCAAAAATATTCCTATATAACCCTCAGTTGCAACTTTGGAAACATCTTGAGAGTCAACTAAACGCTAGCCTGAGAAGACGATAATCACACCAGCAAATGAAGGCATGTTTACCAATTTTGTGGGAAAACCAAAACCAGGTCCCATCGATAATCTGATAGATTCCACCTCTAAACGTCTACAACTTCTACATCATTTAAAAGAAGTTCCTACCAAATAATGAAAATTATTTTCCACACAGCTATTTCATGTACATCGTAGATTAGATGTGTGTGAAACCTACATTGTTAAAATTATTACGACAAGAATCTGTACGTCAGTATTTTAAATTAACAGACAATTATACATCTTGTCTACGTTAACGATTGTCTCAACGTTTTTCCCGGTTTATTCTTGAATTTATATTTAAAACTCATTCTTAAAAATATACCTTTCAGTAACAGAGTCGCTGATAAATTATGCTCGGTGATACATAAATATAATTTATCTAATCTTTAAACTAACTAATTGCACGAACGTACTACATACTTCCGATTACTTTTTTTCTGAATTGCATGGGCATTCCACCAGAGCTGTGCCCGGTTTCTTTACGGCTCTTCCACCTTTCCAACAAAATCATCGCCATCATCTTGGCAGCTTTTCAACAGATCCAGAATTATCCGTGATTAAGGTTTGATCCCTACTCGCGGAGTACATTCGGGAGATGTTCCACCGGAAATATACTTATGTTCTCTTGGGGGTTCTAGACGAACGGAGAACAGCTGGAGGCCACTGCAGCTGAATGTGTTCTTACTACACTTTTCGCACCGGAAGTGATATTCGTATTAACGCGAACGGCCATTATTGATTGGAGCACGAATTTGATGATAGAACGCCGCAGGATCGCATCCGATCGCGGCCCCATTAAAGATGCGATTCTACAGTGAATGGTCTAATCAAACTGACATAGATGGAAAAACTGAGCTTCATAAAGCAATGTTTTGTGTGCTCAAATTACAAAACTAAAATAACTAATTGTTCAGCAAACTTAAATAAGTTACCTGTCCCTAAAACATAAAATTAAAATTATTTTAATTTACCTATTTGTTTTAAAAAAAACAAATAATTGTCCCTCCCATATCGAGATGTTTTTAAAACGAAAATTAGTTATTTCTTAGATTGTTAATAAAAATTCCTTGTTTATGATTGCGTAGTTATAAAACATCACCTGAATGCAATTAAATTCAAAGGCGAATTTAAGCAAATATCGCTTTGAAATAGGATTGAAAGCTAGCAGAATAGTGACAACAACTAGAGAGAAGCTGTTCAAATGTTTGCTACGGGATTCATTCGATAAAAATTATACTGTTATGCCATCAAAAGGCAAAATAAAACAGAGCTGATGGCTTTTTATCTATTGGAAAGTGTCGATAAAAATAAACATGACTGCGAAAATGTTTAAGTTGGATAAAAGAAGGATATATTTAGGAATGGACTTATCAAGATGGGTTGGGGTTATACAAAATAATCTGCAAATCTGAAAATGGAAATTAGAGCAACGTCTGATAGGTCGGAGCCAGGATTGCATGTATATTGACATTACACTGGTACCAGGATTTGGTAGAAAAGACATAGTTGTGATAATACGTTAATAGTTTTATGAGTGAAATATTTGAAAAGCAACTAATTCGGTGTAATGGGAACTCAGTAGAACGTTTAGGGAGGAAGAGTTTACTCTCATCATTTCTTCTGGTATGTAAAATGTTCTAGCGACAGCAGATCGCGTGAAATGCTATAGATCTGAATAACCGGCCCTGAATTGCATCTGAATCAACCCGGTGCTAGTCTTTTAGGTGAATTGGGCATCTCCAGACACGTGCAGCAGATTAAAATTTTTAAAAAAAAAATTAACATCATATTTTTATAATTCACTGTTTTATTTGCATTTCTTTCACTACCATAAATATAATTGTAAAAAAACAGAAGAACAAAAATAAAACCGTTGTAAATATCAAACGAACAAATGGATATTTCCAAACAATATTTATCACTGACTTGTATGCAGGTGAAACGCATCTATTTCAGGGTATAATTATTTGCGAAAAAGAAACAGGTTACATCTATATGACTTCACTAAAAATAGGTTTACCTACTCTCTAAACACAATTAGGAGTATTTATTAGATGGGATTTTAGATATATTGACTGGCCACATTATCATAACCTAAACCTAAAAAGGGTTGGGTCACCCGTTGCCCAAATAATATCCATGAAGTGACCTGGCATAGATTCCATAAGATGCTGGAAGGTTGTCTTGAAGATTATTTCCAACTCAGTCATTAATATTGTACGCAACGCATAAAGCGAGGTAGGCGGAGGATTGTGATGGTGAATGTGTCTTTCACGTTCATCTCACAGATAGATGCTCGATTGGATTGAGATTCGGGGATTATGTCATCCACCGCTGATGCCTAAAATCTATGTGATGTCCCTAAACTATGAACGCATATTTTCACAGTGCACGGAACACTGTCGTTTTGGAAATATCCGTCCCTATAAGGGTATACATAAAGCACTACTGGATGCACTTGGTCGGAAGTGATATTGAAGTATGCTCTAGCATTAATTTTATCTTCTAAAAGAACTAAGGGGCCTAAAGTTTGCCACCAAAGCATTCCTAATACTATTACCACTACCAGAAGTCTGATCAGTCGGAACCACATATGACAAGTCGAGTGATTCGAGCGGATTTTGCAAATATGTCTTTTCCAATCTATGCAAAAAAACAGAGCAGCGTGACATCACTTTTCGTCATTTTCCTTTAGTCCAATATCTGCGCTTCTCACACCACATAAAGCGTCTTTACAGGTTGCTAACTTGATCGGTGGTTTATACAATGGTCTCCTATTGTCATAGTCCGTTCATAGCAACGTTCTTCCGTGTGTATTGCCCTATTATGAGAAGGTCTATTGTTTGATGTCGGTTGAACTTTATACTACCCTGCAAAGCTGCTTTCTCTCCACCTGAAATAGTTCCAATACTCTAAATAAATAACCCCTAAAATGGCGATTGTTTAAACTAAGTCAGTTTGACCTTTGTAGTCTTCCCCGAAAACTATGGCTGCTCGTGCCTCAGTAGAGTTCTTTTGTACCTTCTTCGGACCACCAAACGTTTCTTGGTACTGAAGATTTTACGCCAAGACTGCATGCTCCAAGATATTTAACTAGCATTGTCTGTTATATGATTATTAGAGTTTCTGCCTTGCTGGGAACAAAAGGTAGATTTAACAAAATAACTTTACCACGTAAACCACACTGTACAGGGTGTCCATATATAATAACCACCTAAATATTTTTTAAATATTAAATTTGTAATCAAATTATCACCTACTTCAAAGAAATGAACAAAGTTCTAAGGCAGCTGTACCAACCGGCAATGCGTAAACTGAAACATTTTACTACGGAATAATTATTTTAACTTAACAGAATTCAGCGCTGGTATAGATGGTACTATGTCTGATCACACATTATTAGTGGTGCACTTAATGGTTAGTTCATTGGCCTTTTCTCTTTTTGATGTTTATATACTGTATATAACTATCGTTTAAAAATATGAACATACGAAAACACTATTATCTGCTTTTTTCAACATTTTATTGTTAATATAAATTCATTACACCAGCAAAAAACAAACAAACAGATGAACCATGTATCAGAATATACACATTTAAATGTATCATTCTTATCACTTCAAATTTTCATCAGAATTAGTAGTTACCCTTTAAGTGAATATCTGGGGCAATTTGTTCAATGTACAATTTTCATAATACGCCTTGTAAATGCCCACTATTCTTCTTTCAAATACTTTCAAAGATGATTGACGTTGGTTGATCCTTTTTTCGATTCTTCGATCTGGCCCATTCTACGTGAGTTTAGCGAGATTCAGATCTGAAGATTGAAGGGAAAAAACAATCACTTTATGAAACTCTTCCTAACTGTAGCAAGGTTATTGTGTATTGAGCTTTTTGTACTTATAAAAGCTCATCATCTATCATCTGGTGCCCTGTTGGAATTCCATGGCGTAGAAAAATTTGCAATATCTTTCTTTTGTGAGAATTCCATCAATTTTTATTGTTACCAGCCAAATAAGCAACAAAACAATTCTATACTCTCACATTGCCACTTCCATGTCTATTTATAAGGCAAACGCAGCTCAAACTTTTCTTTGGTGTCTAACATATGATCTCAATTAGGACCAAATATTTCGAACCTGATCTCATCCGCCTACAATATATCGCTTGAAGGTATAGTTCTGTTGTTGCTTAGTGCCGTGAAGTTGCTTTTTATTTTTTAACAAGTCTAAGCCAGAGCTTTGTAGATTCTATTTATTCAGCCAATCTATCCAACCTCTCTTAACCTTCTTCCGGTGATAGAAGTTGAGATGCTGATTGCTGCAGAGGAATTGTGGTCAATAGTTAATTGGCTATATATATATATGAAGAAAGAGATTTGTTTTAGATTTTCGAACCAGCAGCCTATCTTTCCGATCCACGATTTTCTCTCTCTCTTCCGCGATTCTTTAGGTTCATGGCTGTTTCAAAACGTGTGACTGAAACTTTCTGCGCAATTTTCCGTTTGGAGTAACCAATTATGAATGGAAATAATGAATCATAGCCTTGTTTCATATGGAAATTTGATTTTAGAGGCTATTTTCATCTGCAAAGCAAAGCAATAGTGATCATCAATAATGAAGTCCATTAACTTTTATACAAAAGTATAGTATGAGATAAAAATTATTTAAATTAATATTGAGAAACAACATTGGAGACCTGCGATAACATCATGCTTTCTGTATGAACTAAATTTAACATTTAGAGAAATAATTTATTTAGTTTTTCAAGTGATAATAGCGTAACGACTGATGGTTTATCTATTCTGAAACAGCTTATTAGGTTTTGTAATACTAATATCGTATCAGTGGAGTGCATTGTATAGAATTTATTTTAAATATTCATTATGCATTTAAAATGTTTTTAATAGCCATATGCCGTTGGAATAAAATGCTTTACTAACCGAGTAGTACCATTAGTAGATAGCAATAAATTTTTTTTTTAATGAATGGACGGCAGTATTTAGAAAAAGGGCTAATTGTAATTTTAGAAACATCTTTCTTCTGTGATTCTTTATATCTATTTACTAAAATGCAAATTTTCATTTAAATGAGTAATCTGCTAAAAGATTTAAATTTGAACGTTAGCATTCTACATCACGTTATGTAATTTTCTTTCATCTGTAACTTTCCTGAGACAACCAAAAATACGAATAATCACTCGAAAGGACTGTGCCAAGTGCTAACCCTTTGGGCACGTGCTAGTAGTGTTTTTATCTTCAAACAGAGCACTATCTGACACTTATTATCTAGACAATCAGTAATTCACAACAAAAAACTTTCAATAACTCCAAACGTTTACACTTTTTGATGAAAGATTTGTGGTACCGTATCAAAGGCTTTAGTAAAGCCATGCTGTAAAATATCTGCATTACTATGTATATTATAGTTAACTATTTTTTTTCTGTTTAGTTGTATCTGATCATTTTTTTAATAAAATGTTCAGTGATTTGTTATTTTTTTAATTTGCAATCAATAAAGGAAACCATCTGTGGGAAATAGATCCCCCCGTTCACCATTTCACTCATCTAATCAGATGTCACTCATCTTTAAAAGTAACTTAGTAATTTCCAACACTATTTTAATTGCTAACAAGAGAAATTTAAGTATATTTTAAACTCGTGCAGCCGTTCATCTCGATAAAATAAAGATGACATAAGACAGCAAATATTTTCTTGTACTGAACGATCGAAAATAGGGTGCCCATTTATCGTCAGAGTATAAGGTTTTAGATAGTTAATAGTAACTGAAAATAAACTTTGTAATATGCTTATTCATTTTCATAAGTTATATTTTTTAACGTACTACAGTTTAAAAACGAAATCGTATATGACTAAATGCGAAGGCCAGGAAAGCAACGTAAAATTTTATTATTATTATTATTATTATTATTATTATTATTATTATTATTATATTATATTATTATTATTATTATTATTATTATTATTATTATTATTATTATTATTATTATTATTATTATTATTATTATTATTATTATTATTATTATATTATATTATTATTATTATTATTATTATTATTATTATTATTATTCTTATTATTATTATTATTATTATTATTATTATTATTATTATTATTATTATTATTATTTCAAATAATCCAGAAGAAAGAGGCGAAATGTCGGTGATTTTTCAGTGGTTGGTCAATCAGACCAATTACGCTGTAACATGTTTTTGATGGCGATGAACATTTTTGGTATCTTGATTCTTTTTCAGCCATTTATTCCTTGTTTTAATCGCTACTTTTGTATTTCTGATCATACTTGTCTTCAACTCTCCAAAATGCCACAGTCCATTCGATTTTCAGATTAACGTATTTCTGTATCGTTCCTCTTTCTCTGACATACATTTAGTCACTTAGAATGATAACATCCATCAGTTGATACGTTTTAGTTTTCTCTATTCTTAATAACGATACCTAACAGATTTGTCTGTATAAACTTTTTTATTCAAGCTAGTTACTATTAAAGCCTTCAGGGTTAGTTTACACCGGTCATCAGCAGTATCCATCTTGTAATGTTTGCATGTTGTCCAGCGAAGTTACTTAACTACATTGCTATGTCCTTTCAAGTACTCGGTTTGTGTCAGAACCGTTCATGCAGATACAATATAATCAACTATTTCTAGAGAATCTCGACACAGTACAAAAAGTTAACATTTTTCCAAGATCTCAGTTTCTGCTTTAAGATTTTTGAGAAATCAACTAGATATTTTCGTCATGTCACTAGTTTGGATCTTCATTCTGCAAAAAAAAACCTGTGTCCATGATTCATCTAGTAGTATGTAAAATTCAGGTCTGAACATGAGGTTGCTCTTTATCACAAAGAATCTTCTCTCTTGCAGTTTATACTGATGGACCATTTGTATATACGGGTCTCTGCGGGATCTGATGTATTCTGCTATACCATTCATAAAGATTTTATTTCCATCAAGCCTTCACCTCAGATCTTACAAGATTAATAAACACTTTGAATGTCTCTTTCGGATCGTGAAGTGTTATCAAATTTCTTGATTTTATATCTAGCGTTTGGAGATCATACAATGTCTAATTTAATTAATAATATCAAAACTGTATGCCATAATTTGAAAAGTAATTGAATTTATAATTTATTTTCTGCATAAGTCTCACTCTTCTATGTTCGACTCTAATCTTGATTCTGATTGTGTGGTGATCACCATCGTTACCTTCGTCTACACTGAGATATTTAGCTAATGTTCCAACCCGATTAAGTATCGTTTTTTCTTAGTAGAATTATCGATAATAAATTACCAGTAAGTATAGTTAATAGCAATTGTTCCCTGGAGGATCTTTGAATAGGTCATGATGGCTTCTTCTCTATTCGTAATTTATAAACTAAACTTGTATTATTTTTTTTAATTTCATGTTTACTTTGGATCTAAATAAACCACTCCCGTATTTTCATTTTTATTTTGGTTCGAACGAACTTAGAAAAAATAACTACTAAACTTCCAACTTATGAGATACTTATATATAGAATTTTAGTGGCATAAAATATTTGACCTGTACTTTTAGGCTTTCATGATCTCTGATATTATATAATCATCAGCATTTCAGATACTTTTTTACCGCCGTCTTCAGGATAGTTACCAGCTATTCATTTTGTCTAGGTTGGATTTGAATTCGCGAATATTGCTGCTGATTATTAATTGAAAGCAAACCCGCTGGACCGACGAGGCTTTCGCTTCACTAAGCATTTTAATGATATTTAATTTCCATTTTTGGATTAGGGTAGCCACGTTTTTCTTATTTCCTCACACAAAGAAGTAGATAGAAGAGCAAAATGTAAGGCCTTTTATATATATATGTATCTTTTTGGTTATGGTGTTCTATAATTTTGCAACTGTCTTGATTTGTGTTGATTACAGAACCAAGCACAATTCTGCTGCGCTTTCTCTCTCTCTTTATATAAATTATTTACACGTCGGTTTTGCTTATGAGCGATTTATACTCAAAAATCCCTATGTAATGTCAATGAAAACCTTCAGCTTATTCTTCATTCTCTTTCAATCAGCGAGCTTTTATAATTTTGATGGTCAAATTTTTCTCTGGTTTTGTAAAGGTATTCTGATTGCAATCTCAGTTAGATGGTGAGCTTGATCCCTGAGGAATCAACATCAACTTAGATTTTACTTTTAATGCATCACTAGATTTCCTGGAAAGTTTTTTTTGCAATGGTTTAAACTTCAGCTGATTCTTGGCTACTGCTTTCACGTTAGTTATGTTCGCCTTTGCGGTTTAGTTTGTAAAGTTTGGTTCAAGTCCTTTTTGTTTCCAAGTTAAACACTAATTATACAAATGTCTCACTAAATTCAAAACCTTAATTTAGAATACTTTTTTTCTCTCTCAGATTTAGTGAATATTGTAACACAGTTTAAAGAAACAATGTGCTCCAGCTCGCACGCTTCTAGCAAGAACTTTGACGGCTATAAAGCAACTGACAGGATAGCTGAACACCCTTCCGAGTGATGGATTTTTCAGTAAAGGGATAAAGTCTTGAATAGATATCTCTCTTCACGATAGCATATTATCAAAGATCTGCTGGAATCATGCAGCCCTGGATTCGTGAGACAAAACAAGAAAATTTGACTGAAGTTCTTAGACGATTCAAACCAAGAGGTTAGGCAGGTTTATTTGCTTGATAATATGTGTTGCAGCCAAAATTCTCTTTTGAAGTTTCGAATGCTTATCTTAGAAGATGTAGATGCTCTCATGTAAAATAAACACCGCCCAGCATCAACAACAGCAGAAAAAGGCAATTGTTCTTTAAATAAAAAATTTTTGGAACACTGCATTCTATCGAGAGACATAGCTGTGAGGTCCATCACCAGAGAAAATCTAAAAGAACTTCTTATTTATTGTCCACGTATGTAGTATGAATTGCATTTCTATTAAATTTATATCATTAGCATTATGCAAAATGATATGATGATACTGTTAAAAAAGGAAATATTCATAAAAATCTTTTATATTAAAATATTACCAAAACAAACACCTCGTTCTAAGTTTTATTTCTGAAAATTCATTAGCTTTGGTGCTTTTTGACAAATTGAGGACACATACGAATATGCACAGAGAATTGACATAAGTAAAAGACACCGCATAAAACTCAAGTAGGCCATTCCTTTCACGTGACAAACACATGATTGCAAGCTATAAGAACAGGTACAGGCTGGAGAGCTCCACTCTGCAAACAGCTTTGCCACAGATAAGAAGCTTACGAGAATTAATAGATTTTAAGAGGAGTTGCATATGTTGGCAAAAGACTTTGGTAGACTCCAGCAAGAAATCTTCAAGATACTGAGTATCCCTCTGTCTACTGAAAAACAGGGCGATTCATGGATTTTAAAATATAACATAACATAAGACAACCGTTTGTTCTGAACGCACAGATTTAACAGAACAAGTGTGTCATGCTGCAAAGAGGAGTGTGGAAACAGAATCTCAACAATCTGTTGCCAATGGTAGATTATAAGTACAGGTTTCCATGAAAGCCATCAGCTGTTATCTCCACAGCATTATGATATCACACCCTTTTGCACAAAGACTAATGTTTGAATTTTGAAGAACTATTAATAAGCCGCAACAAAATATACTTATCTGTTTGTCATCACGTAAAATGTGATATGGTTTGCAGCTGATGGCTACTAATTTCTCACCAGGCATTTTTTAAAATCCAAGAATTACCCTTAACAACGTTCCAGCATGGACATTTTCAGTCATTAATGTAGAATTAAATATGCTAGAATGTAAGATAAAGATATGTAAATAATCATACTGTTTTATTTAAACGGTTGAATATATTAGATAAGTGATAGTAAAATAATTAAATTGCATTTATTCACCGATGAGGAAGAGATCTTATATCAATTATTGTCCTTTTGGTATATCTATCTAGTGTATTTTTTAAAGTGAATTAATAATGGTGATACATTTATCAATTTTACTAGGCGAGACACCGTTTCGCATTTGTTACCCTAATAATGAAAATCTGCTTACAGATGTCGAACCGACTATAAGGTTGTCTAAAGTTTCAAAATATAACTCAAAATCCCAAATAACAAAATGCACGAAATTTGTCTACATGTCCTACACTATTTAAAATTTTTTAATGCTTTAATTGCTGTTTTTTATAATCTCTGATGAGTTAAACGCTCAGAATAAATAAGATTTTCCCCTCAAAATCATTCCGGTAAAACATTGTTGCACTCTTTCCAACTTGTGAACAACTAAAAAAGATAAGGATTTCAAGCCTGGACTACATGCTCCAAATGAGGTTAAGCCAAAGTTTTAAAAAGAACAAGAACGTCCAGTTTTTTTTTTCATTCTAATAGTTCTGTTTAAATAACCTAATATAATATATTGTTCGTTCTATTTAACACTTCATTATACTGTTTATCAGTTTGTATGTATTATTACAGATCTTTTTCTTCATCATTATTGTGAATGGATATAATCTCTATAGTTTCTTAGGATTAGCATACGATTCATATGAATGCATTTGCACTTTGAAAGATTAAAAAGTTTATTTGGCAAATGTCAGCTACATTATTTAACATATTTAAATCTAGTTAATATCTGGATCAGACATAGTCTTGCCATGGAACCTGTCAGTACAAAATCTCTGAGTTATTCACTAATATAATATCAATATCATTCATATAAATTAGAAATAGAGTTGGTTCCAGAACAGAATCTTGAGCTACTATACTTGTACATCTTTTAATGAAGATATGGTTGTATCATTTAAAATAATCCCCAATGATTTTTCTTTAATAACTAATTTGACAGAGAATTTAAATTTTTCACTAATTTCAAAATCTTTAATCCTTAAAAGTTAATCGTTGATGGAGAACTCTATAAAATGTTTTACTAAAATCCAAGTGGATGGTATCAATTATGTTATCTTCAATAAGATCCTCACTTGCATTTTATAGCACTTCTTTAAAAAAATGGTAAACAGGAAAGCTTTTTTCTGAAAACTGTTGGCTAGTTCTAAATACACCTATAATATTTCTTTCTAAAATTATAGGAACTACATTCTTTAAATTAAAAAAAAATTTATTTAACATAATTTAACATAACATAAAGAGAAGTTTGTATTCACCATGGGAAAATATTTTTGTTATTGCTGTTTAACTTTTGGAAACCAGTGTAGTTAAATAGAATAGTTCTGACTATTGCAAAGCCTGTTTTTGTTCTTCTAAATGAAGTATATTTATTATCATTAATATTTTACAAAATATATTATCTTTGAAATTTAAAAGTGCATTCATAGAAAAAAAATGATCTGGAGCTATTTAAACAAAATTCAATAAGAAATAACTTGAAAACAAGCAAAATAGCTGTGAAATAATTTATTAACCTGGGTTTATATATAATGTAAACTGTGGACCATTCTACCCTTTTGAAGATGATCTTTGCTACTTCACCTAAAAAAATTTTAATAAGATGCAGTGCCGGATTTAGGACAAATGAGGCCCTGTGCTAGTTAAATTATCAGGCCCCTTACTTTGGCCCTGAAGGAGGTACAAACTACAAAGTAATGCTTCAACTGCTTTTGACAATTTTTACAGAACAATTTCACTTTTATAACTTTTAGGAAAAACATTTGAATGTTTGACATTTGAAAAACATTTAAAAAATTCATCGTAAAAAATTTTTTTGGCAGGAAGATGGGCCCCCTGGCCAACGGGGCCCTGTGCTTAAGCACACCTAAGCACAATGGTAAATCAGTCATTGATAAGATGTTTACTAACGGTTAATTTTAAAACCATTTTTCTTGCATTTTTTTTTTTTTTTTACTGTAGTAAATAGTCAATGGGAGACAACTCAGAATGCCTCATAAAGTGTCTGGCTCAGTCGAGTAACAATGAACTGTCACGAACAACTTAAGCACAAATATTTTGAGTTGCCTCTTCTGCCGAAGGTAAGTAACCAGACGGTCCTTTAGACGGTAAGTGTCGTCACCGCTTTTTTCTACAGAACGAACTAAACAAAAATTCTTACTAGAACTCTTCATTTTTAGATGTGGGAAGAAACTCATGCTGTTGGCAGGTGAAGGGCGAGGGATGGAGATAGGTAGGTACGTACGCCAGCCCAGTCCGAGATTCCAATTGCGGCTCTCAACCTTGGCAGTCCAGTAGCCTAACCTTTAGGTCTCCAATCGCCTTTTGTAAAGAATATAAAAAGACAAGAAATAAAACTTTATTTAATTTTGAGATCAACAGATGCCCTTAACCCATGCACCGAGTAAGAAAAAAAAAAAGATTCAGTTTGAAAATTAATAATGTCATAGTAAAATTCTTTGTTACCTAAGACACTTATGCTACATTTCAAATAAAGCTACAAAATTCTCACAAGAAAGAGCAGATAGCTTTAACTTTATAATGTAGATAATAAATTTATTTCTCTTCATTAATCTACAAAAACAAAAAAAAATCTAAAGCTGAAACCTCAACAAGGTAAGGGCATATAGATTAATGAGATGTTTAAACTGTTTCACGCTGTTACTATTAACTATGACCACTGGCAGTTTATTTCACCAATTTTTAATTTTGATAATAATGGGAAGTTTTTGGTATCTAAACTCTTGAAAATCTATAATAAATAAAGCAGCAATAACAAAAATAAAAAGTTCTATCTCAACCTTGTATGACCAACAGTAAATTAGGAAATAAATACATAACCAGTAAAGAAAACTATTATTATTATAAAAAAAATACTTGAAAACTAATTTCTAAACTAAATATCATCACAGATAATACTTTTGAATTATCTGGGCATGTATAGTTAAAATTTTATGTGATATTGAATATTCAAATAGTACTGTATTTCACCAATCAATATTAAAAAAAAAACTATTTTTATTATTTTGAGATCTTCAAAGATACTTGCTACACATACCGTGAAACAAAGTATACTTTATATACAGAACACTGTTATAAATAAAAGAATTTATGCCATTGATTATAGTTCCTTTGCAATCTATTTTAGTGATGCGTGAAAAATTGAAAATTGATTATCTGTTTGCGTGCGATAAAACCGACCTCATGTCCCGGATTGCTTTTGTCTGATGTAGATTGCAATGTCTTCTATTTCGAAATGTTTACTGTTGTGTTTCTATCGAACAAAGTACACAAGAAACTTAAATTCATGACTGGATTCTTTTCTCCCGGTTTGCTGGCTGTTATATATTTGTTTCATTGTTTAACTGGAAGTGTACTCTCTTTAATATAATTAAAGACGACCTTTTTTATTTGTTTAACTGCTTAGTTTTTATTTAAATTCGATCTAAAAGTTGTTTGAGGTAAACAGCTAGATTATGAACTTCCAGTTCGATTTTCAATTAAATGTTTTGATTGATTTTATACATAGAAAATAAAAAGTTGTCTCCCTTTAGGTTATAGTATTCATATTATCTGTATATCCCTCTCCATTTAGTCGCAGACATTTTCATTTATAAACGTAATTATTAAATAGAAATATATTAATTTTTAAAATAAAAAGTTATAATTATTTATTGGGAACAACATAAATTAATAAATAAATAGTTCAATTATGTTTGTTTTTGTGAAATGAGAAATAAATCTGATGCTTGTTAATACTTACTTCAACAATAGAAGTGTATAATAGTTATTTTAAATTGTTAAATAAATAATATTTATTACATTAAGTGAATGTTTATTAAAATTATATTTATTAAAAATAATATTTGTAATTTAATCAAACTTTTTTAAAGGTTGGAAAGAAGCGTCTGAAAACGCTTGTATAAAGTTTGTAAATTATCTTTTAAATAATTTGTTTAAAGTGTGAATATTTGTGGTAGTTAGTATCTATAATATAATATATGGCATGTTGTTACTATTGGTTCTGTTTCTTTGTGTTTTATTTTGTTTAATTCTTAATTTTATTATTATTTTTAATTGACCAATTTCTAAATAGTAGTTGTCTCCCTTTGTTTAATCGACGACGAAACTTTGATCGATTGTCTGCTCCTTTATACAGGTGGCGACTTGTGCCAGCATCGGGAGGAGAACAACAGTGCACCGCTGCCGCCTGAATAATGGAGGTGGAAGAATACGAAGGTCTGTACGAAATTTTACATACACGCGTAAAAAAAACTGTCGATTTATTATCATGGAGAACTAAGAATATCCTGCTTCTCTGATCGAGCTAATGTCGTTTTGTGAGCCGCGTTTGCAAAGTTTTTAATTGCATTGTTTGGTTCGCAGGCCCCACGTAGAGGAGGAGTTGGTGGAGATACCCTGGGCCTCCTCCTCCTCTTCCGCTGTCTCTCTGTTCTCTATCTTTTAGTTTAGATTGAATAACACCTACATTTCTATATGTCATTTGGTGAATTGTAAAAATTGCCGTACAACTGATTAGAAACACAATTAGACTTCTATTTAAACAAAATTTAAAAACAAACGTTTCTGTCGTACCAGTGCATCATCTACTCTCTCTCTCTCTCTGTCTAATATTTTAATATCGACGAAAGCTACCCATTTTTATGTGTATAAACTGTTTCCAAGGTAAACTACACTCTGCCCTTTAACTTGTCATTCTTGTAAGTTAAATTAAAATGTATTTAACACAAGTTACAGATCAGACTGTTTATTGTGAACCTTGCTATGTACAGTATATCCTGTATTATTATAATATAATAAAAGCATTTTTAGATGAAATACTTACACAAAACATAACGGTAATAGAATATTATATTAACTCAATTACTAACTGATTAATCTAGTTGATGCTCTACTAAGTATATTTAAAATAAAATAAAATCACTTGAAAGTTGAATAATGACAGTGGTAAACTTAGGGTTTATCCAGTGTGGCAAAATTAAATTATAACTTTAAAATCTTGAAACAGTTTGCTAGACGCACCTTACCTACTGTAGTTTGTGTCTATTTCCAAATTTTATATTCAAGGATAGCTGAATACATATAACAGCTGTTTTTTTTAACTTCATCCTGTATTGATGCAGTTACTTTTCTGTTTTGTATATTAGACTAAGCTAACTTATCAATCAGCAGTTGCCATCATACATACAGAAGGACTCTTTATATTGAGCACTATCATGCTTAATGTAGATGAGACAACCAGGATTTATATAATGAAATGAAATAGAAAATTTAAAGCAATTTGTGTTTTGCTTTTCTTAATTTAAAAATTGACTGATATGTTGTTAGGTTTTAAATTCCTAACTAGTAGTTTTTAACAAAATATATGTATTTAATTAAGATTTCTGTAAATGAAATAAAAATATCATAATTTGTTTGCATGTGATTTTTCTGTTTGTACTAGTAATTTTTACATTAATTTATGTATGTAAAAGTGTTTAGAATTAGTATTACAAAATCCTGATGTGAACATCATTGAGGCTATATGGCTACTGAGAAAATCAATGACATCCAAACACTTTGGATTAATTGAGCAAAGTGCTACTATAATAACCTGTATGGAAGCATATAAACAAGATGTCATACTCTATGTAAAGCAAAGGGTTCACATGCAAAATATTAATGTACTGTATAAAGTATTCATTTTGTTTTTGTATGTTTTCTGTAATAATGCATTGTGTATGTGTTACAAAGTCTTTCTGTTGCCATTACTAATTATCTTTGCTTATCTTGTATGTTACCATTTTTTCCAGTGTATATTGTAATTTAGAGGACAATATGGAAAAATGGAGAGAAATTTGTTTTCTTGTTCAATCTTCACACATTTCTTAGTCTTGGCCAGTACTGGCTGTCTCTATATCTTGCTCTTTAGATTTGTCAGGCTGCTTAATTTTTGTTTTTAGTCTAGACATGATGTGGTAACTTATGGAATGGCATTTTCAAACTGTTTAACCTGGATTTAAAGCTGTTTACATTAAATGAATTGCTGAAACCATTTCCTCTGGTAATGAGTTACATTTGCTCACCATTCTGTATGTGAAAAATATTGTTCCCATTTTTCAAAATTCCTTTAATTAACTGTTATGGCCATAGGTTCTACTTATATTTGAAAATCCAAATAGATTTTGGTTATTTAGTAGCTTATCTGCACAGGGTCTTCAATAATCAAAACTGAGTAGGTTTAATGTCTTGAGTGTTTCACTATAATCCAGCTCCTTTAAGCTCAAACTAATCTCATAGCTCTGCAATACATCTGCTCCAATTTTTTTTGGACTCTGGGACTTCACACTGAATAAAATGCTTAAGATGTGGGCAGATCAGTGACTTGTACAAAGTTAGAAAGTATTTTGTATGTAAGGATGTGAATGATCTTTTTACTACTGCTAATACTGTGCTTGCTTTCACAGCTGTCACCCTTACATGGTCAACAAAATTTAATTTGTTGTCAACAATTACACAGATCCTTTTCCTTGTCAACAGGCTGCATGCCTCTATTTTGCTTCCCCTTTAATTTTTCAATGTTTACAGTTGTCTCTGCTACACTACCAGTATGCATAATCTTATATTTGGATACATTGAACTGCATCAGCCACTTTGTGCTTATTCACACATTGAGTTAACATCACATGCAATGTTCTGTCAGTACTACATAATCAGTTATCTAGCACCTTGGTTCCCACAAAGTAACTTATCATTTTTCAATGACTAAACAAAACATCTCCAACTCTTCTTAATTTTACATATTACACTTATCAAGTTATATTGGTCTGTAAGTATTAGCATTTTTTTTTGTCTCCCTTGAATACTGGTGAAACAATCACTTTCTTATCCCTGGGAAGGACATCTTTGTTTATCAACATACTGAATAAATTAGTCAGTGGATATGCATTGAGCATAGCTGTTTATTGCAGGACTTGTGGGAACATAGTCAGGATCAGCCACTTTGTTGATTTTATGTTTTTCAGCTTTCCCTCAGCCTTATCTTTGCTAAAATTTTATCTTGGTCAACTTTGGAACATTTTCTAGGCAATTCTAGTATTGGTAGATTGGACATAATCTCATCTGTGAAAACTCTCTCGAAGAACCTATTCAAGATACTTGCCTTCTCGTTGTCATTAATTAAAAATTTTCCATCTTCCTTTACCGTCTATGATGTATCTGATTTCTTTTTTTGTCAGACTCCCCCACATAACTCTGAAACATTTTGGATTCTTGTAGCTTATAATTTTTCCCTTAAATTCTTTTTTAGCCTTTCTCACATCCTACTCTCCTTTTATTTCATGCCACTTTATATTTCTCTAAATCCTGTTGGAAACCTGTGGATCCGAATCTTTTCCATACTTTATTTTTTTTATCAATACTCTCTTTACAAGCTTTGTAGGTTTTACATTTTGTGCCTGTTTCATTGGTGTATGATTTCTCATAGCATCCTTCATTTCCACTTTGAATACACCCCCACATATCTTCTACATCTTGATTATTTGTTCTCATTTCTTGTCAACTGACTCTCCCTAGCTCATCCCATGGTGCCTCAGTTTTCTCTATGAAAAGTATAACTCTCCCTTTCTGGTACTTTGTTGTTTTATTAATTTTCAATAAAATCTTTATGATTAAATTATATATTTTCTTAGTGGTGATTGATAGCCTAACATGTTGGGATGTTGCCTTCTCTAAACCTTGTAGCTTTTGATACATGTTTATACAACATTAGGTTGAGTATCATGTTGCTAAAAATCCATTAATGGTTATCATTGCTTTCAATCCTGTAATCTTTAATATTTGGCTTATTATCTTTTCAATCAATTTCCCCAAGGTTGAAGTTGCCTACAATAATTACCACTTCATCACCATGTCTGCATGCCTTGTTCCTAATGTTTCCTAACATTTCATCATTTGAGCTATTACTAGGAAGGCTCTTGTACATTGTACCTACAGGATTGGTCTACTTTTGTGGCAATTTTTCGCCAGAAGCCTTCACTTTTTTTTTTTTTCACATTGTCAATTTATGTTGCCTCTCTGTTATCCCTTACTATCATTAGTTATCCCTACCTATATTTGTAAACGTTATATATCCTGGAAACTGAAATTCACACTCACTAAAATCAACTTTGATATTTTTGAGCATTTTTACTATGTCAGGTTTCTTATCATTTATTCTCACTTTTATTTCATCCATTTTGTTTATTAAACTATCTGTTTTGATGTACATTAGAGAATGTTTTCTAGGTTTGTCTTCCATTGAATGATTACTTCCATTTTTAGTACTTGCTGGTTTTCACTACTATTTTTCTTGTAGCCTTTTCTTGGTGCTGGATACCTTTGAGTTTTGTTCTATTTGAGGCTGTAACATTTCTGGCTCTATTTGTCTCTTTAGTCTCTCTTCCCTTCTATGCACAATTTTGTCATTTACAACCATGCACTAATTCACCATCTTACCTACTTTCCTTTGCCAGTTGGTTTTGTTTTACCCTTTTCTTGGAAGTAAGGTCTTTGAATAGATGTATATTTCGTTTTATTCTTTAGCCAAGGCTCTTGCATTTTCCAATATCTTTTTTTGTCATAATCTGTTTGGAATTTCACTACATAATCTGGTAGCCAGACATTATGCCAACCGACATTATGCTGGCAAACAGATTAAATGGACAGAAAATAATATATTTTTATTTTTGTAACATTTTAAATATGATATTATTGTTTTTTAATGTTTCAACTTCCCATTTTACTTTCATTCATACATTAATACCAACAGACAATGAAGACTAAATAAGACGGTCCCCACTATAATAGCCCATCATAAGTGACACCATTGTGATATGATCAAGCTAATGTAATAGTAACATTGTCGAGGAACCATTCAGAGACTAGCCAATGAAATAATGACATCACCTTTCTTGCCATTATTGATAGACAGTTTGTGGTCTGCCTGGGTCACCTTGACTGCTGCTTACTGGCTTGCATATAAATTCCTCTGTCCCAAATCCACTCACTTTACAAGCAGGTCAGCATGACACAAACAAAAGCATGGAGTTTGTTCAGACTAAAGAAGGTGGCAGGAAACTTCCCTATGAAGGCTATGCCTATGTTATCAACAGAGAAAGAGATGGGCAAACTTATTGAAGATGTGAAAAGTGGAGATTCTGCAGCGGACAGCTGAAGACAGTTAATGATGTCATTCAGGGTACTCCATTGGAACAAAACATACTCCAAATACAGCATGCATTTATGCTCTAAAATTTATATACGAAATGAAGCAACAAGCTGAACAATCTGAGGAAGCTAATAGTAGCATCATACTCACTCATACAGCAAATTTCCCTCTGAGTGCAGTTGGCTCATTGCCTAAAAAAGGAAACATTGGCACAAATGATTAGACAGAAGAGGACAACAAGGCCTGGTAGTGATGAATCACAAAACTAAGGAAAGAACAAGCCAGTAATGGAATTTTGACCAAGCAAGCTGTGATGGAATTGAACACAAAGCTACAAAATAAAAGGCACAGCAACATTAATAACTGCCTGAAGACACTAGTTGCCAATTATACCAATGAAGATGGATTTGCATGTCTGAGGGCGATTGCTCATAATTTGTGACTGGTATGATTTTAATTCTCTATTATTCACTGCAATAAATTTCAGTCATTATTTTACTACATTTCTATGGTTGTTTCAGAAAGTTTGTATTAATATGTTGTGTTTGTAATAAATTATTTATGTATTATATTATTTTTCTTCTGGGTGGCATAAAGTCTATTGGCATATCATCCGCATATGCATGATCTATCTTTATCCTGCTTGCTTTCATCTCATCTACCAAGTCTTTTATATCTCTTCACTTTGGTGGTTAGGTTTACTATATTGATTACTACCCGAATAACTTAGGTCTTCCTCTTAATATTCTCTCTGTTTCTACAATCAATTTGCTTCATGTTATGCATTACTATGTTGCATTTCCTAATTTCCTTATTTTCATCACAACTCATTCTCATGCTTCCGTGCTTTTGTATGATATTTTTTACCACTATATTACAGCTTTATTCCTCTGGAGTTAATGCTCCCAAAAGCTCTGGTTTCTATCATTGATCTTTTAAAAAGTGAAAACAGATTTAATGCATTGCCTAGGTTAGGGAGTCAGGCATCACAAAGCTGTACTGAATTCGTGTTACCCTTTGCCAATGATTTGTACTCTTCCAATGTCATTTTGATACATTTCTTTTGTTTTCACCCCTTACATTTGTCACACAAAAGCACTTTTCTTTCTTCCCTCACTTTCTCTCATACATTCCAAATGGTTACTAAATATACCTTAATTTTAATTTATTTTCATCTCTCTTGACCAGAAATAACCCTGATGGTTCTTTGTCGGCAGCCTTTGATAGATTGAGTTCTCTCTTTTTTGATTCCCTCATCATTATCGAAGCCAGATAAACTTTGTATTTTTCCCTTCTCTATTGCTTAGCCCTCCACCATAATCTTATACCTCTATCTCTGAGGCTTTGGTATTTTGATATTGAGGGGGCTAATTAAGACTTGGTCATTCGGCCACTTTCAGGTTGACCTACCAATTCCTATTTGAGGTTTGTGCCAAAAATGTTGTTATTTCCCCAACAAATAATGAAATAATGTTTTTTTTTTTTTTTTGAGCCAATGTTTCATCTTCTTTCAAGGAATAGACTGATAATGCTCAAGTTTCGAAGCTTTATTTGAGTAATTTAACTAAAAAAATTTACTCTACCATAATTCCTCCTATCATGTTTTATAGAACCAATTTTCCAGTTAAATTTTCTAATTCAGAAGCATACAGGAACAAACCTGACTTTATTGATCTTATTCTAGGCAATTTAGTTAGTACTAGCTAACTTTGCAATTATAAAATCACTTTTTAACATATAATTGCAAAACTAAAAAAATAGTGTTTTCCCAAGGGCTTTCTTTGTAAGCTCAGGTTTTTGTCTTTTCTGTTGAACAGTTGGAAGCGGTGGTAGCACACCTGTTCAAGATGAACCGCAGTACTCTGAAGATGAACAGGTATAGTATGTCAGATTTATTTTAAACTCAAAATTAATTGTATTACATACTGTCTATCATTTTAAGAGTTGCTTGTAGAACTCTAAAAGTTTGTGTGTGTGAGTGAGAGAGAAGTAAATCTGCATATATTATACCATTACTGCAGTTATTTTCATTTTTCAATTACTTTACTGGCTTTTCATCTCATATCTTATTTTAATTTATCTACCTTTTATTAGCTTCTGTCTTTCTCCATAAATGTATTTTTGCATTTTCTTATTCCTAAAATATATGGGTATTGCCATTTTGCAGTACCTACATTCTATCATATGATATCACACTATTCTTTATTTGAGACATCACTAATGGCTCTGTTGTACAATAGTTCTTATGATGAAAGTGGACTCTTACCTATAGCAGGTAAATTCAGAGTAATTCTTATGGCTGTACCTGTCCATAGCTTGTCACCTATGCTATCGTAGTTAACTGCATATGTTATCAGGTTTTAAAATTTAAAAAACATACTAAGGACATTCAAATGAAACCTGGTCAGAGATCATAATAGTGATGCTATTTCAGCTTGGTTTCATAGATGTCTCTAGTACATCACAAACCTTTAAGCATCAGTTGAAATTTCAATACTAGGGTATCCTATTTAACTTCATCTATAAAGATGGTATTCAGTTAAACAATAAAAAACACTTCAAAATTTTTTTTTAGATTTTATAAAATAGTTTGAATTTTTTCTAATGCATGACAAGAAAGAACAAATGTACTATAAAAAAAGAATAAACACTGTCCTAAATAAAATACTTTGATTTTACATATTTATTACTAACAAACAATTAATGACACATGTAAAACTGGAATGCCATACAGAGCAACATCTAAAGTTATGTTTCCTTTATGGATGTTCAATATGACCACGATTCAAATTAACCATAGTACATATCTGAATGCACATGTTTGTCCACGACTTTCCCAAAGTGTCTCAGCCAGTATACCATTTGCAATCCAAGATTGCTATTTTCAGGTCATTGACAATCCTAGTAGTCATCTCATAGACTTGCTTTCTTAAGATACCCCATAACACACAGAATGGAAGAATTGGCCTCTACCAAAGTTTTAATGTTTTCTTTACTTGCCTCTGTTAGTCTCTGCATAATGAGAATTTTGTATAGAAACATGTTTAAGTTCTTCCTAAGAATTCTCCGGGTTGTAGTTTTTGATACAATCGTCTCCACTGACAGATGTGATCTCTTTTAAGGACTGTCATTTACCCTATGATGAATATTCTGCATGTTTCATTGATGTGCATTTGGCTGGCAACAGTGTTTGGAAAGTCCACATGCAAACATGCATTACTTGTGTTTCGAAATTGCTGAACAAACTAATGAATGGACTTAAAATTTGGAGCCCATTGGACAATGAACTTTCTCTGTACTGTCATGACTGACTTCCATTTAAAAAGTCTGGCATTTTGCTACTTGCCAGTCTGTAGTCTGCTTGTTTTATATCTAAATGTGTCACCTGTGGACGACAAATAGAACGTGAAACATAACTTTAGTCTTTCTTCTGTATAGTAATGAATTTCATCTGGAACATGTCTAGCAGGGTTTTACTTTTTTTAAAAATAGGATGCCATGGAAATGAAAAGTGACAATGAAGGAGATTCTGGAAGCGAAAGTGAAAAGGCAAATGATTCTGATAATCGTGAGTATATTAGTGATGGGGGTGAATTTGAAAGAGAAGAGGTTCAGAGGGAAACAGATGATGAAGAGGTAGAAAGGGAGGAGGTGGAGAGAGACTCTGAAAACATGTCTGCTGATGAGCAAGATAGAAGTGATCAGGACAGTACTGTTGTCTCAGATCAAGAGATTGGGAGTGAACATGTGTCTCTGCATAGTAGCAGGTCAGCATCGCCATTATCACCACCTATGAGTAGATCAAGCTCGGCCCAAAGTGTTTCTAGATCTGTCTCACCTCAGAAAAGTGGTTCAGAGTGTAGTCGATCGCCATCACCTCAGAAAAGTGGCTCAGAGCATAGCCGGTCACCGTTACCCCAGAAAAGTGGCTCAGAGCATAGCCGGTCACCATCACCCCAGAAAAGTGGCTCAGAGCATAGCCGATCTCCGTCACCCCAGAAAAGTGGTTCAGAGCGTAGCCGATCTCCGTCACCCCAGAGAAGTGGCTCAGACCATAGCCGTTCACCATCACCAGAAAAAAGTGGCTCAGAGTGCAGCCGGTCAGCTTCACCACAACATAGTAGATCAGCCTCACCTCATCAATTAGCCTTAGAACGAAGTCGGTCTCCATCACCTCAGCAAAGCCAGTCATCTTCAGTACAGCATGGCGGATCTCCATCTCACCTCAGTGCATCTCCTGATTCTCCAGCAGCAAATCATATTTCATTAAATAGCTTGTTTTCTGACAGTGAAGAGGATGATTCAGATACAGAAAAGATTAAACAGCGTGTTAATAAACATCTTGCTAATGCCAGTGATGAGGAATATGGAGACGGGACTGCTGTTGAAATGAAGAGTAAATCACAGACTGAAAATCAAAAGTAAGACTATTTTTTATATTAGAAATTTTGTCTGCCTCATATAAAGTTCATTATATTATTTACCTTTCTGAAAGAAAAAAAATTGATTCCAATGTAGTGTAGCTACTTAAAAAAAACTTTTCCTTCTTGTCTCTCTCCCATCCTCTCACTATCTTTCTCCATTGATAAGTATTTGCTAGAGTAGTCCAACTTAGGCTTTAACAACAAAATTCTATTCCAGTGGTGCAGTGCATAACTACTAAAGTAGATATATTTTTATCATTTAGTTGATGATTCAAACCCAGCCTGTGTCTAAATCTATTTTTTAGTGGTTGTCAATTAGTGAAAAGCCAAAGTATGAAGGATAATATATTATTGTTTAAGTTCAAAATTAAATTTTATCAGCATTGGGAATATTAAAGAATGATTGTTTGGAGATGTAAATTATAGTTTTCGAAATATTTTAATAAAATAGTTAAATATTTACAGTAGTTAAGTTATCATTTTGAGGCTAGATGCCATCAGGGCTAATATAATGTTTGCCAGACTAATAACTTGCATATCCAATACTATTTGGACTAAATAATATTATTTTAGCAAAGGAAATACTTAATGATAAATTTGAAACAAAAAAGAGCTTAAATATTGCACTAGTATAATTACACTTAAACAAGAGAAATCGAATCGTGGGTGATGCAATTATTTTGTAAGTGTATATTTTTGTTACTGAAATTTCGGTTTTCTAATTTCTAAAAAAAAAATGAAAGTTAAAATTAAGGGAGATACATTTCAGAAACAAGTTTTTCAAATTTTTTATTTTTATATTACTTAAAATTAGATTATAAGAGAGTATAAAACATGAAAAAAAATCATTTACTTTTTTAAGCGTTTCAGAATGTCTAGAAGTTGATATGGAGATGTGACTGGGGGAGCGGTGTTGAAGTTGGTTGTTCTTTGGTCAAAATCATGAATATGGGGCACAGAATCATCTCCCTCTGACCAAACAAATGCAGTCAGTGTGTATTCATGGAGACATTGAGATACAGGGGGTGTAAACCTTTCACACTCACTCGTGTCTTCTGCTATATTGAAATCACTTGCTAAATTCTTCTAAAATGTTACTAGCAGACTCTCCAGAAGATAACATCACTTCACCATCACTTTCATCACTCATGTATAACATTCTATATCTTGGTAGGGGTTAAGTTCTCATGAGGCTTACACTTTAAAGGAGCAGAAACACCACAAGATGTAGAGGGATGTGGGCTACCCATGATGGCAAAAGCGCAACTGGTGAGATGAGGGAGTGTGTGGGTGGACGTGAGAGTGACCAGAATGTTCTCAACGGGAGAAGCAAACCTAAAAATACTCTCTCCCTAACTAAAAGTAGCTGATCCCTATGCCACATTATTTTAAATTTCATTGGAAAATGGTGGTTATATGTATGTGATCCACAGCCTAGGGGTTAGATAATGCTGTGTTAGTCTATGTGCTTAAAGAGGTAGTTTTCTGGTTGCGTGACTCACTTAATAATTTTTTGTTTGAACTCAGTATTTTACTTTTTATGTCATTTTGTTTTGTGTTTGAGAAATGTTTTATTTTTTTCTGTCAAAGTGAACTGATTTTCTAAAAACACTTTCTCCATCAGAGCTGTTTTACAAACATCACAACTTTGTGTACCATGCATTGAAATGTCAGTGAAATTACAACTGCTTATATCACAGACAGCACCTACTTAGTTTTCAATTTGAAAATCATGGTTAAACATCATTAAATAGGTTAACTAATCAACAGATGTTTTACTACATTAAGCTCCTTTGGCAGATGTGGCCTGCATAGATAAAGTTTTGATCTTCATATCCTAACCTCATGGCTTTAATCACTTAATTTTTCTAGGGCAACATGTCCAAAACTGGCCAGTAAGTCTGCTGCTCAGCTCAGCATGTCATTTCATGATCACTTTGCCTTATGCTATATGTACAGCACATGCAGAACAAGAAAGATGGTGCGGAGAAATAGGTCAAGTGGAGTTCGGGTCATCTGCACCTGATGTAAGCCAGTCTACTACTATTGTCAACTCATCCTGGTGGATTTTTTCCACCACATGGCAAAGGAGTGCAACTAATATTTTGCACAAATGCAGGAGGCAGCCACACCAGAAAACACCTGGATGGACACCACCATTGAGGAGATTAAGGTTTTCATGGCAGTAAATATTACCATGGCTCTTATCCCATTCTGTCAATTAACTATTTTTGAATTAAAGATGACAGACTGAATTTGGCAGGCGTGTCAAAAGTCATAACGCTAAAGAGATTTAAGAAATTGATTTAAACATTTGCCTTTTGATGATTCTAGAAAACTGTCAATTCAAAATTAGATCTGTGTTTGATGTGGCTACACCCACAAAGTCTTCAGGCTGGATGTTCAGGAAGGTTTGATAGGGGGTTTCTGCTCTAGGAAACTGAAGCCTACCAAGGGAAAAAGTGACAATCTTTTGAACTCTGACAACCAAGGCCATCACAATCTGGTGAGGATAGAGGGGAGAAAGAAGACTTGGATGCTGTCCTCTAGGAGTGGTTGCAAAAATCACTTCTGGTCACAGAGTGGAGACTTGCTTCTACTGACAGCTCTGTCTCATTCCCCTGTGTAGGGTAGGATTTTTCACCGTGTGAACAGTGTTTAACCACTTCCTGGAAGTGAGTGATTTAACTTCTTTTTTTTTTTTTTTTTTATACTTTCTACACTATAAATTGAATTTATCTTTTTGTTTTTTGGATATATATTTCTTTCATTTGGATGACTAAACTGTCATTTATTTTATTTTGAGTTATTCCATGATATGATTTAGCATCTTTTTAAAATAATTTCAATCAGGTGGGTGCATTTCATGCAGCCACTTTGCAAATTTTCTGCTCTTTTAAAAACACAAAATTCCAAGTTGTCTGCTCCAGAGAGGATTTAAAGAAAGTCTAATACTTGAAAATGGCACAAAAACAGTAAAACAAATATTTTTTGGTTAATTTCTGATTTTAGCAAGGTCAAGCTGAAAAAAAATCCATTTAGCCTTTACCAATTAATTTTGCTCATTTAAACTTACCAATTATTCAATAAAAATATTGTCCTATTGTCATGTTGTTGCTCTTCTGTCTTTCAAATCCAAGGAAAGGTTTTTGTTCACAAAATTCAAGCAAAGGGTTTGTTTTTCTTGTAAGCAAATCTACATGTCATATTTTTGAAAATTGTGGAGTGTCATCTTTATGATGGTAGTAAAATCAAACAACAATTTGACTGATGAGAAAAAACATTCTCTGGAAGTTGTGTGTGGTTACTGTTCTTTATTTGGCTGTGTCTCATTCATTAAAAGATGAAAGTGGCTTGCATTAGCATTGGACTTGATAGTAATCAATCCAGGCAAGCATACAATGTGGACTGCTGAGGTGAAGTACACTGGAAAATTAGATGAGCTCAAGACCAAGAAAGCTTGCAAAATTTGTGTTTGTGTCCTTCCGTGTTCACATGAAACTGAACAGCTAAAAAGCTCTGAAAACAGTTTGTATAAGCCTGTTGATTCCAGAAGCTTTCTATTTAGAAAATGAGTTTGCATGTTTCATTGTACATTTTTATATGGTGTTTTCTCAATGAAGATAACTCAATGTTTTGATGATCTATGGAATTATTTCAATATATTATGCTTAAATTTTAGCAGAACAAGTTGGGACATTTTGAAACATTCCTATATGGTGATTTATTTTTGTCAAATCATACCAATTCTGGAGGGTATGCATTTGAAACTTTACATCCTGAAATGTGACATAACCAGATGATATTTCTGAAATATATCTATTTTCTTAACAGCTCATAAGATTTTCTCATATAATCATAGTAATTAAATCATTGAACAAGTTCCTTATTAGTTTTGATATACATGCCCTCATTTCAGCTAGTGTTGTAACAAGTTTCTGCCATTAAATACAAGATAGCTACCATTACCATCAAAAAAGATCGTGCTTTTTAATTTGATGGATGTTTAGATGGCTCGAATCAAGTTTCTTGTAGATATTTTCCAAAATATGAAATTAGGATTTCATTTTCAAGTTCCTTAACTGACTGCCATAGATTCTTTGACAGAGTTGAATAAAATTTTGTAAATGTTCTGGTAAACAATATCTTAATATATTTTAGAAGTAGAAATGTAAACATTTTTTAAAGAGGTGTAGAGTTTTGCTATTTCATACCATATTTTGTTTTACTCTGTTGTATGGTATTTTGTTGGTGTTGACAAATGAAGTTGTGATCTTATTCCCTTGACTTTATTTTTGACCTAAAAGTTTTAATTGGGATTAATTTATTTTGTTTCTTTTAGGCCAATAACATCAGATGAGGATAAGGAATCGGATGAAGATGAAGACTCTAATGATGCAGATGACAGGCCATATCATGCAAAATCCAAGGAAGGAGAATCTATTAAGGGTAAGTATACTGGTAATATTGTCATCATATTAACTATAACCTAATTGAGCTTTGCTTGTTTACATCATTATAAAATTAATACTTTGTAGAACTGAAGTAAAAAAAAAATTTTTTTAAACATATTCTGCTCTACATTAAAGGTAAGTAAGGATCTCATTTTGCATATTCACCTGGTTAAGTTTTGGAGCAGTTTATTATTGTACTTAAACTAATTTAAAACATTTAAACTAGATTATATATATATATATACTTGTATAAATTTACTGATGCTCATCTGAAATTAAAATCATTTTAATCATGAGACAGGATGCAAGAACAAATACGTTTTTCTATGGACTGGTGATAAAAAGTTTCTCCTCAGTTGACAATTCCAGGTATAGAATTCTTATAAATTACAAAAATTATGATCATTTCAGTGTTATGCTTATTAGGTGGTGGTTTATATCAGGGCTTGGTTTTTAGATGCCACATGCTGGCAGTAATACCAATTCATCTTGACTATGTGCAGCTGTAAATGGAAGTATCTCAAACAGTTAAATAAAATCACCACAGAAATTCACTTTGACTTGCATGGTGAAGATATCTTTGATTCCTGTAATTGTTTTGTAGGTAAAGATAGTGATGATGATGAAGATGAAAGTGACAAAGAGTGAGTATAGTTTCTGAAGACTTTATTATTGTTGATTAATATTAGTGTAACAATTACCAGGTGATGGAGTTGTTACCTCAAGTTGATTGCATATAACCCACAAACCATAATACCATAATATAATATTAATGGATGTGTGCATTCACTGAAGATCAAGTGGAATGCATTTCCATGGGGGTTGCAGATTTTGACATGGTCGGGTACTACGTGCTTTGGGACATTACTTTCATTTTCCCCTGTGCATAAGTGTAGACCTGTCAGATGTGCTATTTTACCTGCAGAGATGCCGATGAACAGTTTTGCTCTTCAAGATTGCATAGGGAAATGCTTCAGTAGCAATGAATGTAATGCAGAGTTGTTTTTGTATTTTGTCATGACAGTGGTATTCACCAAGGTCCATGTAATCTGAATGCTTTCCGTAATGTTGTTCATAAATTTGAGAGGAGGCTGATCCATCAGAATTAATATGCCTACTTACTACACCTGTGTAAATTGCAAAAATTCATCAAGTGTCATAAAAATTTGATAAGGCAATCACCATGAAGAATACAGGAATACAACCCCCACTAAGTTGGCAGGCCTACACCAGCAAACTGTGGCAGGTGATATGCAAGGCACCAAAGCCATTTCCATACAAGATGCAAAGACTGCATGAACTGCTTTTTGCTGACCAAGAGAAATCGTTGAATTTTGCTTTGGAATTCATGGCACATGTTCAAGTGAATGACAATGGACTTAACAGCTAAGATTGGAAAACAAACAGAATATCTGATAACTTTTGCAAACAAAAAAAAGAACAATTAAAATGTTTATTTTATTTTTTAGTAATTTTTGTGATTATAGATGATGATCTTACTAAATTTTTGTATGTACTTGATTAATCTTATCTTTCCAAAGTTGTGACATGTATGCATATTTCTGTGCAAGAATTGATTTTTTTAACAAAAATTATTATATATTATTTTAAAGAAAGAAAAGTAATATCATTTTTTCATGCAATTTTAGAACTGGAGACAAGCTCATTGCTGATATTTTTGGGTCAAGTGATGAAGATGAAGAATTTGAGGTAATTTTTAAGATGGTTTCATGACTTTATATCCAAAGATATGGCAAAAACAAGTGTTTTATTATGTATCAGCTATATCTTTTTTCTGGAACATAATGACATAGTATCTTTTTTTTTTTTTTACATTTGTGGAATTTAAAAATAGAATGGTCAGTAATAGCAAGGTTAATAGATGAAAAATGCTATTTGTAAGAGCATATTCCCAAACAAGGAACTGAAATGACTGAAAAATTTTTTTTTTAAATGCATGCTCAACCAAAATAATATTTGAAAGGAGCAGTACTTGTAATTCTAATGACAGTCTAAAAAATTGATTCCAATAACCCTAATCCTGATTTATACTAGGTTCATAAATTATTATTTCTTTTTCTATTTGAAATACCATCAGTTGGGAAACCTGGTAAATTTTATAAATATTTATCTGATGTATTTTTCCTTTTTGTTGGTAGTTTATTTTAAAAGATTTTTTGTTTCATTTTAAGAAAACAATTATTACATTTCTTTCTTTAGTTGATAATATGAAACAACTTTAGCCTGAAAATCCACATTTTGAATCAGTATTTTTTGGTAGCTCATACAAAAAAATAGAAAATGTACTAAGAGACATTTTTCTTTGAACCTTTATCTTTCAGAAAACTACAATTATTTTTTAAATTGTTTTTATTTAAGAAATAGATATTTTGAAGCTTCTTTATCTAGAGTAGACCTTGGACGTACGTCTTACAATTGAACATTAGCTGTTTACAAACTCATATCTAAGTACCGAACATGGCATTCTCATAGCTGGCTTTCTATTGGTATAATGTTGGTATAAAAGACTTGCCTATCTTTATTCAGAAATATTACATCAAGATTTCAGTGTTCATGGCTGTGAATTGCTCTCTGCTATGGTATAACAAGTATGGATCTTCATTGAAACAAGCTTTAAATGAGTAGTTGCTGTTAACTTTTGTTGCATATTTAAAATGCTGAAATTTAAATTTGTGATTTCAAACAAATTTTCCTTTTTGTTATATCATGTATGTAAGGGATTTTTGTCGGCAGCTTGTAAAAGAAAAAAAAAAACACTGGCACTGTTTGCCTTTTATTTTAATGATTTAAGAATTCATGTAATTATTTCATTCATTGGATAGGTAAGAAATGTTAAAAATATAAACCTATGTTTCATTGGCTTTCTTTGTCAGGGTAAGTTTCAAGAAACAAACACTATTCTTCATGTGCAAATATTTCAGTTACAACTTGGTCTTGAGCCCATGACCTGTTGGTTGCTAAGTTATTCTATAGATTTTTTTTTAATCTACTGAACTACTTGGCACCTGATAATTGCTAAAAGTTTTGTTTTTAGTGTTACTGACAATAAGATCATGTGAAAACTTTGAAATATCTCTCGTTTCTATAAAGTACATCAACAAAAACTTTTCCACATTTATCTTAAAACAACTTAATTTTAAAAATATATATACAGTGGCTTGTTGAGGCATGGGTATATGCCAAGGGTCCCACACCTGCTGCAGGATTACCTATAGGGTGAACTGCCCAGGTATTGATCTGGGACACATTATAGTATTAAAAATCTCCTTATCTATTGATTTAACTTAGCTGCACTTACATTAATTTGGTTAATTTTTAAATTATATTTCGACAGAAAATCTTGGAGATCCCAAAAATAGCATTTGCACATGGACCCTGCATGAGCTTAACAGGTGTGTGTGTGTGTGAGAGAGAGAAGCACATTAGAAATGAGGCACCAATCTAAAATTGAAATTGCCTGGTGTATACGTTTGTTTACATTTAAATGTGATGATAGTGAAGGGTCAAGGAAACAAATGAACTTACTGTCGTAAAATTAATTGTTTTAGTCCATTGGTGCCTCTGACAGGTGCTACATGTGTTGCATGAAATAAGATCAAACTCTAAGTTATATAAAGGTTGGTGAGGAATATGGTCCCTTAGTCTTATTGTAAAACATGCTCCTGAATGTGAATTCACCATACTGAGAATGATAGCAGAACAATGGGAAATAGTAGGCATGATTCAAGTGGCTAGTGACAAGTTTTGTTGCACAACTGAATTTTCAACATAGCAATATAGTAAGGTTACAGCTACAATTAGGGTATACAGGCATCACTAGTAATTTCCCAAGACTAGGTCTAGCTTGCATCAACACACCTAGACAAGACAGTATGATCATTTCTGTGAGACTCATTTTGTTCCATAGAATAGCTCAAGTAATTCAGGGTCAATGAGGAACTGTCAGCAATATTACAATCAGATGGTTGTTTATGTACTGCTGGACCAAGAAGTTTACATATTGTTACAATAGTTCCTTATCTTTGTCATCTGTGACTAATAGGCGAACAGACACTGATCCAGGTAACATTGGCAAGGTGTATTTTCCCAAATTAACCAAAATTCTACCTAAAAATGCTCATGAATGAATGTGTGGAATCTTAAAATTAGATGGTAGCAACCTGCAGACAGACAGACACATTGGGAGGAGAAAACATTTGGGGTAGCATTAGTTTTCACCATAAGACACTTTTCCATGCCTTTGGGAATCATGCGATTGGGAAAATGTATCTGAATGACATATTTTCAGGTATTGTTTTCCTTCCCAGATGTCACTAAGAACTTTGCATTTTTCTGCAAAGACTATTTGTTTTCATGCTGCCAGAATGTCTACATTATCTACAGTAACAAGCCTTATATGTGCATCCATAGTTGCCCCATCTCCTCATCTTATACTAAATGAACATTGGTGGGATGAAATCTGACAGTTACAGAATCATGTCATCACAAAGCCTAATCCATCTCAAGGCTACATACAGTTCATAGTAGTATCAGAGTACATACATGTCTTCATCCAAAACCATATACAGTCAATGAGGCAATGCTGAGCATTTGTTGAGGCTGTTGAAGGTTATACCTGCTATTAAAATTTGTGCAGCATTTTATGTACCTTTCAGAAGTTCCTTATTAAAATGTTCTGAGAATACCTTTGTGTTGTGTGTCTGTTGCTAATTGACTGATATATTTGGTGTATAATTTTTATTGCATTAGCTGCATCATAAACCTACTGAAAAGTGTCCATGATGAATTTCTAATGTGTTTCAGTGTGTAATATATAGAATTTAATTTGAAAGAATTGTTTTGCTTAAATTTTAATTTGTGTCAATCTAAATATATTACATAAAAATAACTTGCATTTGAGTTTGTATTTTTAAATTTACACTGATAAATGAAAGTGTAGTGTGTGATGCAGTATCATTTATTGTGGTATCAGTAAGAGATCATACAAAGTTTGTACCAATTTTCTGCAGGAAGCCACTTGAAAAATTAAAAGAAATAAATGTCACTTTATGCACTGTTAGTATCAGAATAAGGGTTTCTGATTTAATAAGTAGGGTAAAATAGTTTACAGGAATTCTCTTTAGTACATTGCATCTCATCTTCATAGCCATCTTTCCTCTTTTTAGGGATTTGGTGAAGCTGATGTAGAAGCTCCAACAAAAAAAAGCAAGAAAGATGCTGTTGCTTTAGACAACAATGATGTTGAGGAGGAGGAAGAGGAGGAGGATGCTGATGATGCTACAGCTGCACCACAGATTCTTCCTGAACTTTCTGAAGATGAAAATGAGGAGCCAGTTAGAAACATCCAAAGATCTTCTGAGTAAGTGCTTATATGTTAAAATCATTTCTTCAATTCCATCTTTCAGCTCTCTGCTATGAATGTCCAATCAAAAACTCTTGTTTTTCTGACACACTTGCAATATGAGTAGCAGCATTTATTTTTTAGAAAATATTAATAAGTATAATTACCCTGATTCCAGTAAATAACACTGGTTTGTAAGTACACAAATGTTAATACCTACATAGTTGGAACTTCCATCCAACACTAACACTGCAAACTCCACTGTTCTGTACATTATTAGTAAAGTAATGGAGGCTTCCATTCTGCCCTCTTTAATACTCTGAACTCAGAGGATTGAAACAAATGGTCCAGAAGCCCCATTACTTACACCACTAAAACTATTACTACAAAGTCAGTTACAATACTAAGTCTTGCCAAAAGGAAATCAGCACCCTTGATGCTTAAGTATTCTGATAAAGCGATTCTTCCATTTTGATTTTTAGTATAAGCCTCAAATTCTTCTCAGGTATGTCATCAATTGTCATGAGATAGGTGATGAAATCCTTAACCCTCTATCAGTCCAAACCAGTTTGTTTTTTAGCCCCTCTGGCTATCTGGTTCTTTGTGCTATTGACATTAATGTGATTGTATATAAAAATAGTAATAACTTTTTAAAAATTCTGAAATAAATTTATGCGATGTAGAAATATCAATGCCTATACAAATTTTGTTACAGGTGTGGTTTTTTAGATTGGTAATCAATAATAAGCAAAGATCTTTGATAACACCATTATCTTCACTCTTGGCTGATAATGAATCTACTTTACCAATTAATATGAATTTTATAAAGATGTTTGGATAAACTGTTGACTATTTTAAAATTTATTTTTGAAGTATAATTAAATAATTTCTTTATAGAATTGTTTGTCAAACTATTAGAGACCCATCTCTATATAAACTGTTCTTCAGGTAACAAAACAGGCATCTGTACAGATTGCTAACCAAATTAATGGAAGTTGATTATAATATAAGCAAAAAAATTTTTGATCCACCTTTTAGCAAAATTAAGTTTGTTTCAATATGTTTTTGCCTTTTTTGTTAGTTTAAAAGCAAAGGAAGCAACTTTCTTTGTTTAGTTCTGATTTATGCTGGTGGCTAGAATATTTTAAACCAAATGTTTTCTTTGTTTGTATTAGCTTTGTCAAAAGAAACTTTAATGAAAACTAGAAACGTTTATAGCAATTCAGGGAAGTAATAAAGGTGCTAGGAAATCAAATTTGCATTTAGTATGTGAATTTACAAATTTTAAAAAGAAACTGCACAAAATCATAATAGTTATTTTAAGATGAAAATATTTGTATCGATTTTTTTTGCTAATATTTTTATATATAGCATAAATTGGTTCCTATCTTTACCTTTCTATTTTTTGTTTTTAATTTTTCTAACATCTTTCTATTCTTGTTACTTAGCTGAAATGTAAACAAGATGTTTGTAGTTCTGATTTTATTGTTTTTATGGACAGCTTAGTCTGCTTTTTTTTCTGGGAAATCACCATTGTTGTTTTCATGTTTACTTTTCTATGTTTTGTAATTGATAATTTATTAATTGAATTTTATATTTATGATGATGAATAAGTTCAAGTGTTTAAATATTTCAGTCTCTAACTGTACATCTGAGTGCTAATTGTACTTTAGCAGCAGTGTCTTTTGCCTATTTTCTTTCAGGGACTTTGTTTCTGACTTTGATTTAATGATGCATAAGAAAAAGGAAGAGATGCAGAAGCGGAGGAGGAAACGGAGAGATGGAGATATAATAAATGATAATGATGATCTTATTGCTGACATGATTACCAAAATGAAAACATCTGCTGAGGTTGGTTTAAAAAAAAAAAATTTCAAAATCATTCAGATCCTTTTATTGGATTTTTAATACTATATTTAATATTTTGTTTCTAAAGTTGATATTTTTACTGCTGCTATAATGTCACAGCAGATTCTGTATTTTATGGGCTGGGTTGGGAGATACTGAACATAAACTACACTAGTTTTTGTCAGATTTAGTGACAGAAGAGTTGATTCCATCTGTCAAAATTTGTTTCTTGTATGATTTTTAAATGTGCAGGAAGACAGAGAACTGAATCAGAAGCGACGAGCTGCAACTAAGAAACTGAAACTGATGCCTTTTGTAATTGCTCAATTAAAAAAGTAAGTAAATTCCTTTTCAGGTAGTGCTTTATCATTTTTCTGTTATACTTGTAGACAGTTTCTGTGATTTACCAGTTAGAGGTTGTTTAGGTACAATTTAATTGATTATGAAGAGACTTTATAACTCTGCATTTATAATATGGAAATAAGTAGCTATTGATACCATGTGAGAAACTAGTTTTAAACATCTTTTCAAAAGTACACAGCAGAATGTGCATTTACATTCTGATTTTTTGTCATGCTTTATTGTAGTGGTCTGGTTATAAAATTAAGTCATTTTCACTTTACTGTGCTCAAAAAGAAAATGAAAGACAGTCCGAAGAGTTCTGTTTGGGTTGCTCACCTAATTATTATATCAAGTCTTGTAAGCAGCAGATTTTAAATTGATGGAAACAAGGTAATTTAATATGTGGGCTTATTTTTAATCAAACTGATTATAAGCATAGTCAAGGATTTATATGCAGATAAATGTGACAACTAAAGATTAATTTTTGATGTGCAAATCACTTTTCAATTTAACAACAGTTTTGTATTTTCTTAGCAAAATAAAAATGGATAAATCTAATTATTTTTCTTTTTCTCTCTTCCCAGAACTGATCTTCATATTGCCTTCCTTGACTGTGGGATACTTGGTGCTATAACAGTGAGTATTCAAGGTTGGAATAGGTATTAAAATCTGCACAATTTTTGGTAAACTCACTGACAAAGTTTCTGCTTAACACTGTCTTTACCTACCAAATTTGTACTTTTCTACATGTGATTAAGGTTACAAGAGAAAACTACAGACATGCTGAATCTCTTTATCTATTATTTAACTTATTTTCAGGAATGGTTGGCACCACTACCAGATAAAAGTTTACCACACTTACAAATCAGACAGAACTTCTTACGAATTTTAATAGAGGTAAAAATCTAAATTCTATGTGTAGCTGGTTGATTTCTTTTGTTTACAGAACTAGTTCTTTGTGTCATGGTTATGTATTTAAAATTTTTTTATTGATAGTTCCCATCCATTGGCACAGACAACCTGAAAAGTAGCGGTATTGGTAAAGCTGTGATGTACCTGTACAAACATCCAAAAGAGACTAAAGATAACAAAGATAAGGCTGGAAAACTGATAAGTGAGTGATATTTATTGGAAAAAAGAATTCAGTCTGAAGTTGTGGAAAAAAAATTACTGCGGGATTAAAGCAAGATGATATTTAGATGTCCAGAAACTATTTCTTAATCTGCAGGTTCTTAGATGTATCAATGTTTCGGACTCAAAAACAGTGTGCCACATTTGTCCATTGAAATAGACTTCAAGAGAAGAAATTGACCTTTTTTTGTCTCACTTTATATTTTCTAAATTTTTATATTTTATTTTACTATCATACACTATCTAGACAAGTAATCCAACTAATAGGTTTCCTTTGTTTTGTGTCAGTCCCAGCAGCTTGGGTGGGCATTGTGGGTCCGGGCCCACCCACTGAGTCAGCTGTGCCCACCCTCAATGTAACAACCCCCTCATTTTATGCAAAGCGGCCCACCCTCGTAAATCTCTCAGTGGGCCTATAGTCCCTGCACCAGCATCCAGCCGAAGTCACTGTCCAGTTCTTGTGGCGTGCTACCACAGGGGTTGTGGTCAGAGTCTTTTTGTTGCAAGCCCCATTGGCATTAGCCAACGGGAGCACGGCTCGACTGCATCAGTCCTACTGTGGTAACAGTTCGAATTCTGGCCCCTGTCTTTCTATTATGATTTTTCTTATATTGCGTTAAAAAATAATTGTGCCTGTCCAGGAATTTGTTTTTCCCGCCAGGTCTGTTTTGTGTATATACTTAGTGAGATTATGGAAACTGTCAAATTACTATTAAAAAAAAACTTACTCTAAATGAGCAGAAATTTTTTCTTCTATTCTGGTAAAGATGTCAAGAATTCCTGTTTAGCATTTTTTCCTCATCTGCTCTTCCATCCTGTTCATATAGTGAAACCAGTCATATAAATTAAAGTGGAAAAATGTGTTATATTATCAATTATTTCATTAAATAGCAATCTGAAGAAACACCAAAGTTGGGTCCTATCAGAGAACAGTTAGAGCAAGGGATGTCCATCTTAGTTTATACTTCACATCAGGCCATACTTTTTTATTACCTTTCTCTCAGATGAGTGGTCTAGACCAATCTTTAACTTGACATCAAACTACAAGATGTTATCAAAAGAAGAGCGGGAGCAGAGAGATTATGAGCAGCTTCCAAAGAGACGGCGAGTTAGGTAGGAATACAATTGTTTTTATGTTTGGTTAGGTTCAGGTGGTGATCAGATAAACCATTATAGAATGTGACTTTACACCTCAAAATTTGTTCATTGAAAGGTTGCAGTATATGTTTGTGTTGGAAAAGTAAGACTAAATTCTTATGAATTATGGTAAATTGGACATGGATTAATGGGGTGGTTTTTCATATTTAAGGATCCTAATAAAATGTTCAGGTCAGGTAAAGTTGATTGGAAGATTATAAGCATCTTTTTAGATTACAAATATTATATAATCAAAAAAATTTCATTTCTTCATTTTCTTCTTTAGCAGTGATGGTGGTGCCACACCAAAACGTGACATTGACAAAGCCTTAACAGGTGATGAAAGGTAAATCTTGACCTTTATATTTTAGGAAATTTTAAAACAAAATTAACTGAACAACTTATTTGATCATAATTAAGGGAGTGAAATTACCAGATCATGAGAGAACTGTAACAGAGATGCAGAAACTAGCATGTGGTCATTGTTTTAAACTGAAATAATTTTTATTTCTGTGATTTTCAGAATCAGCATAATGCTCTTTTCTACATTTTTTGCTCATTGGTATAAATTTATCACACTGTTCGTTTCATGAATTGCATGTTGTTTTTGTATAATTAGGTGGTACTTGATGTGTTGCCATGTGTATATATATATATTATTTTTTTTTTTCTATAGAGCCTTACGACCAGGTGATAAAGGGTGGGTCTGCAGGGCACGTGTTCCCATGCCCTCAAACAAAGATTATGTTGTTCGACCAAAGTGGAATGTTGAAGAGGTTACAAGAGTGAGTTATACTTTGTCACTTATCCTCTTTTGTTTATGTCTTCATTTCACAGAACCGTTTAAAAGTTGAGTGCAACTTAATGGAAAAGAAATATTTTGAGTTTAATTTTAAATGTATTCTTTTTTAACAAAAATAACAAGTACCAAAATTTCAAAGTTATTTTACTTGTAACCAAAAGGAAAGCTTGTGCTTTGTCTTCAAATATTCCTTAAGTTTTATTTTAAAAAGAGAGGAGTGTGAAATCAGGCATAAAATCTAATTTACCTCAGGCCAACTTAAATAAAGATAAATAATTGTTTATCTTGCTCAGCAACATTATAGACCTTGGTCAGGTAAAAGTTGACATTTTTATTGATGTTATTCTGGAATAAAATCTCACTCTTCTTGCCAGGGCATCAGTTGTAGTTTGGTTTGGGGCATGTCAGGTGTCAAGCAACTGATGTGGTTTCTCTCCTTTTTTCTCTCCTGGTTTCTTCCATGTGGGTTTTATCTTTGTTCAGGTTTCTTTCTCTCTTTACTCAAGAGAGTTCTGAAGTTAGCAAGGTTTACCTAGTGGAACTTCTGCCATTTGCATAGAATTGCAAAGCAGCAGCTACCAGCCAGTGTCTAACATATACTTTTTTTTATAAGTTAAATTAATGTTTATATACAGGGTGTTCCAAAAGTCTTGGGCACATTTTGACAATGAATATCTCGGAAACTATTAAGGATATAAAAACGCATCTGGTAAATTCCGAAAGCTTGTAATCTCAATTTTTACATGGAATGTTCAATGTGAGCACCATTGGTCACACGACACACATCAAGCCTATAGTCCAATTCTTGCCAAACGCGTCCCAGCATTGCATTGTCAATGGTTGAAACAGCTTCTGTTATTCGTGCCTTCAGCTCATCCACGTCTCTGGGAATAGGGGGCACATATACCAATCCTTTCACAAATCCCCACAAAAAGAAATCGCATGGTGTGAGATCTGGAGATCTGGGTGGCCAGGACATGAGATCGTGATCATTCTGCCCAGACCTTCCAATCCATCTGTCTGGCAGTTTTATGTTCAGAAACTGTCTAACCCTGAGGCTCCAGTGTGGTGGCGCTCCATCCTGTTGGAAAATGAAGTCACCAGACTCTTTCTCACTCAATTTATCCATTAACCAGTTTTCCAGCATGTCGAGGTACGTCTCACCATTGACTGTTGCTCTTTCAAAGAAGAATGGTCCGTAGACAGCTTTCTTCGACATAGCACAAAACACGGTCACCTTTGGGGAATCTCGCTGATGCTCAAGAAGTTCATGTGGGTTCTCAGTACCCCATATGCGAGTGTTATGCTTGTTAACTTTGCCATTTACGTGGAAAGTCGCCTCATCGCTAAAAACAAGTCGGTCGTCAAATCCGTCATCTTCCATCTTCTGTTGCATTGCAATGCAAAAGTCACGACAAAGTGGTTTATCAGTGTCCTTCAAGTGTTGGACTAACTGTAGCTTGTAAGGCGTCATGTGCAGTCGTCTTCTTAAGACACGCCAAACAGTTGTTTTAGGACACTGAAGTTCCCTACTGGGTCTGAATATCTAAAAAATCTGAAAAGATATCTAAAAAAATCTTAATCTAAAAAAATCTTAATATCTGAAAAGAAATAAAAAAAATCAATAGCCTTACAAAAAAATTAATGTAATTAGCTTTAAAATGACACAACTTTTATCTTACTACCATTCATAGTTAAATAGATATGGGGACTTCAAATGTGCCCAAGACTTTTGGAACACCCTGTATTTCTAGATGTGTACACTGTAGGCTTCTGTTTTCCTTTCTGTTGACTGTTGCTAAACTTTATTCCTTGTTCAAATAAACTTGTTGTTTGAACCAAACATTGGTATAAACTAATAATTTCTAAGCTGTTACTCCTTTCTCTTTCCACAGATTAAAGGAGAAAATTATATTTATGATCAGAACATCTTAAAGCTAAACATGTATCAAAACAAAATCTTAGTTCTCTATAATGTATGAATGTATGTAACCAGCAGTTTGTGTTATACTTAAAAAAGAAAAAAATGAATGGACATTTATAAAGCTCACATACAGCAGGTTTTACAAGTCTGCATTAATATTAATTTGCAGAACTGACAATCTGAAAAAAACATTAACCCTGAACTGCATATTCCAAAAGATGTCACATTTGTAATTTATGCAGTGGAACGAGAATAACTAAGTTTCTACTACGTGTAGTGTAATTTATCAAACTTAAAACCCACTTGGCTTTCGGATGCTTGCTGTCACACAGTTTTGACTTTTTTACTCCAATCAGTTGAGGATCTTCATTAAAGGCTAATAATCTTAATTCCCCCAATTTGTTTACTTAACTTGTAGCATTGACATAGTTAACTTTAAATCCTTGGTTTTGTTGATTACCTTCATTATTTGTGATGTTTTGCATTATATCTTCATCTGGATTTTTCAGTTTTAAAGAATTTTAGAAAAACTTCCACTCTGAAAAATTAGTTTTGTCATTCAGAAAATAAATGAGTACCTGCTGCACCCTCAACCAACTTAAAAAAAAAAATACTCTATCACCAACCTAGTTAAAGTATGATCTGTCCTTTGTATGGTAGTTTCACCAGCTTACATACTACCCTATCTTTCTAATATAAAATCCATAAATTGACCAGATGATCATGAGAATTAATGCATTGTTTATCTTGCTGGGGAGGAATGGCAAATACTAAAACACTGCATCTGGAATTCATTCATTTTAGAATAACTGTTGTACCTTTTCGGTGTATACATGGTTGAAGTTAACATGAATCATCACAGCAGAGGTCTTTAAGCAATGTACAATGTTGTTTGTCTTATCAGTAGCATCCTCTATTCTGGCCCAGAGTAATACAAAAGGATTCTTCTAGTCTTTTACACAAATCCATTTGATCACCTTACCTTTGAATCACCTGTGATGATATGATGGACTCCTTTCTCCTTTTCCTGCAACAACAAATGTTGAAGGTGGTTTGTAAGCTTTATTGCTTCATTTCCTGAAGGCATCAACCACCTCAGCATTTCTTATTTACTGTTACTTGTCTGTACTCAGCTTTGTTGGGATCCTGTAACTTGAGCTTTTTAATACCCTCATTCAGGCTACTCCTTCCTTTTCCTGCCCCCATAGCTCAATGGACACTCCACAAACATAATCATTTCACTCAGCTTTCTCTCCCTGCCTTTCACTCTGCTTACATACCAAGCACACCACTTGGAGCTGGCTGCCACTCCTAAAGTATCTATAAAGGCTTTAGCCACAAGAAAGCATGTGTGCAGCCTCTGTGTGGGTTGCTTTATCTCATTATTTATTGACTTGTCTTTTGTTCTGTTTTAGACTACAGCAAAAAAGTCTCTAACAATCTATGAAAAACACATGCGCTTATTCAAGGAAAGAAAACAACTTAGAAAAACACAGAAAGCAGTGACTATCAGCATTGAGGGCCGGAAGATGTCTTTGTGATGGTGGCCGACACTCAATGAATGAAAGGAGCAGCAGGTAGACCAGTCTGTTTTTGGCTATGCAGTTTACAGTATGGTATAGTCTATTCAACAACATGCATAGTTTGTATTCCAACCTAACATCAGAATTGTCACCAGCTTACAACACTCAGCATGTGTGTTTTACTTACATACACACACACATTCTTTTGTTTAAATTATCAACCTTGTTTTCAGTTTGTTGGGTTTTAATTTTTAATTATTATCTGCACTTTTTAAAAAAAAACGAAATTAGATCATTTACAGTTTGACATTTCCTTACTACTTGATGTTATTCTATCAAATTATTGTCATAAATATTGCTTTATTTTATATTTTTTCTGACTTTTTTAATATACATATTTTACATTACAATTACTTTGTTGTTTCTTTTGTTTATACTATAATTTATTTGTTAGATACCTGTGAAAAACTTTGTGAGACTTATTGGATGAACAAAAACTTGAGCAGAAGCAGGAGAGAAATGATTTAAAATAAAGGTTATGTCATTGAGAATGATATGAGAAGACGGTTCTCATGGTCAAAATACATTTCAGACAAGTTGAAAGCCAACAAAGAGATTTAACACAACTACTAATTGTATAGCAACCATGATTTGATTTTAAAAAAACTGGTTTGTCATTTTTTACCATTATGAAATAGTCAATTTATTGGTTTAGATATACATGACAGTGTCTCTAATTTGATCTTTGCTACAATAGATATTACTAAAGTATTTATCTAAACAAACTTTATATTTTGAGATATAGAAACTAATGATTTCCATCTTTGGAACTAAGTCATAATGGTGATTCTAGATGATTGAACAGAACACAGTTTTGCTTGTGGGCCCAATTTTTTTAAAGATCTGACAATAGTATCACTATCATAAATGTTTGGACTTGTTTGTAGTATAAGCTCATACATTTTTATTCCCTTAAAAAGAATAGTAATAATGTGTATCTATTGATGCTTCTAGAATATTCACTAGAGTACTGACTATAAACAAGTTTTGTGAAAATGTCAAGAGCTTGTGTTGACTGTGGTTGGTGTCTGAACAATGACAGGTAAACAAGAAAGCCAAGTCTGTATTAAGAAAAGAAAAGAGTATATTTGAGTTTTTTGTTTTTTTTTTAGAGCTTTGGTTTGTTACACAGATTTCTATTATCCCCGCCTTACAAGTTTTATTTAATGCACATTGGCAGCATATCTTTTATTGTGAAAAAAAATTTTAATCTCTACTATGGATTTACTCTGCATGGGTGAAATTCTGACGTTTTTTGCACTATTGAGGAAATGCTATCATCATTCACAGCTGCAGTATCTTTACACTATAAGATAAGTGGACGTAATTATTAACATGTTCATTGAATTGAAAAATCTCAATATCAGTCCATTTCAAGTATTTTGAGAATCTGGTAGATATTTTTAACTTCATATACAAACTTCATTGTAGAACCTTATCTAAATTTTCTGTTTTTTTATTCTTCAACAAACTTGAAGCAAATTTTAATTAGATTTTTTATTTTGCTGCTTTTAATTTTTTGATGCATGGTTATGCCTTTCTATTGAAGTAAGTTTTCATGCATAGCTTTGTTATAAAACTAACAAGTTATTAAGATTGCAATGTTGATGCTTTTCAGAAAGACAAAATGAGATGTTGATTATTTCTTAGCCTTCCCCACAAAGGCTTGATGTTTGAGTTTTTCTGTATTAGTTTTGTTTATCAAATTGCTGGTCAAAGCACTGTGCTTCTGTGAGAGAATATGAAAAATATTGGCAAAACTGTCTAAACAAAAAAAGAGAACGAGTTGTCTCCCTTTGCTAAAATTTTTTAATAAACTTTTGTTATTTAGAATAAAAAATGCAGCTAATTTCAAAATAATTTGTTTTACTTGAAGAATTATAATATGATAAAAAATAAAGTTAAGTTTGGTGTTGCTGGCATTTTTTTGCTTTTAATGTACCTCAACTTTTTAGCACTGAATCTTTGATCCTAAGGATACATAGAATGAAAAACATATATATATATAATTAAAGTGAAATTTTATTTTTGCTCTTAAAATTTTGTGTTGCAATTGAGGGCTGACAAATTCTTTTTGTTGCATTTATCTCCTACTTCAGAAAAGTAAATGGATGACATTTTAAAATTCATGTCCAGTTTCTCTTCAAGAATTCTACATCTTTACTTTTACAGATCACTTCAGAAAAATTCTTGGAAAACTGTGAAATTAAATAATCTTACAATGTCTGTCTCTCTTTTTTTCCTTTATGGTAATAGTAAGTAAAACATTACTTTAATATTACACTATCCACAAAGTTTAACAACCACACTGGTTTGTGGAACATATCAAAATGATAACTCAGCAGAATTTCACTGCAACAAATCATAATCAGAGTGACAGTACATTACAGATTGTCGAAAGTAATGAAAGAAGTGTCATTTCATGAGGAATGAGCCTGCAGATGTGAACACCTCTCACTTAGGCATACTCATTATACTGGTTCATACTGTTGGTAGGTCTGGGAGGGGGTATGTTTGCCCATTCATGCAGCAAAACATCTTCAAATTCCTGAAGAGTCTTTGGATAGTGGTAAAATGATTGTCTAGCCATTCCTCCACATGCTCAATTGATCCAATTCTTCTGCAATAAATAGTTGGCAATCTGTCTTCTGAGGTCTGGACTCTGCCTCAAGATCTTATGCTTCATAAGTATGGCAGGACAACAGGTTGTGGAATTTTTCATGAACAGCATCCAACAGTAGCAAACCTTTCACCTTGGTATCTCTACACATTGCCTGCCATTGTTAAAGAGTAATATAGAGAAAAATGAAATTTATCTATGAACAGTGCAGCATGTTGCTTTTGATTCCATTAAACAAACCTGTGTCAATTGAGGTGATGCATACAGTGAGCAACTCTTGTAAGAGATTTCCTTATGGGCAGAAATTGCAATTCTAAGATGATTTCTCTCTGTTGACATTGACCCTGTGGTCACCAATAGCTACTGTTACAGTGATATTGTAATGTAGCAAGTTGCAGGCTTTTGTAGGAGAGATGACTTGCATACACAAAAATGTTTGGCAACTTCTGCATTTGAAAATTCCATCTCACTCATACCAACTATCTTTGATCATTGTTGCTGAATCAATGATCTTGCACTACCTACATTTGTTTGAAGAAGGACTAACCATGGCTATCTTTATGGCGAATTCATTCATTATACATTAGGGGTTGGCAACCTTTTTGCATCTGCGGGCTGGGTAGCATATTAATGAGTGGATGGTGGGCCGGATAAATGCCATAAATAAACTTGAAATATGGAATTATCCATTTAAATACATCTAGTTATATTTTGCATGAAATCAGTGAATAACGCATGCTAGAAAATCATTTTTGCTTAACCAAGGATGCCAATTAGTAATCAAAGAACTGTTTAGTTGCAATTTATTTCAATCAAGGAATCTTTTTGAATCTATTTAAAAAAGACAATCTTTAAAGCATAAGAAGTATAAACATGATGCATTGAATGGTAGTAAATTAAGTATAATAAAAAAACTTACCTAATTTTAATGCAAAGAGTTGATGAATCAATGTGAAACTTAATGCTATTTGTTGCTTGAAAGCTGCTCAATATTGGGTGTCAGTCTTGTTCTCAAATGGCTTTTGGTGTGCTTCATTTTTGAAAATAATTGCTCACACGCAAGTGCTGCCAAACAATGATGCCATCTTTTTTGCATGGATAACTAAGTTAGGATACTTCCCACTAGGATGAATATATTTTCTATAGAAGTCAAGCACTTACACACCTTCAGAATGAAATTTTGATCTCAATACATTGTCACACTGCATCTCAATCAATTCCATTTGATAAATTTTTGATGCAGTGTCCACTTCCACATCAAGTGGAGTAGCAAACAGCTTGAACTCATTTGCATGCAAAAGAAAATCAGCAAAATCAGATGAAAACTCTTCTCAATTCTTGGACCATATTCACAAAAATGCATGGATCTTGTGCTTTACTTTGAAAAGTAGGAAAATGTGTGCAATTTCCTTTTTGAAGCTGGTATTTCCACAATTGCAGCTTTCTTTCAAAGGCCACAATATGACCATGCATCTCAAGTATCAGCTGATTTTTTTTTCCTTGAAGTTGTAAATTAAGTTATTTAAATGAGATGTAATGTCCACAAGAGATGCCAAGGTTGCAAGCCAATCAGGATCACAAAAATGTGAAGCATCATTTTTGCTTTCAAGGAATATTGCCACCTCTTCATTCAATGCAAATACTCTTTCCAGCATTAACCCTCGGCAGGTCCCCATATTCTGCCTCCGTATCCAGCAAAAATTGCTGAAACTGGTGACGATTCAATCCACGAGATAGAATCAGATTTACTAACTTCACAACAATGTCCATAACATTCTTTAATTTCGCAGACTTGGCACATAATGCCTCTTGATGGATAATGCAATGAATTTTAACCAGTTTCTGTGTTATTCTAACATTTTCCATTTGTCCTTGCAGCAATGCGAGGATGCCTTTTTTCTGTCCCAAGGTTGCTGGTGCCCCATCAGTTGTGATGCTAATTAGCTATGACACATCAAGTTTCATTTCTGACATTTCCAACAAAGCTTCAAAAATATCTGCTCCACTAACCATGTCATTCATAGGAAATAATTGAATAAACTTATCAAAATTTTGAAAATTTAACATCACTCCTCGCGCAAACACTGCAAGTTGAGCAGTGTCTCTCAAGTCTGTGCTCCCATCAAGTGCAATTGAAAAAAATTGCAATTCATTGCAAGCATCCCTTAAACAACTTTTAACATCTGACATTTCTTCAACTCGTCGTGTGATCATTCTTGCAGACAGGCTGATAGATGCAAATAAAGATTTCTTTTCAGGACAAAAAATATCCACCACTGCCAGTAAACATTCTTTGACAGACTCTCCATCTGTAAAAGGCTTCATCTTTTCTGCAATATGTTTTGAAACTTCGTAGCTGGCACGAATATTTCCTTTATTTTCATTGCTTATCTTGGCAAAAAATGATGTTTGTTTTCCGAAACTAGCCTTCAGCCGCTCAATTTCATCTTTCCTCGCATGCCCAGTAAACTTGTTAAAATTTCCACTATGGTAAGTCTCGTATTGCCACCACCTTCACAGCAACATTTTCTAGGCAAATAAGACAAACTGGTTTCCCAGTGTGCTCAAAGAAGTAATCTACAGCACTTGGCACCTACCTTCCTGCGTTTTGCATTCATTGCCACAGGAATTTTTTTCTTCAATTTTATTTCAAAACGTGAGTTATTCAACAAGTATCGTAGCACATAAATATCTGGCTCACCTGATATTCTGTTGTTGCAAGAGAAGTCGCATGATATACCTACCAGTGTGTGAACTGTTGCCCTAGCATGCCTTTTAACCACCAAATCTGAGGGAGCATCACTCCGTGGAGGAAGTAGAAAATGGGTAATTAGTCAGAAATATTCCTTGAAAATCACTTGCCTATGCTGTTTCTGTTCACAAATTTGAACGATCCCACGTGAAAACGTGCACGAAGAGTATCTAATACATATTAATAAGATAGTGTGTTTCCTGTCATTTGTATATACAGAAGAAGATGTTTATTATAATCACTGATGATATTATCAAATGGTTATTATTATCAAAATCAGTCGGTACCAAACACTTTATTTAAAATGAATTAAAAATTAGCTGCTTGCTATAATCGAAGTTCTGGGTATTGTTATCAAAACCTTCAGGATATAGCTAGCCACCTGCCCGTGCAGGCTTGTTCCTCATGGCAGGAACTTCCGGTTGCGGCACAAGCCTCTGCAGTAACTCACATTTGTATCACCGGCCCCCAATGACTTCCTGTCACTCCACCACCCTGATAGAAACACTGACAATGCATGCTGATGTGCTGATGACAGGGGCCGGAGCTTGAACTGTTACCGCAGTAGGACTGATGCAATCAAGCCACGCTGCCATTGGCTAATGCCAACGTTCGTGGGCTGGATAAGCAGAGTATAACAATATTTCCTCACGGGCCAGTCAAAATCTCTTCACAGGCCGTAAGTTGCTCACCCCTGATATACATGTTGTGAGCTTAAGCTTAATGGAGCAGTCAGATTTTCCAGTTATGACTTTGTTGATTTTTAGAAGTATAGATGATGTCATCAATTTGGGATCAGGTTGACTAAGCAACGTTCAACAAACTTCATTTTACTGATATACGCTTGATCAATTTATTTTAATAACAAATACATGATGAATTTACAGTTTTATATCATAGGAAATACTGCATAAGAAATCCAACACTAAATAGTTTTCCTTTTCTCATCTGTTGGTGAAAGAGCTGTGCTATAAATGATGCCCTCAGCCCTTTTCTCAACAGTTTGTGTGTAGTTTCCTAACCAATGTTTCAAATTTGTACCATGTCTCAACCTGATTGTATCCTTGGTATCCCCAAATCTGTGTGCTGACCAAAATTTTGGGGAGCAAAGAGATGCAGTGCAACTAATATGTCCATTCTGAAGGTTCTTCTCATTACCTTAAAATCACCAGATTATCAGCTTGGAAATCATGGTGGACTTTACTATTACAAAAGCATTTTGGATGATGAAAGGAATGCTAAAGTCATGATATGCCACACATTTAAACTAAATGTTTCGCCTTTATACCTTGCACCAAGAGACTCCACTTGAATTCTTTGCCAAACACTTTGATCCAGACAAAAAGCAACCTGCGTTTGTTGCATTTGTCAATTCCTGTCTCACTGTATAATCACTACCTGCTCAAAGTCCATAATGATAAATTCAGAGTTCAACTCGTATCCATGATCAACTGGGTAATCATATAAATCTTTAAATAGTTTTTTGTAACATTCTTCTGACTTGCTGCTCATAATTACTTAGACAAGTTAGCAGGAACTCTGCATTATTGTCAGTTCCACTGGGTGTGTAAATAATGTATAGCTGCTGGAAACAGTCTTGAAAGTTCCATCTATTATCCAATACTTGGTAGGTTTTAGGAGTTCTATTTTCTGGTGTGGTAAATAACAATACTAACTTCACCAAAAGAGGGGTCTTTAGCCAAGAAGTTAGGTTTATATTTGGTTCTTAAGCATCCAGGACTTTTTGCACCTTCCAATGACAATGGATCTGACAGACTGTTTTCCCTTTGTGCTTTCTTTATAACCTACCACAATGCACGATGATAGCATTGCCAAGCATTTTATAGATCTCATCTCTAATAATTAGGGTGGGTGAATCTTGGGACTTATGTGTCTTCCTTTTGATATTATTAACTGTGACTATCATTTTTTCTTAGTTTCTGGAGCATGGTTGTGCTGTGAAATTGGTGGTGTCCTGCAGTTGTTGCTGTGCATCCTCCATGCTTTAGAGACTTTGTATTTTTCAATACCAGTAGTACACCACTTTTGTTTCTCTCCTTGTTATAAATATAATATATCCATGACGCACCAATGTTGGATTCCCCTTGTGGATGGAATAATTTAGTGTTTTCTCCCATTTGATCCTCTTCCCACAATAGCAAAAATTGATGTGCTGCCTTTGTGAAGCCAGTGCCTTATTATAACCATGTGATTTGTTTTTAGTAACACCTGTCAGCAAAGATATGGCTAGCTGAGGTTCAACCTAGACAATCAAGGTTGTAGTTGATTGATTGTCAGATATGCTTTTCAGTATGATTTTCTATCAAATGAGTGTCAGTCAATCATAACAGAACCATCAATTCCACATCTTTTTGATCATTCTTACGAAAGCACAGTTTTTTTTCAAACCTTTTATTTTTGCCACATATGATCAATATCATACCTACATTCTTTTTAACAAGGAGTTCATCTGTAGAGGAAATTGAAATATTACTATCCATGAATATCAGGAGTTGCAAAAGTTTTTGTGTATAGTATATTTCCAAAGATTTAAAAATTATAAGAAATCTGAAATAATTTTTGATAACTACAGTGCACATAAATGTAGTGCTTCCCTGTGGTTAGAAGCTCAAGGGGGGAAGGGGCATAAGAAACCCATAAAAAAAGAATGGGAAATTTAAGATGTTTAATACAGTACAACCTCATGTATCCGAACAAGCCCGGAGACAAGCTATTTGTTCGGATACGTGAAAAAAAACGGAATGCAGGTGTTGCTGTGAGCATGCCAAGCGTCAAATTCGAACATCCAATTGACACCCTATCCAAACAATAGACACTTTGCATGTTAATTGTCACTTGTGTAAACTGTTTCGAAACAATGCCTTTCTAACCCAAAGTGAAGTACCGTATCAAAATAGGGCCGGTGATAGGTGTGCCTTTAGCCCGCTCTTGAGTGAACCATATGTACAAGGTGTCTTCCATCTTCTGGTTGTTTCCAACAAACATTGCCTTTCTTGTGCTCTGTTTTATCGTTGGTTGAGTAGCTGTAAACTCAGTAAGTTTAACTCTTTGATTTTTAATGTCGGTGATAGTAGATCGCCCAACACCATATTCTTCAGCTAAACGTGCAGCTACTGCACCAGAGTCAAGTCTTTTCAAGATCTTCACTTTGTCGTCTAGAGACAGAACATTAAGTTTTCTTTTCAAACTTTTGTCAGACATTTTGAACGCGAGTGTCGTGAACAGTTCAGTCTAAAATGCAATGTAGATTAAAACACTTCAAAGATGATATGAAAAACCAGATAAAATATTTCTTAGTAAATTATATTAAATTAAATAAATTACTTAAATTAAGTAATTATCATTTCCCCCTTGATTAAAAAGTAAAAAATGTGATTGATTCAAATTTTCAAGTGAAAAGTATCGCAATAATAGTCTGACTATACGCGTAATAATAAAGATAAATGAGCAAAGGCGAACATGCGCAAAGAACGAAGAAACAAACTCGCTTACTCGATAGCATAAAATGGGCTCAACTTACTCGCTCTCGACTTTTATTTTATTTTTTTTATTCACTGACAATCAATCACCTGATCACTTTAATATAGTTATAAATATATATATATAGACCTCATTAAACTATATGAATCACTTATATAGGCATGCCCCCCACCAACTGTTCACTTTAAAAAAGGCCATGTTTTGTTCAGTTAAGATCTTAGAGAAATTACAATAGAACGTTAACAACCGAACAAAAAAGTGTGAAAGTTCGGTTACGTGAGATTTTGTTCGGGAGACATGTCGATTGTTCGGATACGCGAAAATTCGGATAAGTGAGGTTGTACTGTAGTAAGTAATGTGCAAGAATTAATATTATGTGACTACATTGGATAATTGTTATGCATACTTAGATTTTCTCTAAATGAATGAATATTAATTTTCTCTGAATACTTACCACAGTATTATCAGTGTAAAAATATATTTTTTCAAAAGCATTTTTTAATAGGTTCTTTCTTCAGTTTAGCCAAAGATATTCTTTGCTTTGAATAGAGGCTCAGTTTGTACTAGAAATGACCCAAACTCATAACATTTGAGATATTAAAGGGCTATTGAACAATAAAGTATTAGGTTAGAAGTTTTGCTGGTCAAGCAGTAAAAATCGCTTGCTATAATAACCCTTTCACAACTCAACCTGAAAATCTATCTATACTAATGTTTAAATAGGTCACTGGTGGGTTATTTATGCTTTTTCTCTGATGTATTGCATCTCTGCTGATAAATGCCTAAAAGGTAATGTAAAGTGAAGAAAATCCTATAGTATTCAAATAAACTAGTCTCTGACAGCTATTTCTCTACTTTCTGGATACTTTCTTCTTTTTTTTTTTACTCATGTAAGAATAAAATACTTTAGTTACTGAGAATCATTTATTGAATGAATAATTAAAACATCCATCTAGAAACAGATCTCCATTGCCTTTTCCTTAGATTGTGTCACATCAAGTTCAGTAGGAACAAAGGTAAAGTAACTTTAATGGCACAAGCTAGAATGTCTGTAAATCTTCTGTGCTGAAGGTAGAACCATGATGACGTGGATGATGGTGTGTATTTATCCATCCATTCATTTAATACACCTTCTAGGATGTCAAGAGACATTGGGCCATATCGAAGTACCTGATCATGGAATTCCTTGATATCAAAAATTTGCCCTAAAATAAGGAAAATTTTGAACTTCATCAATAGTACTAGGTTTGGCATTTATATTATATTGTGGTGTTTACAGTAAAGTCTCACTTAACACGATTAATCCATGCCTGAAAAACGCAATGTTAAGTGAAATATAATTTCCAATAAGAATACATGTAAATAGGTAGTGATGTGTGCTGGTAGATGTAAAGAGAGAGAAAGAAATGAAGAGTAACATAAGAATTAAGCATCATAAGCTCTAGGGGTTCACACATGATACACCATTAAGTTTTAATTCTCCTTGTGCATTGCCTCTTAATAAAAGAGTGCATCGATCTTTTTCGGCTTTAAGGGCACCTTTTTAGTCGTGGGAAATATAAGTTCTGTTTGGCAACTTCCAATATAATCCTGGTTCATCTACATTGACCACCTGCTTAGGGCTATAATTTGTACCAGCAAACTGCGGAAACTTTCGGCTGCATTTTTATTGGCCATGGCTGCTGCTCCCATCGCTTTTATATTGTGTAGATTAAACCACTTAAAAAGAAAAAAAACTGATTTGCGTGGAAAGGCTTCACATCACTTTCACTTTTGTCTGTCTGTCAATAATTCATGCAAACTCAACGCTTTGCACTTTATAACATGCAGACTTAACGGAACGTTTTGCTTCATCTTGTGCTCAATCCAAGTACCCAAAAGCCTGTCCATCTTTTCCATAATGTCAGGCCTACCACGACTGATTTTGGTGGCACCCAGTGATGTAGCATGCAGACCACTTGCTTTTATCTTACCCGCATTTGAATAGATTGAAGCAATATGCCGGACTTTCGGCCACATTGCATATGAAATGTCCATTAGTCTTTCACCTTTTTCAAATCGCTCAATTTTTAATTTTACTTCCAAAGAGTGACTTTTTCGTTGCTGAAGCACTAATATCCTCACTTTTTCTTTTTGGGCCCATTGTTATTAAGGGATAAAAACATCTTGGTGAGTGATGACTCACTAGCTATTGCAGAAGAATATCAAACACCATCCCTCTTGCGGCATAATGAAACATCGCTGTGTAAAGTGAATTTTATTCCCTACTTTATAAATTGTGTAAAGTGAGACTTTACTGTACTTGTTTTACTACAGGCTGCTAATGGCATAAAGAGAAAAGATACCATTTGTTGAGGTCAGCACTTCATGCAGTGCTGATAGAATGATTGATTTTAAAATTGGAGACAAGTGAGCTCTAGATAAAATGAAGATGGCAAAGACTTCTAGTCAAACCCCTAAATTTTATTTTAAAATTTATTACATTAAAGATTAGGAAAGGTTAAAGAGCTCTAAGAGTTAAATTAGCCCATCCTTTTATCATCAGCACCACCATATTTTTCCATTTTCAATTCTTTTTCTATCATTCAGGTAATTTTACTATTGTAGGTCTTTCAACGGTAATTTACCTGCATCAAATAATAATGTTTCCAATAGAAGTTGCAATTTTTTCTTTTTATGGAATATTTTTCCAAAAATTCTGGTTGGTTACCAAATCTGGTTCATTATAGTTTCCACAGAAATGGAATATAAAGGTACCAAAGAAAAATTTATAAAATAATTTTTTGGATTATTTGTACATTATTACTCACCTAATTTTTTTTCTGCTCTTTTCCGAAACTTACGGATTTTGAGTTCCCCAATTTTATAGGAGCATGCCTGGCCAGGCCAAGTGATGTATCGATTTACTTCAAACTCTATCCTAGAGCGAGGGAACTCTGTGTAGTTCATGATATAGTCAACTGCTTCCTCACGTTGCCAACTTAAATCAGTAAGAAGAAATCATGTTATACTGTATATTTGTTCACCAAGCTAAAGAGAACTGTCCACAACCTAGTCTAAAAAACAACAAAGCAAACCTTTAGCATAAACAGCATATGAACACAGAAGTTTGCTAATAAACTGATTTATTTCATTCTATAGCTAAAGCTATTACTATCATCATTTACTTATATAAAGAATTTCAGTAACTGATACTTGACAGACTTGTATGGTTGACCAGTAGCTGAGGAGATTGTGAGCAACTAACCATATTGTGGTGTGATGTGGCTAATTTTTCTATTCACTTGAAGAGAAGCTTAAAAATTAAAATTTAAAAAAAGATTACAGTCTTTGGAGTAACATTATAAAAATATTAATAATTTGTCATGAGCAACTTTAGTGATATATGCTAAACTTTGTGGACATTAATAGTCCAGTTAGTACATTTACCCGAAAGCATGTATCCCGGGATCCACTACAAGTCGGAGAGCTCGAAACATTTCCAAACAGTATTTACCAAACCTAAAAAGAAAAAGTAGATGGTTGTATATGGCATTTTAAAAAAATCTTGAAAATGTTAAAACTTTAAAAAAAAAATTTTTTTTTTGCTTAGTTGCTGTTTGTTTTCCTTTTTAAAATAAAATCTATTTAGTGAACTGGAAGCTGTTCATTGTGGGTGATACAATGGTTCCAGTGTATGTAAACTGAGTTCAGCGTTGTATTGTAAATCTACTAAGGCTGAAAATGAGCCTTAGTGTTTCCACTCTTGTTACACTGCTAAAATAAAAGTAGAATATTTTGCAGTAAGTGTAAATAAAAACAGATTTTCAGTTATCATGACCTGGGAATGAGACTCTCCATTTACAAGCCATTAGTTAGTTTGTAGTAATGACCTAAAACTGGTGAGGTCTAAGAAGACTGATAATTTGTTGAAAAGCTCTGAACCTCCAGTTTTAATTAGAATAAATATAAACTTCAAAAGTTGGAGTTTGAATGAAATGTTAATATAAAAGGCCACATTTCCTAAAGCAGTACAAAGCTGGAATTTTACACTTTGTAATCTTCTGAATAGATTTTAAGTCTGTGAAATCTGATTAGTGATTTGAACTGAGTTGGAGAAAAGCCACCCAAAAATTAATGTTAACCATCTCTTCCTTCAAGACAGTTGGTAAAGTATCAGAATACAAATGATACACCACTACTTTTTATATTAATATATCTCAAGAAAAGAAATCAGAACCACCATCCCTAAATATCAGTTTCTATTTTTCTGCCATTATTTGATCACAACATTGCTCCTGTGTATCCTGTATATGATCATAACCAACTCACAGCTCATATGGGTCCTTGTACAGTCCTAATTCCTCTCCAAGATGTTCTGCATATGTTGCCCAACCCTAGAAGATAAACAGCTCTATTATAGAAATGAAGTTTAAAAAAGAATAAAGTAATTAAGTTTTACAACAAGGGCACCTACAAGTGATTTGTTCTAGTTTTTTTAAAAACAATATTCATTAGGTATTTGATAAAATCTCAGCAAAACATTTTTAAAAAATCATTTATTTTTTCTCTTGCTTTAATATTCATGTGAAACATAGCTAAATAATTATGGTATGGCACTAATACATAAAGTTTTTTATGGAAAATGGCAAAGTGAAATTTGTTGGTGGAGCTACCTTTTACAGCCCTAAGCTTTCTCTTTTGGTATTGAATCAATGAGATTGTGTATCATGGTGTGGTCCATCCAGGTTTCCCCATATCCATGTGAGAGTTGCTTTTAGTTTCATCATATTGGATGGACTGCTTTTACTTTGCGATCTGTTCCTACAGGTATTCAGTCTAATTGAAAAGAAGTTGAATACCTTCATTTCTCTTCTAGACCTGTCATACAAAAGTTGTACCATGTAGTGCAATCCTCCAGAAGAATATGGGCATCAAATCTTGGTATTCATGGATAGTGCCAATACCCAAGGGTCTTGAGCCAGTTCTCTGACCAGAGCCTTTGAAGCTTTTCATTTTAATCCATTTTATGCTGTGCTGCTTCTCTAACCAGGTGAGTAGATATGACTCGCTTATTTCTGTTGCAATGAGTGATATAAGCAAGATGTGATTGATGATGAGTGTGGATTAGCACATTTTTATGCTGCCACTTTTGAAGGCCCTTTCTGTCACTTTGCCACATTTGACTCTAAATTTTGTTATAGTATTAGTCACAGATCAATGAAAAATATCAAGAATTTTGGTAATCTGTGTTTGACTGGCCACTGAGATGTCTATAACATTACCTTAGATAAATAGAAAATTATTGGAGGTATGAGTTGGTTACAAGAAAAATGCATGCATGCTGATTACCATCCAATTATTATTTGAACTTGCATAGCAACATTGGCACAAAGCATCTAACAGAGGAAACCATTTATTTTCCTAAACCAAGTGATTAGCTTATCACAGAAAGTTCTGACTATAGAATTCTCAATTTTTGGATGTAAGTTGAAGCCCAAAACCTTAACCTTCAACCTTAGGTTCTATAATTTATGTTTGGACCACCACTCAGTTACTGGGTTAATTAAGTAAATTTACCACTCAAGGTATTAAAAATGAGTTTTCGCTCATCACTGGGAAAATAAAGTATCCAAAATATCTAACCTTTACTCAGAACTCAGAAGACCGACCTAGCAGTTTGTTTCCTGTCTGAGGCAATAACAACTCAGCATGCGTGTAAAAAGAAACGTATTCACAGTATCAAACAACAGGGGAAAATGCAAACTCAGCATTTCCCTCTATCGATGATTCTTGTTCAGGGGTCCAGAACCCACGAAGAGCGCGTAAATCAATGATAACGCGGATGTCTGCGATCTGTAAGGGGTTTTTACACGATTAGTAAAATCATTAAAGGTTTTAAAAAAAGAAGTATGTTTCGATGCTTCTGATAGAATTAATAAAGGTTTAAAAGGACATTTATATTTTAATCATTTTGTACTAATGAATAAAAATACATAAGGCGGATGTTTCGATCTTGTCGAATATTCGAGGCAAAATCAACAGACATCCGAAAGAATCCACGTTTATACCACCAGGCAGCGAGGCGCATCGCGAACTATGTAATCGAATAGTACAACATTGGAAGCGATTCTACGTCAGCAGTTATCGCGAATCAGTCAAACATCAAAGCCGATCGAAGCGGCAGCACCCCCCCAATAATCCTCCATGGTGTCGTTTTCTGATTTTTGTGAAGGATCTCGTAACAGCTTTTCTGTCAGCAAATATGCCACTGGAGAATCTACATAATCTTGAAATCAAGAAACCATTCCATAACATTGGTCGAACCAATCTGCAGAGCAACGGTGACTGAACTAGCTGAAAACAGAAAGGAAAAAAAATCAAGTCTCCGGAAAACTTCTGATTTATTCCATAACCGGCTGAAAGTTCGGGAAATAGTGAACAGCTTCGAAAGTGATTGGATCCTGGCAGCGAAGGCGGAAGAACGCGTTTCAAGTCACGAGCTGATGGACAACATGCTGGCATTAAAACGTGGCAACGAGAACCCCACCATGCTACTGAACAACGTAGAGCCTTGAAGTGGCTGCAGTTAGGAACTGATAGGTGCGAAATTCCTGCGTATATCGAAAGACGTTTGTGCGACAAACAAAATTGAAAAAGTTAGACATTAGTCAGCCATAAAATCACAACATTTTTGGTGTACAATTTATTGCAGCAATGCCAACCGGCCTCCGCGTCAGTGGAAAAAGTTTCTCTACGCCAAAGAAACTGTTGTCAAAAGACCGTGGTTTTGTAGAGAATGTGCAAGTGTATAAAAATATAGGAAAGAGCTTTCTGATTTCATCATCAACTGAAATGAATAGATCGATGTATTCTGAGCGATTGTGGCGAGGAAAAGATAAAGGTATGGTAAACAAATTACTTGACCAATATGTTTATTATTTTTTTCAATTTTTGTGATAATAAATGAAGGTATAGATTATCCGTAAATGCTTAAAAAACAAAAATGTTCGGTCAAAAAATTAATAAGAAATAGAAATAAAAATTCCCTTGGCGATAACAGGCAGCTTTGGCGACCTTCGTGCATAGCCATTATCGGGTATGGATGCGGCTTCGTATGGTGGTTTCATAAAAGCTTTTACAGAGATCCACAGGATGGAGAGAGAGTGTTGGTTAAACGTCAACTTCACCAACCTGCCTGCTGTGTCACAGTATAACCCACAGATCTCTATCATTTCAAGATCTTGGCCATTTCTCACCAACCCATTGATCTTTTTCCTTCTTTCCCTCTTTTTCTTGAACACGCTCTTACTTCCTGGCCTTATCCAAATAACTGACTAGTCACCAATCCTTCAGCTAATTAGGGACCTGATTGAAATTAGTTGTGTCCTCCAGCAGCAAGGATAGAGAATCATTCCTTTTTGATTGGGTAGAGCTGGCCTCTAGGCTTCAAAACAACAAATTCTCTGGTTGATTTCGGATCAAGCGATGATCGTTACTTCGTTTTTGTGATGCTACAGCGAGTAGTGATGGATCTTTGCTCACAGAGAATAGAGACAACGATGCCACGTAGCCTATCCTAACCAACAATAGAGTCCCTTCCATGCTGTAGCAAACCGTGCGGTATTTATTGGCGCTGAGCGCACACAAACAAAAGGTATAAATGAAGTGCTGTTGATTTGCAGTTTCAATGACAACACTGCCACGAGGTCAATGCTTGGAACAATAGTCAATGAACAACAGAAGGCCGCAATGATAATTCCATGTCAGTATTTCTGTTACTCCAGATGGGTATAGATTGTCCACGAAAGCAACAGGTATATGATTAGCTAAATAAGCGAGTGCTTTGCACTCCGAGAAAGATCTAAAACTGCACGGCAGATATCTCTTCATATTTGCGGATACAAATTTTGTCCATCCCCTTTCCTATAAAACAGTTGCAGCGACGTCGTCATCTCTTTTGAAACACTTCGCTTTGTCTGGGATTTAAAAGGATATCTTTGCTGAAACTTAATTTTGAACATAATAGGTATTAAGTTTTTTTGTTGTTCAAATATCCAGAGAAACACTTTCAATTTTATACATTACTTGCGGAAAACCAACTTCAATTAGATGGAGATTCTTGTGTTCCATTTGTGCGAGAAAGAAAACAAACTAATCTAATTTAAACAAGAGGGTGGTGCTCATTACGAATAATCATTCATCTCTCTCTCACCCAAACAAAAACTGATTGCAGGTCTACAGAACATTAACTTTTAAAATCCTCTAGTAAGTGCGACTTGGAGTAAATACTAAACAGTTAACAATGTCAGGGTAAAGTAAACAAAAGACGTCAGACCAGCTAGACACATATATATATCGAACAGTCTAAAACCGCCAATAATAGATAATTTCACATCGTAACGTAATTTCTCCACCTTTAAAGTCTGTGACAACACATGAAACGTTTAACCTTTTTTTCTTTAGACTCAGATATGCCTTTTACCAAAAAGTAATTTAAAATTTCAAGTCAGTTTGATAGCAATGAACAGTTTTAGTTCATTCTGCTGATCAAATTATGAAGGAAAGGAAAATTCGCTGACGGAAGTACAAAACAATTTAAAGCAGAGCTTTTGTGGAAAATTTTCATATTACTTCATCACACAGCTCGATACTATATGAAATAGTAACCGTTGCTTAATCATTTAACGACTTTGCATGGGCATCCGCCGTATTGCAGACATCATTAGGGAAGTGACGTCATTTTATGTTTTTAGGAAGTATGTACATTTTGGTTCCTAGAATTTTTCCTAATTAGAACACCATCCACACACACAACTTGCATCTCAGTTAATAAAATGGATAATTATCGAGTGACAAAAACGTACCTCTGTATAGGTTGAAAATGTTGGTAGTGCAAGAGGAACTGCATAATTTTTTCCATGTACAAAACAACGTCGATATTCTGGAAAATGATGGACTTTGGCATAAGACGCCTAAATTAAAAAAATAATAATAACAACAACAACAATAGCGTCATAATAGTTTAATTCCAAAAATAAAGAATACTGAATGGAGAGAATATTTGTTATTCGTAGAGTCATTAAAAAAAAAAAGAAACATCACCAGTTTCTAAACATTTAAATCAAATGAGGGTCTTTCACAGCAAATTAAAGATTACTGTTAAATGACATAACATCCCATTGGATAGAACTATAGTTTTATTATTTAGCATGTTAATTTTCTTTTTTTATTTTTGAGTATTTGTCTTAAATATCCAAAGTCATGTATAAATTTTTGTGCCACCCTAGAATTTTCTAATTTTGCTTGATAAAATAGAATTAAACCTGCTGAATTTGCATAATTATGTTATGTAAACTTAGTGAAGTGCAAACGTTCTTTGTAGTTTTCCAAATACTTATGGGAAAATGTCCAAATTGAAAAACTGACAATTTGAAATTTAACACGAACTTAAATGATTTCCGTAAAGACCTAATAAATGATGATGACAAGTGTACCCACTTAGAATTACTCGAAAGCAGATATTTAGAAGTGGTCATAGGTGATGTTAAGCTATATGAAAATGATTTAAAAATAGATTTTGTTAAATTTATAGGGTAATGCAAACTTTTGCCATGTCTGTACTTTGATTAGCTAGCATTTAAAACTTTTCTGTCAGGTAAATGCCTATCTATATTCTTTTATTTCATGCAAACACACACACACACACACACACACACACACACACACACACACACACACACACACACACACACACAAATTAATTGCCTCTTATAAGCAATATTAAAATACATTTCTAGTTTGGACTATATAATTTATCAGTACAAACTGGTTTCTTAAAACCAACTACAAAAACATCGACCAGTGCGACGGTATGCTATTTTCGCTCCCATTTTTTCTCTTATAGTATCCACTAACATTTTGTCAAGAGAAGATTCTAATTGTTCGACCACCTGTATTTCAAACATCTTAATAAAACACTGGTTTTGGACATATAGAACAAAAGATATGTTGTTAGAAGAATTTTCTAGAATATATTACCTGGAAATGATGGCCTGGATTAGTCTCGTGCAAGCTGAGAGGTAGCATTGTAAATGTTGATCTGCATTAGAAAAATAAATACATTTCAAATCATTGTAAATATTCTGATACACAGTGGGCTTGAAAAACCCTCCAAAATCAAATATAGCCTTTCAATCGCTCTAATCGCGCAATGGCATTTATAGAGTGATAAACCTCCTGTGGTTTACAGTTCAGAACAATCTCGGCGATATAACAGCACCTGTATTTTACCTCAGCCTATGTATCCAGATCTCCTGTCAGGACAGTTACCAACCAAATGCTAGTTGTCACAATCAAACAAGCAAAGTTTACGGATTGTTAGTGTTGTGTCCTACAAAATCAGGAATGTTTTGTCTTGTTTAATTTTTTAACGCAATTAAATAGATACAACTTATCATAATTATTAACCATAAATAAATGTGTAACCGCTCCCGTAGAGATTATAATTTTCAGAGAGGAAGGCGGTCTTACAACTCCTCAATGCATTTTTAATCTGGTGGCTATGTCACACACTGAACAGCCATGACAAACAGACCGTTTGCTTTATGTAGTTCGCAATGTATTACTGAACACAAATGGTTTACTGATGCCCAGCATACTACGACTATATTATGAATTTTTTTAAGTTACGTCTCCTTGTAGACTAAAAAAACCCTTGAAATTTCAAATATCTCTGTTAAATGCCCAACTAATCTTTGACAACTTGATAATTAACTTTGTTGTCTTTCTTCTTTCAAGATTCGTCTTTACATTTTTCCCTTTATGATATTTGAAATAGAGATCGTGATTTTCAAGTCTTACTTACCCTTCTTCAGATCGCTTGAGGTTCACAAAGAAAGTGTTTTTGCCGTACGATCCCCATGGGTTATCTATTTTTACCGAAACTACGCTGAAAAAAAAACAAAACAGAAAAACCATAAAAGTTTATAATTTTAGGGTAAAACACCCTTTAATTTTCATTGGCTAACAGTGATCAAAGCCCATTAGTTCGTCTCTCTATTGTTAATTAGCCTTTCTATACAAAGCTAATTACTTCTTTCGAAACTTGAAAATTGAAAAATTCTGCTCTAAAAAAATAATTTACAATCAAAACGTGATCATATATTTAGTAAATCTTTCATTCAAACCGATTAACAGAAATGTGTGTTTATTCAAACGAAAAATTATTTATTACAACTCCAGCTGATATTCACACCAGATGTAATGGCTATAAGCAAGTCACTTGTATTTATAGTTGTTTAATAAATGTTAAGATGTGTAAATAATCCACTAAATGCAGTTCACAAAAATCCCTTTTCAGCAACAATGTGAAAAATTTTAAGTTCGTAATATAACATAATAAAATTGATTTATTTCATAAAATATCGTATTCGCACTAACGATTACATGTATTGAGTTATTTCAGACCTCAACAATTATTCCCTTTAGTAAACCATTAACAATATATACCTTTGTATATAGATTATCACAGCCACTTCTTAATCTGCCTCAAATGTTCGGACAAATGTATTCTTATTGGACAAATGACAGTAGTCTAAAATAAAATGTATAGAGATTCCATACTACCAAAAAAATTTTGATGTCTTGTTTATTGTTCATATCTACACTTAGATGTATTACGATAACTAATGGCTCTCTGAAAATACTACTCTCGTTGCGTTCAATGATTACGGAGCTGTGACATCCTAATCAGGTCATTTTCATAATTAATATCAATTAAAATTGCTCTTTCATTTTGCATATGAAACTACATGAAAAAAATCATATATCAATGAAATAACAGTTGATAGGGAAAAAACGATCTGAATAAAGCACTACAGCGGACCATTCAGGTAACTCAATGAGACAATAGTTAGTCATCGTGTCTTGTAGAATTTTGGCATACGTTTATGTTAAATACCTTTGTTGAGATACACGCTGAAGTTGGCGGCAAACCTGCAAAAAATTTTATGGGAGCAGTGTAGTTTAGCTTTACAGACAAAAACATGCAAGAAATTTTATTATCCAAATAATTCGTCTTGTTCTTAGTTGAGAGAGAGTGAGAAGAAAGAAAGAATCAGTTGTCGATGATAGTAAACCAAAATCGATTTTTGCTTACTTTTGTTTTGTTTCATTGATTAATTAATCTTTCCTTAATGTGATCTGTAGCTGATAATCCATACCAGTGAACACGAAGATGAATTAGTTTTACGGTAAATAGATAGCATTTATTGGTAATACATAATGCAACATTTTCATAAAATATGAGATAATGAAACCAAGTAACACTAATGTTCATGGTCACGTGGGTGCGCAATCCAAAACACTCTTTTTCCCACAGTTATTTATTCTTTTGTATTCAATGTAAAAACAACAATTTTACTATTAGTGTTGCACTGCTGTTTGTGATTTCAAAGAATCAGGTTTAGAGCCTTCTACTCAAATTTTTGGAAGCGTGTGTACTAGTAACAAAGAAACAAACATCTTATGACTTTGGATAACCATACAGTAACCCAAGCAAAGAAATGCTTCATTGAGTTGGGAACTTCTGTGCACGACTGTGCTTTTTTGAAGTCAGCCTGTCTAGACAATAAGAGTAGTAAGTACATCACATTTGTTTCCGATTCTCGTCAGCTAAGGAAAAGCTACTAGAGAATTTAAACAGAAGTCCACACTTGGTTTCATTAACACTTTAATAAAAAGACAAAGCCGCATCTCTAGAATAAAAAAAATTGTATAACTGCTTGTACACTGTAATCCTCAGCCACGAAACGAGATATTATTGGAAGCTGAACGTACCTGTTGAATCATGGAAAAAGAAATACTTAATTTAATAATTAGATTACTAAATATAGATAGAAAGGGAAAATACATATTACTGAATAATCAAAAACCAACTTTATATTAAAGATATATTTAAAACTGTTGTCTGGCCAGTTTAGATGAAATAGCTATGCGATCTCGCGAGATGTTGCCAAATTGGTCGATTCAGATATGCCTCACAGTCACGGGAAAAGCTAGCGTAGAGTGGCAGACATTAATTGTGGTCCTGTGATGTGAAACCCAAAGGATGCCGTCTGTTAACAAGAACCAAAGGGTTTATGTGTGGTGATGCAAGACTTGGCATACTTGCAGCTACTCTGATTGAGGTCAAGAAGATACTGGCTGCATTGAGACTTAGTCCATTCCAGGACAAGGCCTTAAAGATGGCTGCAGGTCAACCGAAAATAATGGCTTCCGCTAGTAATCCTTTCCTCACCAGCTGCAAAGTATCTAGTCTTGTGGGACGAAACAAGTAGAGCTGCTTTCTATTTTAAGATTATGTGTGAGTATGTCGGAGAAGTGTCGTAGAAGGTCGTCAAAGTTCCAGTGTATACATTCCCACGACATAGAGGTGGAACAATAGTAGCACATACTAAATTCTAGCTTCAGATATGAACAAAATAGGTTTATTCACTTCTCAGGACAAATCTGATAATGTTGGAACCATCAAAATTTTAGTACACCTTGTTGAAACACCCCAGGAGGAGAAATGTAACACCATCATTATAACTGCACATGCTGCTCGTAACAAGTGATATGAAAGTAGAAACCAGAAAGAGGTTATGGTTTATCATCTTTCTAGAATTTTAAACATGTGGAAATTGCTTTATATTTTGTTTATTTATTCATTTTTTAGAATCTCTGAGTTTTCACTTACTGATTAAGGAAATTATGACTATAATAATTTCACTGCAATAGGGAAACAGAAGAGATCATTAAAAAAGACTGTTATCTTTACCTAAGGCAGAAAGTCAATGGAACGACAGGACATTTAATTCTAGCTGCAATTTATTTTATTTATATTTTATCTTATAAAAAGATTTTTTAAATTTTGCTATAGCGCCACGAAAACCTTAAAATATGGTTGGATTACTTCTAAATATCTGATCCCCACATTTTTAAAAGAAAATAATTAACGGGTTTGCGCAAAATACAAAACTATCGAAAATTTTGCTTCCTGCCAAATACTCTGATTAACTTTGCACCGAATTCTTAAAAACTTCTGTAAAAAAGTATATTTTTTGCCAACGTAGTTTTCAAGCTATTAGAGCACAGGGTATAAATCTATTTCTTTTTTAAAGTTAATTTTTAAGTTAGTTTTCAACTTATGTAATATACGGGGTAAGAAGGGGCTTCAACTATTATTAAGCTATTTGTAAAGGACGTTTGAATTGTGCGCCATTAACAGTGAGGTATTTCTCACAATTCCTGACAATTTATTGTCAGTTCGACCTTGAATTTTCTGCATCGACCTAATGACAGATGAGGAGTTCCACATAAAGAAACCTAAAGATGAGTGGTCGAGTTACTTACGTAGGTGATCGCACCACAGGTGCCAATCATTCCAACGTCCTATTTATAGAAACCAAGAACGATGTTGCCAATGAGTTAGAACTACAACCTGGACCATGCAAGTAGAAAGGTGACAACTATGAATGTTCAAAGAGCCTTCAGGGAAAGTTTCTTATATCTTAAAAATCGAAACCAGTTAATCTATATTTCTATAGAGCTGTGCACATCATTACATATAATTCCTACAGTACAGAAGTTTAGCCATGCCATATAACCACATATATTTAAATTATGCAAATTTCAAAGCGTAAAGCCTGATCTATCTTGCGTCATACTACGTCTTACTAAACTAATTCTCACCTCACCTCCTTCAATGTGATTGGCTTGAAAATTCTGAAGAGCTTGGGCTGAACTCGATCACGAATAATTTTCTTAAAATCTTCTATCTGCTGAGTCTTAAAAATATATCAAAATAGAACAAAATCAAAACTTTTTAATGAAAAGAAGATTAAATTAGAAAAATAGAATAGAAATGATTGTCTAATTTGAGGATATGAGCTTAGATGAAAGTTATAAAACTATGGATAATTAGCACTGTCATAGGTAGTCACGATCTCAAAGTTGTATAAGATGACTATCATTGTGGACAGTTATTTTGGTTTATATGACCAATACGTTAAAAATACACAACTACCAGAATTTTTTAAATCCCGCTTTTTCATTCCTTGTGGCGAATTTTAAAAAAATAAATACAGTGCTCTGCCATAATAATTTGTCCATCTTTCGTTACTACAATGTTAGTTTATTGCAGTAAAAAACGAATGAAGACAAACATTAAAGTAAAATTCCTAGTTTTTATTTGATCAACCGACCTTTTTGCAGCAAGACAGCCTCGTACTTATTTGGTAATGTATTAACAAGATTTTGTATCTCGATCTCGTCCAGTTTCCCCAATATTCGTTGGAAAGCTTTTTGTAATTCTATTAGATTGGCAGGCGTGGACGGTTTGCTCTCAGGGGACAATTCAGATACTTCCAAGGGTGTTTGTTCGGATTCATATTAAAGTTTTAGGGCATTTTTTAAAAAGTTGAATGCCTTGATTTCTATTCTGGACTGTGGTCATAGGAAAGGTGTGGCATGTAGCGCCATCCTTCATTGGAATACGGGCATCAAATCTCCGTATGCCTAGTAGATACAATAGTAGAGGAATTTCTTTAAAAAAGCAATGTACTCGGAAGAATTAAGATGTTCTTCGTTAAACACCAATTCTGCCTTTCCACCATACCATATTGTAGCATATATACAATGGCTTCCCTCGATACTGGACTAAGGATACTGGTGTTGAAGTCAGGATTAGGTCTTTTCTAAAAATCATGGTGACTTCCAGGCATGAATTTATGAAATCCGGATTCATCGGAGTAAAGTACCTACCACCAAATTTCTCTGACCAGATATTTGAAGCTTCTTATTTCTATTCAACAGAAAGAGTTTCTTGCGTGCTACACAACCTCCAGAGCAAAGTCGGTGAGGTGACTCTGGCTTGGTTTGCTGCGTGAGTCTTATGAGTAAGAGAATCGTGACAGAGTGCCAATGTGGCGAATAATGGCAAGTTCTTGTAGTGATTGGTGTCCATGCTGAACGCCTTCCTAGTCATTCTTCAGGACTGGAATTCACCGCGATAATGCTGGTACAGATTCACAAGAAGGCGTAAACTTTGTCAATCTGTTGTTAAGTCCAGCCTCACTCTGAATGGCTTGTTTTCAGCCTGGTGATGGTGAACACTGGTTATCAATTCGCATAAATATCTATAAATCATGCGTGATATATGTAAATTTCGGTTATATATATATATATATTTTTTTTTTATGGGGGTAAACAAATTAAATTACAATGGCAGAGCACTGTATAACAATGGTAATAAAAATTTATTTCTTTTGCGAATATTTGTGGTTTCGAAAAATAAATAATAACTCTCTCTCTCTCTCTCTCTCTCTCTCTCTCTCTCTCTCTCTCTCGTTATTACCTCTGTTCTATTATAAAAGTTCGGCATAGTTTTCAAAAACTGAAAAAATTCTTTTAGTGTGCCGTCAAAGCGTAGAGATTTCATTATCTGTAAAATAAAAAAAATAAATGGATAATGATAAGAAGTTGATAAAAATGTCGAAGTAACTATCCAACACACACGTAAGTAGACAAACCTTATCTTAGGTTTCATAAACGAAAGTACTAACATGAAAACACCAGATTCTGTCCTTTTATTTCAAGACTTAGATTAAACCTCATTTGGAGTATGCGGTCCACACTTAGCGGACTTTTCTTGTTAAAGATGTTGACAAACTTGAAGAGGTGAAAGACCATTTTACCAGAATGTTTTGTGCGATAGAGGATTTTGGTTATTCTGAACGATTAGCAACAAATTACTGGATTTGCATATAAAAGAGATGTGAAATGTAAAAGTATAAATGTATGGTTCAGATGGAGAAGTTTCATTCTGCCGTTTGTTACCAGATATAATAAACATAACTAAAAAAATGCTAGATATTAACAAATAAATTGTCTTTGTTTTGCATTGACATTCTTTTTTAAGGAGCGCTTATTGTAAAGCAATATGTATTTATTTTTGTAGTTACTATTTTATTTCATTTATTTGGAAATGTGATGTTGTAGATACTTAATTACTTTTATCCACCTGATAAAAAAATAAAACTTACGGCAATAATTACATCTGAATTTCAATTATCAGATTCCAATGACATCAATTCATACATCAATTGATATGCAGCGGAAATGAGAGAAAATATGCGGTAATGCAACATTCTGTTAATAAATTAACCAAAATTAACACTAAAAAAGACCAAAACAATTAATTCGCAGCGTTTCTTCAACACAGTTGACACTAAACACTTTAAATGGTTTATAAATAACCTCTATAAGACGCCTGAAGCATTTTTTCCAGCGGGTATTAATGATTGCCCATTGACAATATATATAAAGCACTACATTCCATACATTTCTTAAGTAATGGCATCAGAATCCATAAGAACACCAAACAGTATATCATTTTTCGCAACTATGATGACACACAACCGAACGCCATGCACTGCTATGCTCAACTTTGGCAAACAGCCAAACACCATGGATTACTATGCAAAGCTATAACGCACCGCGTTCTTCCTTACATGAGAGCTATAGCCTCACCCATACTTTTAAAAAAGAGTATCGAAGAATTTAATGATTTAATATAAAAAATATTATAGTTATGGAGTGCACTGCGTATTATCGTTCTTTAACGAGTAGTTTCATACTTCTTTTGAGAATTGTTTTTCAAATTACTTAATGTTGAAATAATAATAATACTAATACTAATAATACTAATAATACTAATACTAATATACTAATAATACTAATACTAATACTAATAATACTAATAATACTAATACTAATAATACTAATAATAATACTAATACTAATAATAATACTAATAATACTATAATACTAATAATAATAATACTAATAATATACTAATACTAATAATACTAATAATACTAATAAACTTACTTGGTTCGATAATAATAATACTAATAATACTAATAATACTAATACTAATAATACTAATAATATAATAATAATAATAATAAGTGTACATTTTTACTCTTTTTTGGTAGCATTATGTTCTGGTAAAATAAAGTTAACTTCTCCAAATAATTAAATTAATAAGAGATGGGAAATAATTTCGGGGAGTTTATCAAAGTTGTAGAACGTTGAGACAAACCCATAGTATTATGCATCTGCGACCGCGGAGAAATATTTATCTCACAGGTATGAAATTTCAATAACTAACAAAGAAGGAATTAAATGTAATAAAAATTTCCCATTTATTTGTTTTATCTCCAAACCAATGCACTTATTAATTGCGATAAAATTCATAAGTTGGTAACTGTTCAAATATTTGAGGTCAGAAGAATTGCGTCGATTTGGATCTCATAGAGATCTAATTAACCTAGATAGGAATAAATAGTCTCCAGAGATAAGAGAGTTCTTTTGGCGTAACGACTGTGATTAGTGAACGTGCGATTCATTGAAGTGCACAATGGCAACAGTCAAAAGAAGAAAAACAAACATTAGTCTTATGCTTGCTTGCGTCGTTGAAAAATATTGATATTTCGAAATAAATATTTTGTCTTGCATTCAGATTCCGGCGATATTATGTTTGCTGGATGGAGTCTCTCAGAATCCCGCGAGCTAAGGGTCCCTGTGGAGCATTAAGAGTCGATGTATGTTGAAGCTCGGTTGGATAAACAAAAACCCATCAAAATACGACTCAAATCGGCGGTACTCCGAGAAAACAGCCGGCTACTGGCTAAGCTAGTAAGCAACGATTTTGCAACAAATCTAAGATTGCCTGTCTATGCTCGTTGTAAGCCATGTTTATAACGAACGACAAGTCGGTACCATACTACCATAAATATAATATATTCATAATACTACCTTTAATTAATTATTTTCATTCACGATATTCGCAATAAATACTTTAAAAGGACTGGAACAGAACAAAGAGCAGATGCTTTATAAAGCTTTAACTCGAAGGAATAAAAAAGGCATTATGTAATACTTCGGAAAATGGCGTGGAGGAAGTATAAACTACCAGTTGTAAAGTTTATGAAGTTAGATGCATAAATAGTATTTTATAAATAAAATGTCACTCCATGTTCTGTAAGTTTGGATGTGATACTTAATGTCAGTATCAAATGTAACCGTCCCTATACAGATGATTTCCTCACATCTTTCTCTCATGCTGCTCACAAGACTTCGAATGCCTATCTGTGATATTCTGTCAGTCTTCGTGAAAAACCTAAAAGAGTTCAGAAATATTTTGAACAAGAAGATTCCTTTTTTTTTTTTTACATTACAGCCAATTCTAATGTGGGCTCATATCAGGCCATTTCACTGCCCTGTAGGCATTGCGTCACTGTAAGAGCACGGTAAAGACTGGTATTGTTGTCTATGAATATTGGTCGTCAAAATAAGGAACACAACACACCCAAGAATTTTTTCACGGTACCAGTTATCATTTAGGAGTCCAAGCACCGTTACAAAACCAAGCGTAAGTCGTTTCCTTTTATGCATGCTTGTCCCTACGTGCCGCCAGAATTTTATCCAACCATCGACTGACGAAATGCAGAAGAAAACAACATTTATCGAACTAATACACAATCCGAAAATTCTAGGAAACGTTGACTTACTCATCTAACTAACTCTAACTTGTTTGTGTGTATTTGATAACATCGCATTTGTTCCAGACCAATGGATATTCAGTTTACTGGGTTCTGTTCTGATGGACATCCTGTTGTTGGTTCTCTATAGGTTGCTGAACTGAGGGGAAATGGCGAGTAGCTTGTGGTACATTTCATGAATAACTTTCCCTTCTTCTCCGGGAGCCATTTTAAGGTCACGTCCGCTTCTTGCTTTATCGACGATCTGAACGGCGTTTAGCAATAAGATAACTAAACGACGAAGTAGTTCAGACTAATTTGCTTTCCTATGTGCCTGCAGAAAGCCCCAGAAGTTTTCTCTTCAGTTATTTTCCATCTCTAAGCTTTTTTGTAGTGTTTGCTCATACATGTATAGCGAAAGTTTTATACACACAACACCTTGAAATGTTATAGATCAGGATATCGTATTTTATTTTCTGAAAGCCAACCCCATGTGCAACACACTCAAAATATGCCTGTATGACCAACGAAATTAAAGTTTAGACAATTTTTTACAACTGTGATATGAAGAAATATCTGGTGAATATATCGATAGTTTTAAACCCTATCTGAAATAGAAAATTATAATGGGCTTTTTACTTGATCCCTGAGTTCAAATAAGAATCTGTCCTAAGGAATATACTCTTAAGATAAAGATAAGTTTCTGGTATTTTTCTATATTCTTGAAAACTACTTTTGACAGGAATTAGTTAAACAGTAACAAATTATTATAGAAATTTAATTGGAAACCAGTAAATATATAATACAAATTTTTCTTCTTGTTTTATCAAAGTATTCTATCATTTAAATAAAATTTTATTTGAATTGAGCTTGAAAGGGAATAAAACATCGTAATTTATGAAAATAACAGAGCTTTCTCTGACTTTGTGCTCAGCTTTGTCAAAGCAATAAGAAAAAATAGAATAACAAAAAAAACATATAATAACATAAAAAGTCCCCCCAGTTATTCTGTTTACTTTTTATTTTGACAAAGCTAAACACAAAATCAAAGAAAGTATAATAATTTTATAACTTTCGCTCTTTGATTCCCGTTCTACAAGGCTATACTATAGCTTATAACACCAAAAATGTCTCAAGAGCTGATTAAAATATTACTTTTAACATTCTCATGAGTATTTAAAAACTGATTTGCAATGAATAATTGAGAACTTTGAAGTGGTTTCTTATTTTACTTTTTGTTGTTTTAAAGAAAGAGTTTTTTCTTTCCTTTTTGCTCACTTTTTCCACGAAGCAGCTTTTTTAACGTATGGACGTGTATTTACACATCAGTAAAATGTCGTTATTTGGTATCCGATTTCCTGATAAACTCACCTTTTTCATCTTTTGCTCTATTCTTTTCACTTCCTGTATGCCAATGTCAAAAATCTCTGCGGGAGACACGTCGTAGCCAAGATACCACTTGAGACAGGCTTTGTAATAGTCGAGCCCTCCTGGGATGGAATAGAGACCCTCTACCGGACGACTAGCCGGAATATACTCCTGTGTAAGTAAAAATGATAAAGCAATTACGAAAGCTATATATTGTTCATTAAATCTAAATGTCTAGTTGCTTTTGAATCTACAAAAGATACTATAAAATAAATGCTTTGTAAGTGAATACAGAAATGGTCCCTAGTTAGGCAGTAAAGTGTATATCAAATTTTAAAAAGAGAAGAAAGCGTAGTTTTTAATTAAATTTTATTCATGAAGAAATTCAGCGTCATGTTAAATATATGGGTTCTTACGTAGTTCGGACATAATTCAGTTTTTGCAAAGAGCCTGATTTAAAGTGTTTCAGTTTTGGAGTTAATGACACCACCGACATTGTGGTTTTACTCATATGTATTCTAGCATCTGTGGTCTGATTTTGTAGTTTTCAAGTCTCTAAAAAGTTTGATATTAAACCCAAAATATATATTTTTTACATTATTGTAATTAATTGACTGAAATCAGATGCTGACAGTGAAAAATCAATCGAAAAGTTGTATTGACTTTTTTTTGGGAGGGTTGCTTTTATAAACTATGATGTGTCCTGCCTCCTTGTAGCACAGTCTCAGCCGTTCGCTATCCAACACATCTACCCAGTTTCCAAACTCTGTTATTTCTCGCATCGTCTGCATTTTTTTGTTGCATTTTTAACATTCAATATCTCCGCCACTCTCGCGAAGGTTTGCTCTAAAACCGGAAGTACCTTGCGTCTGTTGAAAGCATTTACCAAAGTGAAACGGTAACAAATGAAGCTCGTTAGTTCTGAGCGCTCGTTCCCAGCGTTCCGTTCTGATTTATTAATCACTCGATAATAGAGATAAAAATATTAGCGTCCATATTTCATCTACGCCAACGACAAATAATTTACTTATTAGAAAGAGAGCAATTTGTTTTAGTCAGAGGGGGGGGCGATCGCCTGAGCACCATTTAAATAAAAGAGCAGCTCATTTAAACTACCCACACGCGATCAGTCCTTAAAGGTTTCTTTCTGTTTTTATATAAAAAGAAAGAAAAGTGCGAACCATGAAAAATGTGTATATTACCCAGTAAAAGCGGACAAATTTAAGAAGACAGTCAACAGAAATGGTGAATGGTTATATATAAATATATACAGTGTCGGACAAAAGTTCAAAACTATGACAGATTAAACATAAATTATCACATAAACTATGTAAAAATAAACATTCTAGCTTGGGCATTCCAGGAAAACAATCTGTTGCTCTCTCGATTGACATATACATCAACATGATCGGTAGTAAATATTTTGACAAATGCTCGTTTTTTTACATTACGACAAAATTTCAAGGCGACAAACGTCTAAGAGGAATCAAACATATTCAGAATTTTGTCATAACCCCCAAACTTTTAGAGATTACAAAAGATAAACAGATCAAGGAAGCATTAGTATATAATCACACAGCCATAAAAATGAATTACAGCCTGACAGCACTTACGCATGGAGCTTACAAGACGAACACACTGGTCTATACAAATATCAGCTCAAGTTGACTGAATAATTTCGAACAATTGATTCAAATTTCAGAGAAGGTAACCCTTTGGTTGCAATAAAGACAGTAGAATTCCCATTAAATTAATAAGTATTCTACTAGCAATAACAAAAATATTAACTAAATATTTTCCGTTGATCGACATAAGTAATTTCTGGAGTATCAACATATTTTGGTTTCTCATCGGTAAATCTTTGAGGGTGATTAATCTGATAGTTGCACACCTCGGGATGTGCCCAACTTGCAGTTTTTAAAAATTCTAAACTGACCAAAATGTACTGAACGTTATAGACGACTCACTTACCGATTTTAAAAAATGTAGCAATTTCTTGAAAGTTGGTGCAATTTGTTGTGAGATGATCTTCTGGGCTCTAAATCTGATTTCTTTCCTAAAATAGATTACATACTTGTGAGTAATATTTAAAAGGATACAAGATATTAAATTGTATTATGCTTAGTGCTGGCGACAGCGAAAATTAGCTTTCAGTAAATAAAATTTTTAAGTGCAACGACGCCCTGCTCCTTTTAAGTGCATCGTGGAAATATAAAGAGAATGTTTAAGCTATTTCCATATTTTTTATGTTGTCCAATCCCTCCAACTTTATTGTTTAGTGATTTCATTTTTAAATTAAAGTATAAAGATAGCGACATTGTGTAGTGCATAGTTATTCGAAGAATACTCAGTTACTTTATAATTATATAAAGTAATTCAAATTAAAAGATTTGCAACTTTAAAAAAAACTCAAGAATTAAATAGAACAGCGTTAGTTTTCAGTGTTACGACATGAGAAAGGTAAAACAAGTTTGGAAACAATAAACAAACAAGCTAAGAAAATTGAATGGCTATCACAACAATCTCTTTCCACGGACATCAGCTTTACAGCCACAGATAAAGAGACGATTCTTACCATTTGTCGTGTTTGATATTCACATTGGCATTGTTGCTCACCAAAGGATAGTAAAATGGCGCCTGCACAAATGATGGTGACAAGCTATCCAACAGACTGCCCTAGTAAACATAAAAAATATCTATAAAAATTATATGACGTTTTAAGTCAGTACAACGTGTTTTTTGTTTAGAAATAGCTAGCGGTTTTTCAATGGTAAAAATAAACGAACTTTGTTTACAGTTTAACATTAAATCAACGTTAAAAAACCTGGAAGTTAACAAAACACTCTTGGTGTTGCTTTTCTACTGCAAAGTGATAAAAAATATTTATATCCTTTTTTTCTATAGCATAAACAAAAACATTAAATAGAATTCTTGCTTTATACATCAGACACTTCTTTCGACGCACTTTACAGGAATAAATTTGGTTGATAAAATCTGGAGTGCAGAAGGTATTAAATTGGTCAACGTCGTCCCATCCATCTTTCAGTAAAGTGTTCATCCCAAAATTCCAGAACATTTTTGTCACACAATGAAAACACGCGACGTCAGAGGAATGCTGTTGCGTTGCACTGTGATGTCATCTGTGTGCTTCCGAATGAAACGTGTCTTAACGTTGAGAAAGAAAATGCATTTGCATGGTAGCCTACGGAAGTTTTTACACATTAATTTGGGACACCGTGTATCTTTATTCCGGTCTGTCGGAAAAAAGAGGAGAAATAATCAAACTGTCCTTTCATTGCAAGCATAAACTAAAGAAATAATAATTTTTTTATGTGATGCTTACCATAGAAGCCAAATGATTTGTTCTGTTCAGCTCAATAGCTCTCTTCATTAAAGCTATCCTTTCGTTAATCTGCAAGCAAATGAAAGAGCATTTTGTGGCGTATGTGGCTAGAACACCTTTATTTTCAAAGTTCTCTTTGTTCTAGAAACAGCTACCATGAGTGAATGTGTAAAGTTGTCAGGTAGCTAGTAAATTATACATAATGTCTAATAAGCCCAACAGTCTCTTGTAACATTGGTGACTCTAAAAATATAGACAGTTAATAACTGTATTGACAGATAAAAGAGCACGTGAACGATTAGTTAAGCGTTTAAATTTAAACTTACCCTTAATGGGACACATTTAGCCAATCACCCATCAATTATCAGTGATAAATATAATCGATAAACAAGATTGTAAATTTACCTGTGAGAAACATATGCAGAAAGAAACTACCAAAAACAATAACGGTCGTAGTGAATATAAAGTAGATAACAGTTACACAAAGATGGACTCACCCTCACGGGAACGGTGGCAAGACGATTAAAGAAATGCTCGTAATCTTCTTCATCTTTATACTTTACGGTAAAAACCCAGCTATGGTAGTTTTTCACAGGATGCAAAAAGTTGAGCGGATTCAGATTGCCAAAGCTGAAATGTGAAAGATGCTTTTCAGTTTATTCTCTGCAGATGTTGAGGTTTCTTGCCGCTATACTTCTTTTTAGAAATAAAGAATTTAAATAAGATATTTTTTACGGTAAACAGAGCAGGAAGACGTCATTTAATGAAATTGATATTTTTAATAAAAAAATCAATTACTGATTTATTTCCTTTTATTTTTTGCTAAGAGAACGGAACACACCAATTTTTTTTAGAAAACTACATTTTTGTTTTGATTTTTTTGTCCCTCAGAGTCCTGATAATTTTATATAAACAACATTGCAAGATTGCTCAGCACCAGCAGCTAGGTCTAATTAAAATGTTCTGAATATAATAGTGACTCACCTGATAGTAAATGTACTTACTAGCGATAATAAGTAGCGATTTCCTTAATTATTTTACACTGATCAGTAGCGAAGACTCTCTCAAAGAGCTATTACGTAAAATCTTTCTTCAAAGAACACAGGTGGACAGTATGAACTTTCTAATTAAAAAATCGCGAGTTATTCTATCGAGAGAGAGAGAGAGAGATAGATGTATGGTCAAATTAAAGTCCTTTCTCTGTAAAGAAAAATAAAGATAACATGGCATTTATAATATATTTATTAAATGATAGTAGCCATATTTTAAAAAAGAGAAAATAACTGGTAGAAAATTGATAATCTGGTCTATTCTTTTCATTGGTAGTAGTTATTGAATTACTGATGAATACGATATAGTTTTGAAAATGCTCGAAAATTTCTCATGAAATATCGGCGAAATTTCGTTTAAAAATTCTCTTATCTTTTCTTCTGCATCCAAACACAAACCTCACCTACAAACTTAACATTTTTTTCAAAATCTTGGATTCTTCACTTCAAAGCAAAATACCCTGACGTCGGATTAAATTAGGTTATTTTTTCTTACATAATAGAGATCCGATAACTCTCTCTTCGCTCACCAACAGGTCTCGTATCGTTTAGAAATTGGCCTGCAATTTTACTTTTATTTTTTAACATAAGTTTTAAAATCCTTGGAAAAACCCAAAGAAACTGGTCGAATCTCTGGAATAACTAAAGTGACTCGTTCACCCCTGGATAATCTAATCCAAATATACTCGAGTCTTCTGAGATCAACAAACGAGGTTCGTACAATGGGGTTTAATTTTGTTTCGGTCCAGGTTTGGACAGGGTTAACTGAGTTGAGTTATTACAAGAAGGTGGTCATGGCATATGAAAAGTCACAATGTGTATTATATAAAAAAATAAAAATTCCACAAACTAGTCGACTGTATAACGTACGAAGTTAAGGGGGAAAAAGAAATAAAAATATTTCTAGCTTATCCTAATATGTAGGGCTGAAGAGCCAAATGTCTGGTAATTGGAAAGGAAACGTAGCTGCCTAAGTTAGCATTAAGTGTCGGAATGTGATATTGTACGTGCCTCTTATTACAGTCGTTTTGGTAAATGTTTATGAAAGAAAGGTTCGTTAAAACAAATGAACATCGTTTTTCGTTGATTGAATAGATGGTTGTACTTACTCTCGCCATTTGTAGCCCTCTACGTAGGTTCTCACGTAAGAAAACAGAATTTTTAGATCCAACATTCTTTTGGGGGAAAGCGTTGTCGTGTTAATTTTATTGATTTCCAAGAGGATATCTCGACACTCTTCCTGCAAAGAAAATAAAGCATTGGCACTGTACCAAAAGTCTTGAAATTCTGTCTTTCTTTATTGAAATTCTTTTTGAGCCGAGACGAATTTATTAATTGAAATTGACGGGTTTTTTTCGCTAGTTCTACAGGCGATCACTAAATCCAACAGGTGCACTGTGTGAATGAAGACGGAACAGAACTATTAAACAAAGCAAGGTTCGGGTTAGTAAAATTGTTTTCTTTGTTTTCGTTTTTGCTTAATTTTGTCAATCAACAGCCTCAACGAGTTATACAACCGGTTAGGGTCCCATTGGTATTCATCGTTTATTTTTCGGTAACACAGTCCTTTCGGAGCTGTTTTGACAGATTCAGTTTTAAATCAGAGGTTTTTCTGGTGAGATCTCATCGCCACCCACCTAGTACATCGCTAAACAAACGGTGCTGGATCTCAGATTCCTCTCTACTATATAAACTACTTCACTTTAACTGTCCTCTTTAAAAAAAACTGTATTTACTACAAGTAATTAAAATCCACAATGTATTTGCCACATTATATTTCGAAATAAACATTAACATTAAAAAATCATTTTAAAATTGTTTTCATTATATTATGCATTCTATTTACTCATTTATCAACGAGCGCCATTTTCGATCACTTAAATGTAAATTTTATTTTTGTTTACTTTAAATAAAATTTTTATTTCAGTATTTTTATTTGTTTTCCATCATTTTCTTACTTGTATTTTATACTTCAAAATTTATCGAATAACTGATTTTTGTTGTAACTTTATTGATAGTGAAAAATGTTAAAGGTAAAACTCGAGTAGAATTAGACGTAAACACAACAGATTCAGGGTAGTTTAAATCCATGTAGTTTGCCTTCTGTCAGAGTCCGGACCGGTTTCTACCGAAATCTTCTTTATAAATGCTGGTAAGAAAGAATGGTGTTCAGAACATTCTAAATATTTAATAATGACAGAATCCAAACTCTTTTATTCTTTCACCTAGCCATCTCTAATTTTACTTTAACAATTTCATGGTAAAAGCTTTCATTTTTTTTTCTTTTACGCTGAAAAATCTTTTAAAATTTGTAAACTGTTCGGCATCTTAATACCTCTCTTCGACGGAAGGCCTTGAGAGAGTACGACTCTAATGTGTCATCAAATTCGTGTTTTCCTAGATGCGTTGCGAATTCCGGGTATTCCTTCAGTATGTGCCGAAATATCCGTTCTTCCAAACGCCTCAGTTTTTCTTCTTCATTTTCTGAAAATAAACTCAAAGTCATTTAAAATTCAGTTTGTACTTCTATAGAAACATCTTAAATTCTGCCTATTAGTTGCTTCTTTTTATTTGTAAAATAATCTTTTGACATCAGAGTAAAAGATAGTGGTCAATGCAGAATTTGCATCACTGTCCCGAAACTTATCTAACCTTCAAGTGGCTATCTACGTTGATCGTCCCAGAAACAGAGCAATTGAAGGAGTCGAATCATAGTGCGCGCAGATCAACATCAGTATGTTAAGAAATGTTGTCATTATTTGTATACTGAATCGAAAAATATTTGCAAGTTAATGGCCAACAATTTAAACAATTACTGTAATTTACCTTATGTTGCGCCAGTTTTGCACTAGTCTGTGTATTGTCTTTACCACCTAAATTCTGTTAACCTTTGAAAAGGTCATTATAATAACTCATAATATTTTATAAGGTATTGCTGAAAGATTGATTTAAATGGGTTTTCCCTCTTGCTACAAAGCATCAAATCTTCATGGAATCATTTTTTTTTGTGTCTACAGGTGCAGTCGATCTATTAAACAAACTAATTTTTCTGATTATTGTAATTGCTTTTTTCCGCTTTTAATTTTCTTTTTTACTTAAGCCGCATTTTCAGTTGATTTGTTGACACAAGAGGCCCTCTTCACAAGTAACGATGGAAGATTTAAATTTTATTCTTCATTTTTTGTCAACACAAATATAGATCAGAGGGCATCAATAAATAAACCGATAGGTTCTTGAATTTAATTATATCTTTTCAACTATAAAATTTTCAACAAGTTTATGGTTTATCTGATGATATAATTTTTAAATTAGACTTTTATTTATAATTGAGCACTTTCTTTTCTAAAGGAGCCGCAAACAGTATACAAGCAGCAACCAGATTTTAAAAACGCTAATCATTAAAAAAATCATGTTATGGGCGACTTGAAACATAAAATTACGTTCCAAATGTCTTTTTTTCAACTACTGCAAAAGTATTTATTAAAAATAAAAACAGTACTTAGAAGTGCTATCTCGAATTATTGCTCTATAGAAATACAAACCGCACAATTTCCAAAAATATCTCGTCTCACATTAACAAAGTCTAGTCAAGTTACGTAATTAAAATGGTATGAAATTATTCACTAATATTAAATTATTTTACACTGATTGCCAATTGAGGTTTACAAACGACTCGAGGAATTACTGGAAATACAGTAAAATATACAGGAGGTTTAACATCCTCATGGCGCACAGAACAAATATCATTTTTGTTATGCCACAGTCTCCAGATGTTGAAGATTTATAACTTTTTGCAGTTTCGCACTGAAAATTGACGTTGGAGACAGTCAAGTCATACGCGAAACAACTAGTTCAGCAATTTAAGACAAAAAACAGCATGACTATGTTAACTAAATAGGACCATAATATACTACTCGAATTAAAATTGCATTGGACAAGACTGGAAAACATCACCTACTATTTAAAAGAAATAAGACCTGGACAGCAGATAGCTTTGAAAGAAATAGTAACTAGAGTTTAATCTCTGATGATGCAAGAGCGAAAACGCTTGTTGGCATCTAATAATAGCTGACACACTACTCACCCTGTGCAATACGGTTGATCGTACTTGGTTTTTGGTTGTAAAAGATGTTCTTACTCTGCTTAAAAAACATTTTGATTATTACTGTTAGTATTACCAGAAAATATCTGGAAAAATGTATATGTAATCACGATGTTTTACACGCACAATGATAACTAAACTTCATTCTTTCATTTGAGGTACCCGAATTTTAGACGTTATGCTGTGGCTTCTGATTGCTGATTTAATTAATTACCCTTATATGAAAATAATTTCTTTTAAAATACCGACTTGCTTTAGATTAAAAAACAACAACCTTTTCTAATGAGGAAAGAAATACTTCAGGAGCATCACTAAATATTTTTTTCCAAATTATCCCAGATGTAAGCATCTTCTTACTTCATATGTTCCATGTTCTCAGAAATAAAGCATATGGTAAATAGAGAGCACATTTATTTATGCATAACACTTACCAGAAATTTGATACGTTAAATCTGTTTCAAATAAAATTAATTTACTTTTTAATGATAAATGGAAATACAGAAATTTCACAAGCTTTTCCTTCTGGGTGCTCTGTCTGATGGAGGGATTTTCGCTTCACAGTCTTATTTTCAATCTAGAGAAATTCTGTCATTTTGTCGTGTGGCGCTTAACCTGGATATTTATTATATCTTGGAAATCATAACGAAACAAGTTGAAAAACAAAACATTTTTTTTACACCAGTTTCGGTGAATTAAGCAGTAACAATGTTTTACTATAAGAAACTAAAATATTCGTTTTAGAAAAAAAAAATTACTCGTTAGATCTATTAACTATAAAAATACGACAGCTTTTCTGCTCGTCAAAAATTGCTAGCATAATGTTATTCAACCCCGTTAATACCAAAAAGAGTAAATTATATGCGAAGTTTCTAATAGTAGATTTACCATGAAAACGTATTGATGAACATAAGCCAGTTTTACGATGGACCATTGCGGCAACTTCAAATAGGGAGAAGATGTGGAAAAAGAATATACAGGCAACCGTTTCGCATGATTGATTTTAATGTGTCGATTAGTTTATTTTTATATATTACTTCAACGCATTATGTTAAAATGTCGTGTAGAGTCCATATTTATTACTAAATGTGATTTAAATTCATCCTTTATCACTGAATGTTATGTAAATTTCGTGCAAAATATTTCTATTGGCAAATGTCAGTAAATATTATGTTGCAGTCAATGCTAGTAAATATTATACAAATTCCATCTCTAAATGTCATAAACTTTACTCAGCAATCATAAATAGCCATTTTTGGCTATGCCTTCCTCAAATGTTAATAAATATAATTTTTATTATTAAATTATGCAGACAGCTTAGCTAAAATCGTTTATTAAAAGACAAAACAAATTGGTCAAAACAACTCGTAAATATAAATGCATCTATCAAATTAATTCTCGATTTTTAACAATAACTATTCATATTCAAATGTTTTAATCTTTCTGAATAATGTAGCATCTTAAAGTCTTGTGAAAATTCTAAAAAAATCAATTCTGCAACCCTACTTGTGTAATTTTAGAGATAAGCTGTTGGTGAAAGCAAAAGACGAACTAAAAAGCAAATATATTTGTCAGGCTAACTAGAAAAGAATCTTTAGAGTCTATACATTGCCGGTGTATCAAGGAGCTCCGAAATGTGATTTTGTTTGAGGAATGAAAACTCTATTTTGATACCCAAACAAAAGGGAGACTTTAGAGTCCAGATATAATGATAACTACTTGACCATACTCTGTGTTGGACCATGAATCCAGTTTAAGAGTTATTGATTCTGCACACAACTATGAAATTCTTATTTTAAAAAGAGAATTACTTTTTACTGAACTGTTAGCCAGAACACCTGTTAAAAATTTACAATTTATTTAGTTACTGCTCCTCTGAATGAGGAATTTTAATCGTTGACAAGGGGAACAAACTCGTGTTGTCAATGGGTGGTGGCCATGACGTTTCTCTGAAAATATCTAATGGCTGTTCGTCACATCATCGATATAGAGGCTTCTGAGTTTCTACTAGTCAAATCTACATACAGGTGCAGAATCTCCAATGGCAGTAAGCGCAGATTATACTGAGGATACCGACAAAACGAATCTCCCAACAAGAACTAAAACTTTACTATGTAACTATGAACACATTGTTGGCAACACCTGTTGAGCAATCTTTAAATAGTCTGCACAATAAAATAAATGAAATGATTTCAATATGCCAATAGCTATGCATCTTTTGTCTATTTACACTGGCCCACCACGCAAGTACCTTATCTAGTGGATCATGAATAGTGATCTAGGACTGCCTAGTAGATGGCACCTGATGATGATGATTATACAATGACGCAAACAAATCAGACATTATCTGAGTATCTGATCCAGTTTAAAACAATGTCCACTGATTCTATTAAAATGTATTTTCTTTATGGCTGCAATTTTAAAACTTTAGTAAGTTTATGTTTATCTTTTATCGTATCGTTTACTGCGAGAATAATTTATGTTCAGATTTAAAAGAATCGTATGTGGACTAGTTGCTCATTCTACTAAACTTCATAATAAATATTATGCGACATTTTGATGAACATTATTACGTACAATATATTGTGCAAAGAGGCCGCAGCAATTAACATCAGCTATTGAAACGTCGAGTTCACACGCAGCCAGCTTACCATATATTTCGTTCGCAGATCTTCCTGCTTTGACAAAAAAAATATGGCTTAAATCGTTTTCTGTCAACATGATGTTCTACGAGAATCGCTTTTTTCTTTGGTTACGTACAGGTATCGCACCCGCTGTTACCTATTCGCTCATTCAATAAAAGCTAATATCAACACTGGGATTGTTATTAATGATAGTAACATTCCTTGATGCCATTTTGTGATAAACTTTAGCTGACTCTTTCCGCTATGTGTCTCCACCAATTTAACACAATCTCTTCAATACAGCACCCATAATGGATTTCCTCTTTTTTTCTGATATTTTAGAAAGACTACCCACGCACTACAGAGTAATATACATGTATTTTTTAAAAATCATTTCTAAGTACGTAAGAACAGTACACATCTTAGAAAAGTGTGTATCTTCACAGAGCTTTTTATACATAAGCACAATATATACGTGTATTTAAATGTCTAAATTTGTAAGTTATTCATAGTATTCTACAAGAATAGAAACAGCATGTAAACTAGAAACAGAAATTACCTTCTAGTATATATTTAAAAAGAGACCGAGAGAAGAGCGAATATTAACGGCAACAAAAGTTTTGTTTTTTATTTTAAAAAAGTGCACCGAATGAGATTTTCTCTTCACCGACTAAAGTCATTCATAATTTTGTTATTAGTATTTTTTTTTTTAATTGTGATGTCTGCTGAAAGTAACCTCAAACGCGATAAGGTCTGTTTTCTTCTTTCATTATTCAAGAAAAAATTTCCCTCGTTTTGCAAAAGCATCCAAAAAAAATTCGAGCTGGTCATTTGTATCAGCGAATAATAGGTGAGCTCCACACACGCGATCTCTCTCTTTAACCCTGACTTTACCTTATGGGGTGTTCTGTGTGGCACCACTTGGAGGTTGCTTACAAAAATATGTTACAGAGGTCGAATAGACAATAAACGTTATCCTGTTTCAAAACAAAATCTGTGCAAAATTTGGCCAGAGTCTACAAACCATTGCAGCACATCTATTTCGTTTTGACTTAACTGGTCTCTCAAACCCCAATATGTTCCACCTGCGTCCCTTTCTTAGACCAGTCCGTGCCTTTATTGAATTTCGCTTTCCTCCAACTGCAGATTATGATGGTCTGTGATTACAGGCGTCACCCACAAGTCTACGCGACGTTTGGTAACCCAGCAACGTGATACTGCTCAAACGAGTCACGTAAACAAGTTAACAAAAAGTCCCAAAAAATAGACGTTGAATATCTTTATTTAGACTGAAACAAAGTTTTAATATGTTTGAATTTTAACGTCACGATGCCTTAGTTCTAAAGTGCTTCATCAAATGAAGTCTGCTGAAACTCCAGCTTTGTTGATAAACTATTCTAATAGAGCTCTATAGCCATGCTGATTGCATTGAGTAGTGAAAACTTCCATAATTACAAACTCATTCACACAAAGATTGCGCCGAATTCTCCTCACTGAGCTAACTTCACACGTGCAAGATTTTAAAAAATTTTTCTCCCCTTATTTCGTTATTGTTTGTTTTTTTTATATTCTAGATTTCTTCAAATTTAAATAAAGTCCGCTACTTTATTTTGCATTTATGTTTATCGCTAAATATCATCTACAAATATTTTCGTGTAGCAAGGTAACACAAAAATATCGCGTTGTTTATGTTAATTAAGTCACGTGGCTTAATCTACGGTAAAATGGGTAACTAATTACAAACTTTATAATTTACGTACGTATATAAGTATATACAACGTATGTGTCGTTTTTATTTCATATAAAATACTCATAAAACAAGTTTAACATACAGACTGATTTTCCAGGTGCAGTTATGCTGCCAGTTCTTTCACTCAAAATTATGTATTCGATGTAAACTTTTGCTTTAAGCCACCGTTTTCCTTTTATTTTTTCGTGATGGTAGCAGTGACTAAGTGAACACTTCATTACCACCACCGATAGAAGTCAGGAATAATTTGGTGCGGGTTGCAGTATCGCTTACAGATAGAGAAACAACTTCCTGAGTTTTCTCTCTTTCTATCTACCTATTTGTGTCTGCAGATCCATTTTCTGTTGCACATCTCTCTCTCTCCTTTTTGTGCATGTCTTTTTCTATTTGTCTATATCTCTGATTCTGGTTCTGCGCTTGTTGGTGTGTTTTTGTCTCTCTCTTTGTCTTCTATGTCATGCTGTATAGAATGCAATTTGTCAACTCAGTTATTTGCCCAAAGTTTATTATAGTAAAATGCCTGTTTATTTTGCACGCGACAAGAAGTTTCAGTCAATCAAATTAAAATCTTGTTCGTCGTATTTTTAAATTCTAAAAATAAAATAAAATAAAATTCCATTGGTTCAAGAAACGGTAAAGCTATCAGTTATATTAAATACAAAAAGTGATAACCTTAGAGCAGCGGACAGCTTTGGGAAATCACCTACAAATAACGATTCAGTTTGCTTCTTATAATCTGATTTTTCACAAGTTCGAGACTTCTAATCTGCTTAATTTCTTTTTTTTTCCCCCACCCTTTTCAATCTCCTAATCATCTACGCAGATGTTTATGTTGGTTTTTTCTTGAGTTGAAATGGATTATAAATGTATCATGATTGTACCGAAATAAAAGTTTAATTAAAATGGTAAAATCTAAAAACACTTGGTGTGTCTTTCTACTAGATACGAAAGTAGTTATTCATCTATTATGAAGCGATGCATGATTATACACAAGACTTTGACCCTCATTCAGAGTTAAAGAAAACCAGTGAACTAGTTTACTAAGTTACCTTAATTATCTTCCTACTAGCAGTATATTCAGCTGGGCACTCACAGTAAGCTGGAAAACGCACATAGTTAAACTAGCTTATAGCGCATGAGTTGACAGTCCCACACATACAGAGAAAAAAGGTTAATGTTACTGCGAGATCTGATTAAACGCACTAGCAGACCAGTACAGTTTCAGATTACCAGGCAACACGATCAGTTTACTATCTGGGCTCATCATGTTAGCTAGGTTTTACTCAGAGATTATGTAACTTAATCTTGAGATTACGAATTACATAATAATTCAAAATTTGAACTTTAAGAAATTGAATAACGAAGCGAACAATTACATAAAATCACAAAGAGTGGCATGGTTCGTCCAGCTGGTGAATTAGAACCTATGTTTTCAGAAATATTCTGGAGACTTGGAAATGACTCATCGCGGATTTGCATGAGTTGTTTGAAATAAGAGAAATATAGATAAGAAATAGTTTTGAACTTGATGCCAAGCGGAGCGAATTGTAAGCAAGTTACTCGAGACTAAAGAAGCTGACAGACTGATCCCGTCACCATCACGTCACCACTGTCTCCCTAATAACCAAGTTAGCAGTTTATTAGAATTTGTAGCACCAATGCACGTGTTTTCTGTAATACTTTAATATTTGTTTTTATCATTACTGAAAAATAAATATGAACACATAAATAACAAGAAAACTATATAATGTCACTGAGTGGGAAATCTTATGACACCAGGTGACAAGAAGAGACAGCAAACAAACAAAAAAAAGATAACGGTCTTATTGATAGATCGGTGACTGCATCATAATTACCCGGGCTGTATCAAGATGACGATAATGGTCGATGAATAGCAAAACAGATTCAGGTTGCGCATTTACAAGATCTCTCTCGTCAAGGCCTCTCAAAAGATCGTGTCTTTGCACTGACCGTATCGTTTTTGTCAGAAACTTGCACTTGCAGACTATGAGAACAATCTCCATATCACCAGCAACCTTCCTTAAATGTATTACACCACTTTATTAAAAATCGAGAGTTAAACAGAAAAGGGAAAAAAAAAGCAGGAAAGACACAGTTAGGAAAACAGAGATTTTGCGGAAGGAGGTAAAACTAATTGAAGCAAAGTTACACTTGAACAGAAGAGGAAAGAAGACTAAAAGGAAAAGAAATGATTTAGGCAGGATTTCCGCAAAAATATGATCGAAAAAGGTCAAATAAAAATTTTATCTTCATATTTAGTAGATTCTTTGTAAGATACACAGGAAGAATGTAATATAGATATAATTTCTATATATATACTAACAATCACAAATCTAAATTTTAGCAAAAATTAGGTAAAAACCATATAGATAACCGACATAATAAATATATTCAAATATTTTAAACTTGTTCGCTTGTTGTTGTAATTTTGCTGAAAATCTACAGGTCATAGTGAAAACGTTCCTTCTTAGCACGATACGTATCCGGCATCTGCCACATAAGTTTAGTTTGAGTTGACTGAACGAACACTGGAGACTAATTCCATTTATGAAAGACTTCAAAAACCTGTTCCTCAACGTATAGCATATGAGCGGCATTACAAACACGACGATGTTTCAGAGAGTAAAGAGGAATTCATAAATAAAACAAAGCTATCATTTATTGCACTACATCACCTCTATGTAGTCTCCGTTTTTCAACATGTTGTCTAACAAGTCAAGTTTCTTGATGCCGTCGTGGTAGAAACTCTTTGGTCAATGTGCAAACCACAGTTGCTTCACCTGCTGGATCTCGTGATCACTGGCAAATCTTTAACCTCGGGGGAAGGCAGAGATTCACAGTGCAGACTATTCAGTGTTGGTGGCTGCTCGAGCACTGTGTGGCTTCGCCCGCATTTCACGCTGCAGCAAAACACCTTTTGTTAGTCTTTCACGCTGTTTCGTTCGAATAGCTGGCTTTAGATGGTTCTTTTGCACGTCGCAATATGTTGCACTAGTGACTGCGACTTCACGCACCATGAAGTGGACAAGGATTGTTCCCCAGGAGTCCCAAAAGAAGAGAAATACGACTGTACCAGAAGATGGCTGCGTTTTTAATATTTCGTATGTTAGTGATGCTGCATGTTTTCACTGAGTGTTTTAATTTTCTGTCCACCCACTCGTATACTTCTCTTTGCGCAATACAGATTTTTCCATATTTCGCCAACATTGCTTGATGAATTCTAGTCCGCCGCACATCTTAAGCTCACAGAACGCTAATTACAGATCACTACTCTTCTTTTGGGTACACTGACAACAACGCTGCCATGTTGCCTACTTGCTCATTAGCGCCACAAGTGGACGACGCGAGAACGAGAGAGAGCCTTCGAGTAGGCATTTTAAAAAGTCGCTTTGCGTTTACCGATTTGTTGCACGCAGAAAGTACTGATCTATATATTGTCTTTATTTTCTGAAACACCTTTGTACATCTAAATACAAGCACATTTCAACAAATAGGAATTACTGTAGTGATCATTAGAATGGCACCTAATAGTTAATGCATACAAAAAGTCTAACTTTTCTTGACCATAGATAGATAGATAATGATTTAAGTTTGAAAAAAATAAAAAATCTGATTCTAATTTCAATTCTTCTACATTATCAACAGAGAAAGGAAAGGGGCCGGAATTAGAGATTCTAAACAAGAATGTTTCATTATAAGAGTAGAATGAAAGAGTCATACAGTTTTTATCTAGTCTTGTGGACAGACAAATAGTTAGTAATCTTCTGTTAACAGCTTGCATGGATGAAAATGTTTTGAAAAATCTATTTTTGAGATGCGAAATGAGAAGTAGACCAACAAGCGGCTTCTGTTTAATTTAGTCTCGTCCTACCCAAGTTTGTAGTGCGCCTATGATATTTTATTATCTTGTATCGGTTCGAATTCTACCGAGGGCGATGAAATTAACATAAAGAAAAAAGATTTTTCTTGGATTGCAATAAACTATTTTTTTAAAAAAAATACAGAATTTACTTCTCAAATAAGAGAACATTAACAGGCTGCATATCTTCTATCTAACTTTAAAGTTTCCATATTAATTAAATATCTAAGAGTATGGCTTACCTGATACCAACTCCTCCGCAGTTTTTCCTGAAGTTAGTGCCAATAACGAAGCTGCCAACAATCGAAACATAACCACGTTCTTCATCTTGTCGTCTGCTAGCTTTCTCGTTCTGGCAGCAGACCGCAGAAGCAAATGATCGATCGTGAATGAAGGGATGCCGCCGGACTCTGATGTGATGCTGTGTAGCTCGCTCGCTCCAGCCTGTCACACAACACTGACTCTAATCGTAGCGCAGACTCCGCTAAATTCTCTAGCCACGCAGGGTATCTGTCTGTCCCCGTCCCCTGGAGAACCAAACCGCGCTGGAAATTAACGTAGGTATTTATACTTCTCTAAGTCCTGCTGAGTCCTCTCGGAGCCATTCACTTACCACTGGTGATGAGGAATCCAGTGATTGTATCGAATCACAGACAGCGGAAATAGCCGATAGGCAACAGGAGAGAAATACAAGCACGTAAAACTCACCAGTTCAATCTCTACAGGGGGCATTTCAAAATCAAAATTTAAAAAGGTCAGTGCATTAATTTAGTATAGTAGTGTATATACTGTAGAATATAGAAAGTTTTGTATAGTATATCTAGCTAATATTCCGTCTCCCTGGCAACTCGAGTAGTAAGTTATACTCACTGATGTCACGAAGCAGCTAACACGTGTTCGAAACTAGTGTTGGTTAATATTACTGTTTTTTTATTGTTTAATTCTGAAATGTATGGAGTGTTTCAAAGACCATGGTTGATTTTTTTCTTTCATAACGGTAAATAAATAGATAAAAAGTTAGAGTTATAGTTCCCTATACACTGTTGTATAGAATAGTAAATTTCATTACAGATTTTTTTATCCGGGGTTATCTCAAAAATCAACTAAGTTTAAACGTTACTTCATTATGCTGAAGAAAATAACAATGACAGCGTGATTAGAAAAAAAGCTTGTCTTGTATTAAAAAATTCACAAACATTTAAGTAATTAATTTGTGTTCTCTTCTTTTTGCCCATGTCTCCGATTTTTTCTCTCAATAGAATTTCACTTTTACGCCGCAAGAAGTGATGTCACTCACACGTGCTATTCAGTATTTTTGTTGTTTTTTTAGACAAAGGACTTCACACGTTTATGAACCATTCAGCAATTGTTAGGATCCATTCTGTGACCAGTAAGATAGATTCTCTGTACGCTGAGAGAGAGAGAGTACCCGCCCCGTACCTACAAGGGGTACCTAAGATATTCAACCTCGCTAAGTTGAGTAGGGTTCGAAAAACTCGCGAGATTTCACATTTTTTACTGGAAATGTATTTAGACGCATTTGAAAACATCTTACCTTGGAATATAAACAAATTATTTATTTAATAGCAGAAATGGTTGGACAAAAATATATGACATGCGAAATGCCAGGTACGGCGTTAAGTATCGTCTCGGCCATTTTAATAAAAGACAATCAGCAACGTGGACTGCTTTGTGCGAGCTGGTTGGTATAATAACAGCGAAATAAAACCTTTTTGTCGACAGTGTAACGGGTTGAGCTACCATGGAAACTGAAGTTTGTTGGGAAAAGGTTTATTATAACGCGTTTTGCATGCAAATGAATTTTTTGGAAAATGTACTTTTGTTAGGCAGATCCTGCGCTCCTTTGTGCGGCCCAATCACTGCTTCAGGTGCGATACGGAATGGAAAAAAACAACTCGAGACGAAGGTTTCTCATCTTGAAATGACAAAACTGGGCAGGGTTCTGCAAGTTAACGTGTGAGCAACTGAATAAATTTCGACAGTCAGCTGAAAGAAAAATGTTTCTTCTTATATGCACTTAGGGATAAGAAAAATATCTCGAGAAAATCTTAACTTATTATACTAGTATTTTGTAAAAATTAGATTGTTGGTTTTGTTCGATGTTAATTGAATGCGCTAACTGAAAAGTATCTATCAGTATATCAATTTATTTAGCTCTTCTTGTCTCAAGAGGACATTGTAAAAATTTCCGCTGTGAACTTGTTGTCTACAGCGTTCATAATTAGTAGTTATTGCCATCGCCAATCCAAGTTCTAAAAGAGTATAAGAAGTTCAATTTTTTCCATTGAGTAATGCGCTGTCTATTTCAAAAATGCATTTTTCAACCAAAGTCACCTGAAATTCTCCAAAGAAGTCACATTCACTGACCGAGAAAGGTTTCCATCAAATGAAATCAGCATTTAGTTAAAAGCAAACTAAATTTATGTCATAATTATTCCCAGCTCTATTAGGAATTGCGTTAACAATACAAAGGTCTGGGTTACTTCGTGGGTTGTTAGTTGTGATAGTATAGTATCTGTTAATATCAGGTTGCAGGCTGCAACATTATTTTTCTGTTATATTCAAGCAGTTGACTCATTGCTCAACAATGGGTGTCAATTAATAAATACAACTTTTATATAAATTATATTTTTTACATTATTATCTAATTAATTTAGTTTATTTTCATTTTTATTATCTTGAAGATAAACAAGATGAAAAATTATTAAATTTGCAATAATCTATTCTATAATGTGTATTTAGCATTTTTAGTTTTGTTTTAGATTTAGAAATCAAGTTGCAAACCAGATTCATTAAGAACGTCCTTGTTAACATGATTTTCCTTTTATTAAATTATTGAATCAATCAGCGTTTATTTCCGTAAGAAGCTTATTTAGTATTGAAAGTTATACGAGTCGGGTAAGCACATTGAAGGGATTTTTGGAATAAATGGACTAGCTCCATTTTAATAGAGACTACAAAATTAATAAAGTACTTAGAATTATTTCGAACTAACAGATAAAAACAAAAGTGAATAAATTGCATGACAACCGTTACACAATCAATAAAGAAAACTATCTTATTAGTCTTACAACAAAGTATAGCAATGTTTCGTTATGTTTGTGGCTTAGCTAAGTGAGTTTAGTCCATATTATGTTTTTATCATCTTTTTTATACGGTCATTACTAGGAGAATAAAGAATTACCATAAAAAATAACAATACGTCTTTCTGGACAGAATTATTTTGAAGCAATTACCAAGCGTTCATTGTTTTTTTACAATTTGAAATGCATTTTTAGCATAATGCTCAAACATTTTGATATTTGTAAGGATCTGTGCTAAACGGTGTAGTTTTTTCTTGTGGAGATACAACGTAGTAAACATTCTTAAGATGTGTATACATTTCAAATATTGTTTTTAATAATAAATGCAGTCTTTATAAAAGTGCGTACATATTTCAAACATGAAGTACGGAATCGTTTCCCGATATATACACCTGCAATTTTTATTTTATACATAATGCAGCATCTGCCGGCTCTAGTTCTTCCACAACACTGACTGTAGGTGATCAAATGTATGATATCTTGAAAACCCCAGTGTTGCGCGACAACTGTCGCGTTGATTTATGTGAACTATCCGCAATCCGTCTATGAATAATGGCTACATATTTTGTTTATAGCTCCGCGCAGTTCTAAGACGAGTTGGCGCCTTATTCTTTACAGAACGTGTTTCCACCATTTCATCACTAATTTCTGTATGGCTTCTTTTGTTGGCAGTTTAAAACCAGGATATTTATCCAAACAATATTTACTACAAAGTTACTTAAATGTGTCCGTCGACCTATTATGCAGGCCCAGGGATATTCCGACAAAGACAAAGGGTGTTTGAGATTTCGTGCTGTGATGTAATCTTCTGGGCACCTTGTTCCCAAGACCGAACGCTATCAAATGCGACTCCCGTGTACGTCATCGCGGGCGCTCCTCAAATACACCAGATTTATATTTCACAAGAGTGGAGGAAAGTTCGATAAGTTCCGCCATGACTGACTGTCGTGGTATACAAAGGTACTAGATCAAAATCATCCACCCCACCATTGTCTTGGGATTGTTATTCAATCGTGGTACTTTTTCTGACTATGGATTCAACACAAACTGCAACATCTGCACGCAAGGCCCTAGACATCATTACATAACTCTTTGAAGAGTATCCCCACCAACCAAAGTCGTACTCTCACTAGAGCTGTTTAGCTTCTGTAATTGTTCTATTGTTTTCTGATGCATAAATGAAATTTGAAATATTCTTAGAAATGAATCAGAATGTTTTTGGTACTACTATAGTTACGATATATAAGCATTTGGGGCTTTTATCAGCAGCAAACCATGCCTTCCGAAATGTCGTTTAAAACCAGAACATGCGTAACCATTTTTTGTTCAAATAAGATTTCACTTCAAGAAAATCAATTGAGAGGGAAATTAATAATTTAGATAATAATGAAGATCGTCAAAATGTCTAAAGTAACAAAATATCTATCAACTCTTCCTTTAGAAAAAAATATTTAAAATGTTTGTAGTATGCACATTTTAAAGCCAGAACACTTACAAAACGTCTTAACATTCAGATGGACTACGTTAGAATTTCAACAATTTACAAGCCTTATTATTATGTTCCGAATACCTTGAAAACAGTTTCAGTGCTTTTTTTGTTTCCAACTGTGCAAGGGTCAGCATCTCCAACTCCTTAGGGCGGTAACGTTTAATTAAAGCTGAACAACACGTTAACTTCCGCAGCTCTGTAATGTGGGAGCCTTTCGTAGGATAACTGAAGACCAGCACTTTTAGCATTTCTGTCGTCCTAACGCAATATTAGTTAGGTTCTGCTCGTCTAGTCAGGCAATAACGAGAGTCTAGTGGGCGGTGTATTTTAGGGCACTGGGTTATTTCTGTCACAGCTATTGTCCTCATTAAAGAGAACGAAACTGATACTCTCTCTCTGGTCGAGGATCTGGACAAACCACCCCCTCTCTGCCACACGTTCTGATCAAACGATAAGACGACGCGATATCGGGTTACCTTCCTGACTCTGCATCCGTCACCTAACCATCCCAGTTGGGGGAAAACGGTCCCGTCTATTTTTCCTTTCGTTCTCGTCTTACGGGTCCTGCTAAAGGACTGAAATCTAATAAAGCCTATTTACCTCCTCGCTTCACTTCATTCGGAAACAAAAAATGGGAACTCCAGAGTTATAGCCTGTAAGGGGAGTTATCAACAACTTTAAAAAGGCAGAAAAGAGATTGAGACAACACACACTGTAACATTTAAATGGACATCAAGACATGGCATGCACCTTGGAAATTAAGCACCAGCGCAATATCTAGTACACACAGCACCTGTGAGTAATTGCTGGGTTAGAAAGTCACCAACCCCCACGTTTTAGTGTATCCTTGTAAACCTGTTCTCTAATATTAAACAAGTAAAAAACTAGAGAATTTTTAGACTCCTGCACTACTTTCGGTAGTAAACTAGTTGAAGAAACAGGACTTGTTTTCAGTTACTGTTGACATGTGGAGGCCACTGATTCAAACTTCCATAATTGCTGCTAAACACACCTGACAAATTAGTTTTTATGCTGGCAGCTGAAGAATAACAATGATATTACTGACATTAAAAAAATTGAGAAATTATTATGTTGTATGAAAAAAAATCACAGGTTTTTCCAAACACTGATTAATTAGAACTCATTTCTTTCAAAATGATTTTTGTAATTACAGGTGCATCTCAAAAAATTATAATACCGTGGAAGAGTTCAATATTTTTTGTCAGTTATTTCAGAAAGTGAAAATTGTATATATTCTAGACTCATTACATGTAAACTAAAATGTTTCAAGCATTTTTTAATTTTAATTTTGATAATTATGGCCTACAGCTAAAAAAATAGAAAAAAACATATCTCAAAATATTAGAATATTCCATTTCAAGTTTGAGTAAATTGCTATTTATGCAGTATAAATACCATGAATCTCTCAGTCTGGTTCAGTACACACAACCACAATCATGGGGAAGACTACTGACTTGACAGTTGTCCAGAAGACACTCATTGACACCCTCCACAAGGAGGGTAAGCCACAGAAGGTCATTGCTGAAAGTGCTGGCTGTTCGCAGTGCTGTATCAAAGCATATTCATGGAAAGCTGACTGTAAGGGAAAAGTATGGTAGGAAAAGGTGCACAAGCAAGAGGTATGACCACAGCCTTGAGAGGATTGTCAAGCAAAGCCGATTCAAGAACTTGGGGGCTACCAGATTTTAGAGCACTTCATGCTTACGTCTGCTGACAAGCTTTATGGAGATGCTGATTTCCTTTTCCAGCAGGACTTGGCACCAGCCCAGTGCCAATACTACTAGTAACTAGTTTGCTGACCATGATATTACTGTGCTTGATTGGCCAGTCAACTCTCCTGACCTGAACCCCATAGAGAATCTATGGGGTATTGTCAAAAGGAAGATGAGACACACCAGACCCAACAATACAGATGAGCTGAAGGCCGCTATCAAAGCAACCTGGGCTTCCATAACACCTCAGCAGTGCCACAGGCTGATCGCCTCCATACCATGCCGCAGTGATTCGTGCAAAAGGAGCCCTGACCAAGTATTGTGCATAAATGAACATACTTTTCAGAAGTTTGACATTTCTATATTATAAATCCTTTTTTTTTTATTGATCTTATGAAACATTCTGATATTTTGAGATAGTGGATTTTTGATTTTCATGAGCTGTAAGCCGTAATCATCAAAATTAAAACAAAAAAAGGCTTGAAATATTTCACTTTGTTTGTAATAAATCTAAAATATATGAAAGTTTCATTGTTTGAATTAAATTACGGAAAAAAAATGAACTCTTTCACGATATTATAATTTTTTGAGATGCACCTGTATTGTATTATCAACACTTGAGAAACCATCAATTTTTTAAAAATCTTTCTTGTAGTAGAGTAAAAATCAGTGATGTCAAAACCCATAGTACAACAACTTGCACAAATATGATACGCACTAAGTTGTTTGTTTCACTTGACAGAATAGCTAAGTCATTGCCCAAACATCAAGTTTACTAAAATTCCCTTAAACTTATTGATTGCAAGACCAGGGTAGGGTTATTCTTTACAATTAATGGACTTTAAATGGTTCCTGACAAAACAAACAGCAAGAATGTACACAGAATTCTAAAAATCTAAGCAAGATAATTACAAGACAGCACGCTGCTGGGAAAAAATTTATCACAAATTCTCTTTTCTATTGGAACTAAAGTATTATTAAAATTAGCTTTCAAAATTTATTTGAAATGTATACGAGAGGCAGACAGATGAAAACATTTATGTAAAGCAAACCTCCCCCTTTTTTCTAAGTCTTGATATATTTATTAGCTCTGAAAGTCAATCTAACAGTCAGGTATAATTCCATGTGACCATTATAAATTTCCTAGATAAGCAAGAATCCTCACTCTAGTCTTTACTATACTTACTTTTAAACAGCCTCTGTACTGTTGTTGTTTTGTTTGCTACATTTTCATATAGTTTGTTCAAAACCAATGCTGACATTATGCATTCTAATGACTGAGTGACCTTTAATGGGTGTCAGATCAGATTTCTTTATCGGCTAGGCTGACAATAACAATTTTAAAATGGTGTAATAAATTTATTTACCAAAATCTTAATTTTAATTCATCTAGGACTTCAAGTTATTCCTAACAAATATATATATATATATATAGCAATAAAAAAAAAAATTTCAATGTGTCAAAATTAGGAAAGGTTTCTAAAAAGCTTACATACATACATCTCTCTCTCTCTCTTATATATATATATATATATACACTAGGTGTAGTCAAAAAGTATCCGACCTTTGGCCAAAAAAACAAGTAATATTAAAAAACTTACCATTTTGATTTAGTTTCCTTCAAAGTATTCGCCTTGGGAGTCTACACACTTCTGCCAGCATTCCTGCCACTGCTGGAAACATTTCTGGAAATCACTTTTTGGGATGCTGTCGAATTTTGCTTAATGTCCTCTGTTGACTCAAATCTTCTTCCTTTGAGTGTTTTTTTGAGCTTTGGGAATAGCCAAAAGTCACACGGAGCCAAGTCTGGGGAGTAGGAAGCCTGACGAACAAGTGGTGTGTTATGCTTGGACGACGTGGGCGGAATGAGCGAGTGCGTTGTCAGTTCTTTACTGCCCACAGGTCGGGTCGTTTTCGCCGCACAGCTTCACGAAGGCGATGAAGAACCTCCTGGTAGTATTCTTTGTTAATTGTCTGACTTTGTGGTGCATATTCATGGTGCACAATACCTCTGTAGTAAAAAAAACAGGTCATCATCAGTTTAACATTGCTGCGCACCTGTCTTGCTTTCTTTGGTCTTGGCGAGGATGGATGCTTCCATTGGGATGATTGCAATTTTCTTTCAGGGTCATAGCCGTACACCCATGTCTCATCGCCAGTGATGATAGTGTTCATGAAGTTTTGATCTTGGCTAGCACACTCCAGCATGTCCTGGGAGATTTACTTTCTGCTGGTCAGACAGCAACTTTGGTACAAATTTGGCCGACACCCTCCTCATGCACAAATCTTCTGTTATAATTGACTGAATTGACCCATGGCTGATTCCAAATTCGGCAACAATCTCCTCAATAGTCACACGACGGTCTTCATAGACTATTCCTCGAACCTTTGCAATCATTTCTTCGTTTCTGCTAGTCAATGGTCTGCCACAATGTGGCTCACTGTCCACTGAGGTGCAGCCATCTTTGAACTGGTTGTACCACTCCTTTATTTGTGTTTTTCCCATAGCATCATCTCCAAAGGCCTCAATAGTCTGGGCTTGCATACCACCAAATTTTTGGCAGAATTTGATACAGTATCTTTGCTCAATGCGCTCAGTCATTTTGACTCAAAAAGAAAAATCGCACAGCACACTCTTCACGTCTGTACTCAACACGTCATTGCGGGCGACTGGCTCAACCTACAGACACGAAAATTTTTGCGCATGCTCAGGAAGGATGCAGCCACCTAATACCCATGCGGATTTTGCTCACGCATTATTATTTTGTTCAAACAAATTCAAGGTTGGATACTTTTTGACTACACCTCGTATTTATTATATATATCAGCAGGCTAGTCATAATAAGAATAGTTATGAACATTCTCCCACACATACCTAACCCTGACTTATCTATGTTTCCATATGCTTTGAACAAATTCTCTGACTGTGCAACAGACCTTTGTTAATTCTTACATTAGAACACAAACTCATGTTATGGACCAGGGAAGTTTTGTTAACACTTATTTACCCAGTGGATCTAAATAAATTCATTCTTTCAGAAAGTGATTAACTACTTCATAAAAAAAAAAAAAAAAAATCAAACTGGTTTTAAAAGCTTTAATTCATTTCATGTTGTTTACCCTAAACTTCTCAAAACAACTGAGACCAATAAGCAGGGTTTAAAGCAGTGTCAGGCTACTACTTGAGTGAGACTTCTTTCAGCCATTAAGACATTCTTGGAGTACATTCTACTGCTGCTGGTCCACCAAAACTGTTGTTTCCAAAACACTGTCATCTGTCTTCAGGAAACTGGTTTTTATGACATATCTTATACACTGCAGCACTGTGTTTCTTTCGCTCTTTATTTCAGGTTCTAACAACTAAAAAAAAACAAATTTAAATAAAAAATTTATATCAATACTTTCATGAATTTTAATCATCAGCATAAACTTTAACCAGCAAAAAATTATAATAAAGTAAATGGAGGTAATTCTCAATAAATGCAATAGAATTTTAAAACAGATGTAGACTTTATAAGACATCAGGGTTTAACAACCTTTGTGTCAAGTAATCAAGTAATATTTTTTTGAAACAAAGCTGTTTTCAATCAAGACAAGAAACAAAGTTTGTTTCAAAAAGCCTACCAAGTTAGTCTATCTACTTGACAGCTACATACAAGACAGACTTCCAATTATACTTTCCACAAGATACTACAAAGAATCATTTATGTCAGAATATTTTAATTTATTTGTGGACTGCATGTGGGAATTCTTCATATTTTTCTTGTTCCTCTGTAAAAGTTTGAGATAAGAAATTTTAAGTAAAGACCTCGTTGGTGTGTAACATGGCACTCACTACAGATGTCAATGCTAAGAGAAAACATGCTTGATGGAAGTAATAGTAATATAAAAGATGTAACTGAAAGAATTAATAAAGTAATAACTTCCAATTTGGCTAACTAAATATGATCATCATATGTTAATGTTATTTCTATCTCTTCAACAATTGTACAATTCTTTACTGTATACAAACAATTTAATTACTATTAAATTTCAGTCTAAGCAAAAAAAAAGAAGCACACCACTAAAAAGTAGAAACTATTTTTTTCAGGTTCACTGAAATAAAATTCTCTGACTTTTTTCAACAATTCAAGAACACTTATGAAGTTCCATTTTTATCATCAGTATTGGGTGTGCAGAGAAAAGTAAAGAAGAAACAACCCTGCCATCTAATGCCTGAACTCAGCAATAATCCAGAAGAGCAGACCACTCTACCACTAAGCAATATCAATGACTTCTAACAGCACTCTGAACTGTTTAGAAGGCACCAAATTTAAAGGCTTAGTACATAGATAAAAAATAAATGTACACAAGTTTTTAAAATGTCTGTCCAAAGATGAGCTCATACCTTTTCTAACAGTGTTGGCTTCATTCTGTAGAAACCATTTGCTTTTTTTACTAGTTTCTTCCTTTTTGGTTCAACTTTTCGCATTCCCATTTTCTTTGATGGACTTTTGTCTTTCAGACTTGTACTATTTACTGCAGCAATCTCTAACTGGTCTGTAGAGCCTTCCATTCCACCAAGGGTTTCTCCCATTGTAAGCTGCAAGGCTGTTAAAAAATTCAACATTTAGACTTCTAAAGAATCCATAAACAACAAAATGATGACATAACTAACTACATCTACCTCATGTATCATGTATCCCTCATGAAAGCCTATGAAATCAGCAAGCTGAGAATATGATACCAATCAGTTCACCAACTTACATCAGTGGATGATTTAAAAACAAATTTATAACAAAGACTGAAATGTCCCTTTAATGAAGGAGCCTATGGTGAATACTAAGTGAAGACTACAAATAACTCAAAATGTGTTGGCCAGAATCACAAAAGTTAACCTGAATGATAACCAGTCTTCTTATAAATTTCACTTGTAATAGCTTGTTAATATTCTCTTGGCAGTGATCTTTATTTTTCTTCTTACCTCTTTACTTTTAGTCACCCCATTCCCTCAGTCTAATATATGTAGTAGTGTGGCTGAGATGTTTAGACTCTTGCATCTTGTACTAGTGGGTTAGGGTTCAATTGCTATTTATGATTACTGCAAGTCAATTTCCATTACCAAATAAGTATTAGGTGCAAAGTAGAATTTTAGGTGGTAAGAAAGCTCTTGGCCTAGTGTTGCCATGGTCACAACAAAATGATTCCCTAATCAATCACTTCACAATTTGACAAACCAATGCCGTGCTAATAAATATGCTGCTGCTGATTTCTATTTTGTCTAAATCCTTAACCTTTAATTTAGTGGTAACAAGGAGACTGAAAAAGCCCACAAGAGAAAGATATTCTCTCAATGCTTTTGCTCAATTTCACTTTTTATTTTTTTTTTCTTATATTTTATTTTCATCATCTGTCCAAATTTTCTAGAATATTTTTAATAAATGTCGACCAATAATCAAACTACTTGCTCATTAGAGACTGACAAACAATAATAGCTGCCCTGTTTCTCTGATCAAGTTATTTTCAGAATGAAAATGTGTTGGGTGGGGTGTTGAATAATGCACATGGCAGCATGTTGGAAAGTGTGATGTTTGATGCTGACCAGCAACCAAAAACTGAACACTAAATGGTTACATGATGGCTCAAGTGAAATGAAATGAAATGAAATGAAATGTAATGAATTATGTGAACCAACAACTGAAAAGTTGGATTCTACTTTTATAATCTATGGTGGTTAATATCAACCGGACCAGTACATTGGTCCACAGAACACTAGAGACAAGAAGTCTGCAGAGTATATAAAGGACATACAAGTAGTTAATGGCATCTGCTCAATGCTATTCTTCCAGTCTTTATCATGTTCCTTGTTTGGGTTTTTCATTCCATGGTAGTGATTTGTATTTATGACTTTTGTAAAAGACTCCCAATTCATAAAGAACTAAGAAGATGCATGTTTCCCACTGAGATGTTAGTACAGCAAACCTTTTTTTCTTTCAGACAAAAGTAACAAAAGGTACAAACCCTTATATACTTTCATGTTTTTATAACCCAGACTGCACCAATAACTGCATATTATTACTTTGCTAAATAAATTATTTGCACATAATCCTTTTTATATTTAATGTAGCTTCCCAGATTCCCCATCCTACACCCACACAACATGCTTTGTGTGTGCCTGCTCAGCCTGCAAAATAAAAGAGTTTTCTAACCATCATGCTTCACTCTGCTGCAATTTATTGGTTCTAACAGTAAAGATAAACCCAAAAGTTTTCTTCTACTTTGCAGACCATGAGATTTTATTTAAAATGTCTTTGTTATCAGATCAATATTTATTTTAATATCTCAGCCATTTTTAAATTTAAAAAAGTCTGAAAATTTACAAATATAAGTAATGTCAAAGATTTTAAGAGCAATATTAAAGCATTATCACATATTTATATCTTTTTTTTAACAGCAAATTTGATAAATATACAATGAAAAAGTAAAGAAACAAAAAATGTCTGTATAATAACTAATTATTTTAAGCAAGGAAACAGAAAGAGGGAGGAAAGGCGGGAAAATTTTGTTATTAACACATAGACAAAGCATTTTTAAGAAAGCCAATTAAGCACTGTTTAATACTGATAGCATCTCTTTACTAAAGAGTTTTAATGTATTAATAGTAGTTTTAGTGAAGATGAAACTTCACAATATTATTTTAACCTTTTACCATTCAGAATATAAAATATTTTACATGCACACACATTCAGACAATTTCAAAGATGACTCCACCAAATGCATCTACCTGATTAAAATTAAAAAAAAAACATTAAAAGGTCATGATGGAGTAACTCAAATAGCACAAATAACTTAGCTCAGTTCAGTAATCCAAATGAAATGGAAATGTCTAGAAAAAAGGAAAAATATAATTTATAGTGTAGAAAGTGAAAAAAAAATGTAGAGTCAAATCACATGACAGATGTGCCAATACCAACTCATTTTCTTGAATCTCCTTAGTGTCATGAATGGCACAGACTTATAGTTGTTTATTGTTATAAACACTATCATCTTCTCTCTAGTGGTGTGTTGCAGATGTTGTAAACTCTGCCTGTTTCTCCTTGGTCTGCTTGATGTAGTGATTAGTCTCCTCAGTCATGTGGTGGAAGAAATCCTCTGGTTTCAGGGATATCAATCTGGGCCAATGAACTGCAAAAACACTGGCATGTGATTGGTTGGGGATGATTCAAACATTACACTAGATGATCTCACCATCACTTTCCACACCTAATATCTGTCCATCATTGCCCAACCAGCTAAATGAAGAGAGTTCCAAGGTATGAACATTTGAGACCACTACATCAACAGAAGGAAAGGATTCAGTGTCAAACATACTAGATAATTATGCAACTATCCTGACTAGTAAAGTCACTTTTGTAAGAAACTGAAGTAACTTAACTAACCAGAAGTGGTCATTAGGTGACTCATCAATGCCCAGCTGGTTTCAGCTGACTTGAATGGAAAAGGATTAACAAAAGAATACATTGTTCATAAATCAAATACACATTTAAAACACTGTATTAATCAGTCATAGTATAATCATGCAAACAAATTGTCAGAATTAATAATTTTGCAAAAGCAATAATTCCAGCCACAAATGTATTTTTAAAATGCCAACTTACAAGGTTTAAAAATTAGCAAGCTGAAATTAAGGATTATTATAACTGAGCTGCAAGAATGAAGCAAGAAAAAAGTTGATACTAGAATTTGGATTTAAATCTATTTCCATTCCTTAGTCAGCATTTAAGCCAGTAGTTCCTGTACTATTCATGCTAAAGGTTGGTTTTTCTGCTTAACTGCCAAAGGAAAAAAAAGAAGCCACACCCAGCACAAACTGAGGCCAATGTTATGCTGAATTTTACCTGACCAGTCGGCTCCAACTAGGAGCAGAAGCATGAGCTTTACTGGTAAAATTCTTACTGTTTGAAATGGTCTCCTCACTGCTTTCTGAACAATCAACATTTTTGCCATAAGACAATAAAATGGTTGCCAGGCTGGAAGGTAACATAACATTAGCTTCTGTGTTCTCTTCAAGTGATATTATCCTGCCAAAAGACTCTTCATTCACTGAAAACAAAACAATGCTATATTATGAACTAGTAAACAACAAAAAAACCACACATTAAATTTAAAAAAAGATAAAAATTCAGATCCATCAACCATCATTTTTATCAACATCAACATAAACAGATATTAACAAGGATATCTGATGTTTCGGTAAACCTTCTACATCAAAATAAAATTTTTAAAAATGTTTGTAAAATACAAAAAAAAAAAAAACAACAACAAAATGGCTGGTAGAATTATTCATTGGCTATAATTATGGACACACCCTATGAAGTATCAAATATTACATATACTAGATTAAAAGAAAATAAAAACCTCTTGCAGTTTATATAAGCTATCCAGTCACCTGGCATTCTTTAATAACACTTTAGAAAGCCATCAATAACTAATCTTCTTAAAAACTGGTTACAATCCATAACTCTTTACACAAACATTGTGCAGAATAGAAATAACTGACATCCATGTCAGGTAAGTTAAATTAGTGAAATATGATAACAATGGTGTTCAAAAGAATTGTATTGTCTGGAGTTTTATCTGTTTTAATGTACTTGCTGTTGCAAGCCACCAATGTGAAGTAAATTGCAGGCAAAAAAAAAAAAAATTGGTGAGAATCAAAACTAAGAGGGATATTTATGAGAGACTTGCCAAACTTGGATACCACAGGTGACATGAAGGGTAGTAACGTAATTATCATGTAAGTGGTACAGACTAACAAATAAACAAACACAAAGAAAAAATGTAGTTAAAACTTAGATGATCTAAGGCATATTACAAAACACACAAATGATAGGTGATGTCATTAAGCAGTAAACATTTAACTGGCCTTACATGTAACTGCAGAAAAGAATACAACACAAATATGTTATATAGGGTCCCAAAGAATACCAGGTATCCTCTCTATGGATTTTTTCTTTGCATACAAAATCTCATTCTATGAACTCTCTTACTTATGAAAGCAGACTTAACTGGGATGGTGAGTGTCATCATGCATAGAGATGGAAGATCAATAACAGAATGGTTGTGAAAAAATTTGGACATACAGTGCACCTGAAATATACAAATTACTTACTAGAATTGTCAGTGTTTAAAACAAAAGACAAAGGATCCTTAACATCTGTGTCCTGATCTTTAAGGTGTGATTCCTGCAGGGAAATATGAAAAGTTAAGATGTGAAAAATCACTTCACAAACCTAGCAATTATACTAGAACAATACACTTTCAATTATTTCATCTACATAAAAAAAAATTAAGCTTGAGCTTATATAGTTTAAATATTTCTAAGATAAACTTACCTCCTCTGCCTTTTCCTTGTTTATTTCTCCTTGCTGATTTAAGTCCTTTTTATTTTCACTTGCTGTATGACTAATTTCTTCAACCATCAGTTGCTTTACATTATGTGACAAATGCTCAGCATTATATCCACCCAAATGATTTCTTCTCTTCTTCCATCTATTTCTGTGTGTCTTGTTTTTCCAATTATTCTGACTCATTTTTCTTAAAAAAAAAATGTATGGTTCAGCTGGCAACCAAAATATCAATTTACCCTGGAAGGGCAGAAATAAATGTTAAACTTCATTTTCTGAAAACTTATTGTGAGAGGGATGAATCAAATACATAAATAACTATTTAGTTTAGCTTTGTTTTCATAAATCACTTTAGAAGATATTTATTAAAAAAGTTATTATTTACACAATTTCTAAGAAAGAAGAAATCTTAATTTCCATTTATTTTCTTTAAGGCCTAAACAGCACCAAAAAAGTAAATTCAAATAACTTGCAAAATAACCTACATATCATGTTAGGAGTTTGTTTCAAAATGGAGTCATGTTTCCTTTTAAGGATCAAATTGTCTCCCTTAACAAATATGCACAATTTCAAAAGTTTTTTCAGTTCAGTACTTCTGTATATATATATTGGTTAAAAAATCGATGAACCACATAGATGATGTTAGAATTTAAACCAGCTCTTCTGCTGACTTCAGAATGATAATTACAGTCTCCATCAATTTACCATGAAACACCTAATCTCAATGAACAGGACTCATCTGTACACTGTTATAGGGATTTCTGCATTCACAAATATCAAGATCCAAGAGTGATAGACCCAGTGAGACTATTTCAAACTTGGTTGGGTCAATAATATATCTAAATTAAATTTTTTTAAAATGTCAAGTATTGAACAATACTGTAAAAATGTAATAATCACATTAATCTTAACAGGTCTAAATAATTGTCTAAAAGTGGTTTTCTATTAATTTTTGTTGATTTATCCAAGCATAACATTTAGAAATTTTAAATTACTACTGTTTGTAACATGTTAAATTAGGTTATACATATTGTATCAAGTGGTAATAAAATCAATCTATCATTCTGACCACTTTCAGTATTTAACTTGGCAATGTATTAAATCCATATGGTTGGTGTTGCAGTTTGCTTTTTATCCATGCAATGTGTTAAATATACATAAAAAAAGCATATCTGAACCCCAAGCTCAAATTTTTTTCCAAAGGGTCAAAGCAATCCATAATTACTTATACTGCCCCACCCCTTGGAACACCTGCACAATACTTGGACTCAAGTAATCTTTACTCTTATGTAGTGTTTAAAACTAGATTTGGTCAAAGTACGTTTTATTGTTTTTTAAAACAAATTAATAATCAATTGCAAATATCCATTTGATTTAGCAAGAGGTAATTCCTTTGTTACCTACTTTTTTCTTTTTGTTTTCTCGTGTTCATATGCATAAGTGGAAACAGAGACTGCCACAGGACATATCCTAGTTAAATAAATACATGATGCAGCCGGTGTAATTATGGTCATTTATGCATATTTTCAGATTAAGCTGTTTTACTGGTGTCAAACATTAGCTGTCAAAATTTTTTTAATCAGAACTGCAGGAGCTGAAGACAAAAAATTATGAAATATCTCAGTATGTGAACAATAACAGATTACAGAAAACCCTCCTTTTCTTTCCACTTTAATTTTATACAGTGATGTAGGACCTGGAATCACAAAGCAACATTAACAGAGTTGGTTAAATATGAAAAACTAACGTTTTTATTTTAGCCAAGATAATACAAATTCTGGTTAGAAAAACTATCACAGCTAAATGCATAAAAAGCTTTTAAAAAAATACACCAAGTGTTAATTCTTACAAAGCATCTCTAATTAGTCAGAATAGCTGGTAGTGGTTTACAACTGCTGAATAGAAGGAAAAAAAAATTGATATGTAATCACAGCAGTGCAGAACAGGAGGAAGGGGCTTGTAATTATGGAACTGACTTACCCAAAGCATTTTGTCTTAAGCACTTCTCCTCTAGCAACCATCTCTTCTTCTGTTGCCTTTTTCTTTGCAATATTTTCAGTAGTAGGAAAATTCCTGACAAAAAAAAATAAAGATAATTTCCATTAATTTAAATGTCAGTTACATCTTCACATTATTTTATTTTAATATATGTTGCTACTAATTAGAAAATCTTATAGACAAATAAAGTAATGATTTCCCTTTTCAGTTTTTAAACTGTACTAGTAAAATAGATAACCTAAATGGTATTTAGTTATACAGGTTTTGTTTGAATGTCCACCCCAAAATTCTTAATCTGAAGAAAACATTTAAAATTAATGCTGTTTTTTTCTCCTAAATTTTACAAAAGTTGATTAAAATGTGTAATAGTGGCTGATGATATTTTAAAATAATTTTTTGATCAACATTTGTTTGTTTTTAAAATGTATATTACATATATCTATTATCCCTTAATGCTGATCTATATGAAATGATTTTCCTTATTGAAAGCATACATAATTTAAATAAAATAATTAATGATTCTAAAAATTATTTTCTCAGTATTTGACCGAAAGATTTATTTAACTGTGTAATTCCAGATAAACAAATTCCCAATAATTTTTTTGTTGGATGACTGATCATAAACTTGCGAGAAAAGACATTTGAAGAATTACACCATGAGCACTGAAATATGGTACATAACTGCATAAAAGTCTAAGCAAATCAACTGAATCACACAAACACACACAGTACTGATCTATTTTATAAAATACTTTTATCAGTTTTATAGAAATTGTTTATACTTCATCACTTCAATTCCTGATTCTCTTGAAAAGCAAAATCAGTAATGTAGAAACTATTATCCTTCCCTGACATATGTATTTGACTAAATAAATGAATAAATGTACTGAGGTGCTGCTTAAACTTGTTTTTATTGGATAGTAACAAACGTGGCATCAAAAATGTATCTAAACATGTTGAATTTTCGGAACCTCTACCTCTCTCATAGCAATGTTTTAAACATCATGGTAACAAGAAACCATTTTGTAACAAAGGGAAGGACTTTTTTTTATCACTATCACTAGTATTATAGCAATGATTTTACTTTTTTCTTTCACTGATCCATTTGTCTATCTCATCCTTGGTTTCCATGTTCCACACCTTTCCTGCAATACCAGTTTGGTGTTGCTATAAAAGAAATTATAGCTTCATGCAAGAATGAACATTTATCTAAAACGTTTCCAAGAATTTATAAACAAGCAAATAAGTGGATTTTCTATATTTGCAGAATAACTCTTCAAAACAACTGCTCCTATCTTATTTCTTTACTTTTATTCTCTTGCTTATTACAACACAAAAACAAGTAAAAATACAAGCAAACAAGGTTTATAACTACAATTTTATTGCCAGGAAAACAGGTAAAGAAACTACAAACAAATTATAATTTTCAAATTTCTATTTGCCAAAACCAGTTAAAGTTTTACATTTTTAATCATATGACATCTGTTCAATTGCAATACCAGATAACATGATATGGCTCTTTAAAAAATGATTGTAAAGATCTGATCAACTATGCAAAAATTATTTCATCATATGGTAATGATGAGAGATAGACAATGAATGTATCACTGTAACAATAGCTAAGTTATTTCTTTCTTTGAGCCATGTTATATAACAAAAATGGTCCATTAAAAAAAAAAAATAACTTGCAAAAACTAAAGGATGTTGAATTTGACCATACAATTAAAAGGTGAAATTCTGCAGGTGGTATATAAGAGTCCAAACAAAACTAAAAGGCAACCCAAACCATTATACATTCATACCAAACACATCCCAGAGGTAAAAATGATAGAATGAGTCAGCACATTCAAATTTTGATTAGATACGAAAATTTTTTTAAATAAATCTTTCTTTCTTTGCGTCAGGAATATTTCAAAAATTCTATTTTCAGTCCAATGAATTAATGTAGATGAAGCAAGTATACAATGGCATAAACAGGTGTGCCTATTCCAGACAGCAATAACAAAATGGGCCACTACTTGGTTAGTTACCACTCATTTAAACACACTCAACACATAACAGCAGCTGATATGGATCTGACATTTTCAACATAACAATTGTTCTCTAGAATCCCCCATTGATTGCACAAAACAACTCCAGAGTAAAACTAATGAGACATCTCTAGTAGGTATAGTTATGTGAGTGCGATGCTCCAGGAAAAAAACACAAGCCTTTAATGTACATTATCATTAAGAATAATCACTTTCTGGTCAAAATCCTGACCACAGCTTATTTTGTATTCTTAATCTAAAAAATGTGATGTTTTTTTGTTGTTTTTTATTTTGGCTACAAAATAAAGCATTCCATGAAGCCAGAAAAATATAACATTCAAATAATTAAATTTAAAAAAACTTTTTTTTAAAAAGAATTTTTATTTATGAAGTTTTCAAAGAAAAGAAATCTATCGTTGATTTCTATATTTACATATGAAAAAAAAGGTATTAGAAAATCATGTTTTTAAACAAGAGAGAACAATAACGAGTTGGACTGGTAGGATATCAGTCAAGCACAGCAGAGAATGCCTAACATTTGAGTGGTAATGTAAAGCACAACCAATAATTCTTAAATAACATGGCAGCTTAAAAAAGACAACAATCTCATTTACTGTCCTGCCAATAGAAGACTAGTTAAAAAAACATCAAGTAGAGATGATGAAATAGACCTTGCAATCTCCTGACATGAACTTAGTTGAATATTAATGGAGAATTCTCAAATGGAAGATGGTTGAATAAAAAAAAACGTTAGTCAACTGTGTCATATCTGAACATTAAACAAAACTATTATACAAGAATTTAGTAACCTTGCAGCTGTTAATGGCTTCAGAACAGGAAAAATTAATCTTTCACTAGCGTTCACTTGAAATTCTGAGATACATTTTAAATTATTTTTTTAATGAATAATAAACTTAATACAATTAGTTTTATTTATGCCTTTTATCTCAAAACATGGCTTTCCAATACTTCATTCACTGTTTAAGATATGTAGTCACCTCCAGTGTTGCATTGGTAAAGTAAAAACTCAGTAACGGTAAAATATAAAAACTCGGTTAAACTAAACTCAAAAACCTTGGTAAAGTTACTGGCAATTACCAGTGAAACCTGGTAAAACTCAGTAAAATTTCAGATTTTCAAAAGTTTGCTTTTTACGGGTTTAAAATGTCAAAAATGCTCGTTTTGTTCATATATATTATTAATTTTGTAGTTTACTGATTCATGTAGATTTTCTAGTCATCAACAAAAACGAATAACGCAAGGAACTGATTCTGTAGAAGTTAACTTTGATCATGAAATGGACAATCTCTCGCCAGCGTGTATTGTCCGCACTTCCATGAGGGCGGCGGAGCGACAGGAAGCCGCTGATACAAGTGCGAGTTACCACAGAGGCCTATGATGCAACCAGGAGTGCCTGCCATGGGAGACAAGCCCGCGGAGCGGCTGCAGGGGGTTATAACACAACGCTCTGTGAAACTTCAAGTGTGTTTAATATTCAGATTTGCTGCGAAATGCGTACTTCACAGGTATCTTCTACAAATAAATTACTGGTAATTACTGGTAAATTCGAACCTTAAACTTGATAATCGGTAACGGTAAAGTAAAATTTGAGTTCAAACTTGGTACTCAGTAAAAGTTACCGAACGCAACACTGGTCACCTCTGGTATACTTTCTCACTTTAGCCTAACTATTGTTGAAGATTCAAGTGGACAAAGTTAATAATGAAAGTAGTAATAAGGGACCTAGTAATGTAACTATTTATTTTTATAATGTAACTAAGATCTGCACTTACGAGTTTCAGATGCATCTGCACCATTTTTGGTGCTGCAGCATAGGAACATCCTTCCCTGGGACACTATTAAAATAAACAGCTGAATCACAAACTTTTCAAAGTATACACGAAAGCTTAAAACAGTTAAAGATAGAAATTTATCCAAACAGAGATATCTTCAATACTTCTGCAATAAACTATGAAAATGTAATAAGAAAAATGCTATCTTAGGTATGAAATCAATGTCAAATTTTATGTCTCACACACACACACACACACACACATTTTTTTGTCTGCAATCACTCATTTTTTGTTTACAAGCCACCTATTTGCCCTTCATTTGTTACTGAACACTGGACCTCAAACAAAGTACCATAATTTCCAGGTTTTGAGATGAGACTTGTTTACCAAAAAACCTGAGCCTTGTCTTATAATGCAAATCAAGTTATATGTGGATAAAATTTAAATTTTACAATATTTTAAAAAATGCACTAAATCCAAAAATTTGGTTGTGAAAACATTTTTTTTTAGTAGGACCAGTGGTGATTGTTCATTAAAGTTATCTTAATTATCCAATCAATAACAAGCCATCGCCATCTTGATCCATCTCAATCTAAATTGTGAGTATAAATCCCCTATTCATTTTCAAAATGCCACCTGTTAGTCATGTGAATCATACACAGCAGCTTTTAAAATGGAAGTTGTAAAATTTGTCAAGGAAAATGGAGGGAATATGGCTGCTCATTGTAAGTATGGTATCAGAGAAAAATGTGTTTGAAAATGGTGCACAGCAAAGAAAATTAAGGCGGCTTGCTGGTGAACACCTTGATGGAAAAACATTGAGGACAGGTTAGAAGAATATATATTATCACAATGAGCTGCATATTGTGGACTTAGCACAGTTCAGGGTGAGAACAAAAGTGAAACAAATCGCCACTGAGTTTGGAATGGAAAACTTTGTCGGTGGTCTATTGTGGTGTTTCTACTTATTTGCAGAAAAAGAATCAGACAGCACATGACCATATCATGGAAACTGCCTGAAGACTTCAAAGAGAAGTTAGATAATTTTTGAAAATTTGTCACAATTAAGATAGATGATATCAAAATATCAAACATCATTAATATGGATGAAGAACCATTAAAATTTGATATTCCAATGAATAAAACTATAGACAACAAAGGAAAATGGTGACCATCAGAATAACAGGACATGAAAAATTGAATTTTACAGTGATGTTGGTGGCATGTAGTGCTGAAGGCAAGAAGTTACCCCACCCCACCATGGTAATATTTAAAAGAAAGACAATACTGAAGAATTTAGTGAGTGGTGTTATGGTGGAGATGAACCTGAAAGGATGGATGAACAATGACAAAATGAACAAATGGCCAAATAAGTGGTACTCGCATTGGGCTAATAGGTTTCTCCAGAAAAAAAAATCTGTGCTAATTGTATACTCTATGCATGCACACATCTGTGAAGAAACAAAAGCTAGATGGTGTGAATGGTGTATCAACAGATTTGAAAAAACCCACAATTAAGCTAAAACAATAATAAAATTTCATAAAATAAATTCATCATAATTTACTTATCATATCAAGATGATAATTAGGTATGAATTTTCATTAAGCATACAAAATGTAGACAAATATTAAGTTCCACCATTTCTCAATAAATTTTGTTTTCTTTTAGGCTTTGTATTTTTAAAATCTACATTTCTCTGCCATTGTGGGGAGGGGAGAGGATGGGGAAGAGAGAGATGAAAGCAACTAAGAATGAGCAAGCAAACTGTGATGGAATTTGTAAAATAAAATACACACTTGAAAAAAAAAGTACCACACATTTTCTGATAATCCTGTAAAATTATTAAGAAAAAAAACATTGTAAATTCATACAAATGTATACCCACACCATTTTAATAAAAATATTATGCAATTTCAGATGTAGTCACATAACTATAGCAAGTGGTAAATGTGTTTGCACAGGACACACTGCTTTTCACATATCTTAGCATTAATATCATGAGCCTTTACCAGCTACAATCTGTGAAGAAACTTTAATAAAGCAGAGAGATGGCAGATCTTTAGTCTGAAAAGAACTGGGCTTTCTAACTGAAATAATGATCAACTGGCCAACAGCCATCTATGGTCGACATAGAAGTAAATCAATGCTGTTGCTGATCACTGTTGATTTGAACATCCCAAGATCAGCAAACAGGATGACAATACCTTATGGAGAGATCATGATGCAAATTTTGTTTACTCGAAAAATCTATGTAATTCATCCAGATTGCTCTATGCGTATGGTTATTGTGCCCAGCAATATATAAGAGGTAAATAAGCACTACAAAAATAGTCTTCTTTGAGTCAATGAATGCAATGTGCAAAAATTGCCAACATGGAAGAGGCTCTACTGGTCAGATAAAAGCCAACCAGAACATCACCCAGAAAATAACTTTTGGTGAAGGATCTGTAATGGTCTGTGGCTGATGATTGCCAAGCAGAGGTAATGCAAGATTTCACCAAGAAAGCAAACTAGCACCCTCAGTTATCCTTTGTTTTTAAGACCAAACCTTCGCTACATACCTGGATGATAATGCCAGACCCAAAACAGTAGCAGTAATTTATTCATTCTTGAAAGTCAATGCTATTAACATCCTACCCTGGCCTGAAATGAACAGATCTCAATCCACTTGAGCACCTGTGGTCCACAGTAAGACAGATAGATCATGTGTAAAGCCTGGCAAAATTTGGCAGGGTAATTCTGGAAAATGGGCATGAATTCCCCAAATTTAGTTCCAGTGTCTTGTAAGGTTCATGAATAAGTATAAAGCAAGGAGCAACAACTTGATATTGAATAAATTGAATAAAATAACTTGATGAACAAAGTTTGGAGTATGGTTTCAGTTGTCTATGCATAATTATTTTTTTAAAACCATATTTACAAACTCAAAGCAATTTTAGCAAAGATGAAAAATGACATTGTTTTTTTTAAATCCAGTCCTATGTTACAGTTGCTTCCTTTTGATAAAATAAACATTTTAAAAAAAAAAAAAGTTTCTCTTGATGCTACATTTTTTTTAAAACTAATCTGTTTTTTTTTAATGCAGACCAAAACAAATAAAATTCTGAGGATAGTAGCAGAGAATTTTTTAATTGTACAAAATGACTCTAATTCAGTTTTGTATTTTATTTTTTTTTTTTAAAATTGTGTTTTTTAACAGATGAAACATCAATCTAAAATAGTACAAAGTATCACATTTGGTTTAGACTACAAGTTATCCATGTGCATTTGATCACTTTATATAAAAACAGTAAGTGTATACAATTACTGCTTAATTAAGAGTACTATCTTGATGTTCATTCATAAACATTTATGACTTTTAGAAGATTTTGGTGTTTACTTAATGATATAGTAAAGATCTCTTTCTTGTACAGCTGCTATTTTATAGAGATTTTGAACTCTTAGAAGTCAATGGGTGTTTATGAGTCAAATTGGGCTGGTGCTCTTTTACACTTCTACTAGACAAGTTTACTAACCTTTTCATGGGCATCAATATGCTCAGTGTACTGCACTGCATCCTTGAATCCTTGATTACAGATGTCGCAAAAATGCTGATAATCTATCAAATCTTTTTTGTTCACTTTCCGTTTTCTTTTCTGTCAAAATCCAAAGTAAATCAAAATTAAAATCTTGTCACAAATTCTCAATAACAGTTACAGGAAGCAACAAAAGAACCAGCTTGCAAAGATAATAATATTAAAATCAAATAATAATATAGATTTATGAATTTGAAGATTACTGCTACTAATAAAAATCCTATAAATCAAAATTATTTAAAACTCTTGTAACATAAATTAGTCTGAATAAATTTGAATCCAGTAATATTTTGAAGCACAAATTAAGATGACCAGTATAACAAAATCTACAAAATGTATGGACATTTTTACCATAAAGATTAATTTATGGGTAAGTAGAGAAATTATTACAGAGTTTAGATTAGAATAATTCCTGAAATTTTGTAAACAAACACTGTATAAAATTAACAAGAAAATCAAAAAACCATCTAGTACAGACAATGCATTGGATCAGAATGCATAAAGCAACAAAAATGAATAGTGAATGAAAAAAAATCGTTCTGAGAGTTACTGCCAAAGAAAAAATCCATCAAGATGCAGCAGTTTGTGAAAACAAAAAAGTGCAGCAATAAAGATTTTAATACCATACACATAACATGTATAGTAGTTGTTATGCTCAATATGCATGGAAAAAAATGACAAGAAATTGGTACCCATATTAGTTTAGGAACATGACCAAGAAAGAATAGTAATGACTTTTTGTAGACTTAGGGAAAAGTAGCCATGTAAACTACTAGAACAGTATATAAGTTTTAAGAGAGTTTTATGCCATTAATCAACAAATGGTAAAATCAGTAGCTTCAAAAGAGACATAAAAATGGGTGATCGTGCTACAGGCTCCTCTAACAATATGGCTACACTGATGAATGTGTTCATCAAAGCAGTCTCCTGGATCCCCCTGCAATAAAAAATGTTGTCTGCAGAAAAACAACTCTGACAAATATGATTCGTTACAAGTTAGATGAAACAAGCAGAAATATGTATCTGCAGTGACAACTGACAGAAATGGTAGAGGCCCAAATCAAAGAAATTTTCAACAATTGATGAGACACATACACTGCCACTTAATTATATCCTAAGTATTAATTTACATCAAATCATAGTTACATTTGATATAAAATAAAAGTAGATTAGCACCGATAGTAAATGCAGATTTGCAGCCTGGACCATGGAATAGTGTGTGTGCCAAGAACAATATAGTCTGCTTACAGTGACGCCAAGAAAATATACTATTTGAATCTTTCATAGATGGAAAAATTATCTTTCAGTCTCTTTGCAAAAGATAAGATGCAGGTGTGATTAAGATCTCAGTAAACATTGAATCCCATTCATTATTCAAGTATTCCAGGCTGCAATCAACATTTTATTATTGTATTTTACTTTTATTTTTGTCAAATTTAATTATTTATAATTTAATATATGGAATTAAATATGAACTTTAGGTATTTTATGTTTGTGAGACTTCTTCAGAGGGAGTTGGGCTACTGAATCTGCATGCTGTTTTGGATGGAGCATAAGCCATGAGTAGTTCCTGAAAGCAGTTGGCTTATGATACCCAACTCAAGGCTGTGGACCATTCTTAGCTTGCTCTCCAGTAGGGAACCTGCGATACAGGCTTCTGTAACTTCAGGCCCACCAATTTGGCAATGTGGATGCAGCAAAAGCACTAGGTTAGAGATACTTTGACCTTAGCCAGTCACAGCCATCCACACATCATCTGCAGTACTGTAAACAGTCTCACCAGCTATACTGAAGTTGGGGGTGCATAGTGTCGGTGTGACTGCGAATGAATAACTGTTGCCATCTTTTCAAATTAATCTGACAAATACTGTAAAAGCAAGTACAGTGTGCATAGTTTCTTTCAACTAACTCTGATTCATTGAATGTAATTCAGGAATTTTTAATTTTCAGATCTGTCAAAAACAGTCTAGATAAAATATGATTACTATCTTCCCTTCCAACCGTCTCTCTCGCTTTTTCATAAAACATGACTCTATGCAGTTTGTACAAATGGAGCCACTCCACACCTCCCCCTCACAACTTAGGGTTAAGTCACATGGACCACATGCTGATCATCCACACTGGATACATAACGACACGTGAATCCCTCTAACCATCCGTACTACCAATAGCAGATATAATTTATTATATTACATTATCAATAAACTGATAATATTCAGCATATAGCATTACTATTGGTACTACATTACTTTTCTATTTTCCAGAGAGTTGTCAAATCCATGATAAGGTCTCTGACTGCCGAAGTTCCGTTGTAAACGCCAGCTGTTACCGGCGATTTCCTGCTGTTTTTGACGTTGAGGAGACTGGAACGGAGAAAAGGCACCAGGATGGACGAGATCTGGCGCGGAAATCGGATGCCCGCTTTGAAAAGATGGCCTGAAACTACTTGGTATCGGCTGACAGTAGAATCCACCACGCTGCTGCGAGTTGCTGAAAGTCTGAGGATGACGTCCCTGTCCTGGAGGGGGAGAGTAAGGAAAGAAAGGAGGAGAACTAGAGGAACGAGGTATTTCTATTGGCGCCGGCCGGTTCCAAAACCCCCAGGGACGAACATTCCCACGGAAACTAGGCGATGAAGATCCAGAAGTAGATTGCCGGTTTGAAAATTGGAAGTTCCACTGTTGGCGCATTCTGTTTTATTCTCCTCACGAAAGAAGTCGATTTCGAACTACACCATGTGCGTCACAACTAGCGCCACCTAGCGGTCACAATGCAGCACCGAAATATAAACTAAGTTTAAATTTGTTATAAATATGAAGATAGACAAAAAAACAAACAAATTTAGTAGATGTAAAATTCTTAATTGATTTTCTAAAATTTTGTTTGAGTTAATTGAGGCAGTAAACACGACTTCCGCCCTAATTTATATTCTCCACCCCGCATTTTCAGTTTGTCTATTATTAAAAAAATTATAATAATTTAATATTAATAAATCAATCCGTCCTTGCTAACGGATTGCAACCCTTTTGTGCATTCAGGGGAAGAAAAGACATCACGTTTCACCGTCTGGCTAACAACGTTCCTTTTCGACTCCATCGTCTAATATTCCAGATTTAATAAAATCGAAGTATCCGGGTTATCTTTTCTATCCCGTCGGTTACTTGTTAGGAGGACCATGGCGAAGGCCCCACCCAGTCCACTCCATGTATACAGGCTGTAAAAAATCAGCCAGGCGAGGCGTACTGCACAGCGAGAGTACATGTTATTTCTGATAACTTGTGCTTACAAGTTCTTGTTATTAATATACTGATTCCTGTTATTAACTAATATTTAATGGCATGGAATTCATTAATTTTTAAAATTTTTTCATGGTTCACAATCTTGAAAAGCCTTTGAAAAAATATATTTCATTAATATTCCTTATAAAATATAATTTTCCCTAATTAATAGCTTGATAAGTTATTTTTATTTTTAATGTAACCAAAATGAAACAATTAATAAAAGTTAAATTTAAAAAAAATCCTATTGTATATTCCAGGTGTGCAGTTCAGGCTTCTCCATTCAACATGAAGGGAAAAGAGATGTGGAGAGACACATAGGTGGGACAACACATTAACAGAATGTAAGGTCCTCAGATGGATACAAAACAATGACATCCTATTTCATACAAGAGAAATCACAGGACCCAGTAACAAAAGCTGAAGTTGTCTACACAGGCTATTTGCTGGAACATAATTAGCCATTTGAAGCTGCAGCACATGCAGATCCACTGTTCTGCAAAATGTTCCGTGACAGTCCCATTGTGAAGAAGTATGGCTGTGCTGCAACCAAAAATGCAGCTATAGTTAACTATGTCATGGCTCCTGAAATGTTTGATCCTGTGTTGCAGTACATCAAGCAAAACCCATTCAGTCTGGCTATTGACGGCAGTAGTGACATTGGGACGGAGAGCATGTATCCATTAGTTGTGTGGGTATATGATGTCAATCGAAGTAACAAAGTTAGTTCTCTCTTTTGGCACATGTGCCTTGTCTCGGACTGTTCGGCCAAAGGAATCTTTGCACAGGTCAGTCATACATTTGAGCAGTATAGCGTACCATGGGAAAACGTTCTTGGCCTGAGTGTAGACAATGCCTCACTCAATATGGGAAAACACAAGGGACTGTTCACTAATTTTGAATCCAAGTATCTACACCTTTGGATGCCCAAGCCACATTATCCACAACACTGCTAATTATGCTGCATGGGTGTTTGCTGATGCAGCTGGATTTGACATTGGCGATTTTCTGGTGGACATTTTTTATTATTTTGATAATAGCACTAGACGCCACGCATCTCTGAAAGAATACTGTGGATTCTGTGATCAGGAGTACAGAAATATCCTTAAGTATGGGGCTACAAGGTGGCTCAGCAAGCACTTGTGTATTCCTCTGGTTTTGTAGTATCCAAGTCTTCAAAGCTATTTTGTCAGTCAAACAGACCTTTGGTCTGATAATCATCACCTCAGGAGACTAAAGTTGTACTTGAATAATCCCAATACAGGGGTTTACCTGCTGTTTTATCAGTCAGTACTGCCTCTGTTTACTGATCTGAATAAGCATCTTCAGTCAGAAGAACCCAAAATTCACACCATCCGAAAAGATTTTATGTATTTTCTCCAAAAGTTGCTGGGTAGGTGTGTCACTTTCTGTGTATAAGGACAAGGACTTGGATGAGAGAGTTTTGCTGGTTCTGAACGATGAAACAGCAATTACCCCCCACCCACCCCCAGAGAGTTATGATTGGTTACACTACTCAATCTGCCATGAGACAACATGATTTATTTCCCCACAAAGAAAAGAAAATCGAAAGAACTGCCAAACTCTCTTGCTAGCTGCCACAGACCATGCAATTAAACATCTGCCACTAACATATCCTCTTCTGAAACATGCTGAAGTTCTAAATTTCACAGAATGTGCACAACATAGTTTTGACAGTTTGATCTTCTTTGTGGAAAAGTTCACTACACTGAAGAGCATAGTTGGTGAAAAAATGGATGGTGATGATCATCCTCAGCTCCAAAATATCCCGCGAGTTGACCATCTATGGGCTTGTGTAAAATAAATGCAGGGCTTAGATGACTTGGTTTGATTTGTTATTTCAGGTAGCCAGGCATATCTTGGTTCACCCACACAGCAATGCAGAAGAACAGATCTTCTCTACCATAGCAAAAAACAAGACCACATTTAGAACTGGTTTGTCAAATGAAACCACTCTGCCCTCAATTCTTAGTTGCAAAACAAACTACTTCAATAAAACTCTATGTTTCAAATTTGATTCTAGCAAGTCTTTAATCAAAAGCACCAAAACTGCTGCAAGTCGATAAAATGCTGACCACACCAGTACAAATTAGTGAATCTGTAATAAAATTGTCTTTGGTTATTGTAAGAGCATATGTATATGTTGAGATATTTTGTTGATTAACAGAATGTACAAAAAACATTAGAGCCTCTGGCATCATCACCTACTTATCAGAATATGGATCTGCATTTCAGACTTCAAAACTTGGGACCTATGTATTAGGGCCTACTATACTTATAAGTTTATAGAAGTAAGATATTTCCTGCTTAATTATAATTGCTTCCCTTTGACGAAAATTGGTATCTTCTGCAGATAAAGTGAATCAGCAATTCTACAGCATTTAATGAGGTTACCAACTGCAAATAGTGATAATCATTTTCCATTTTAAAAGGATGATTCAGCATCATATTTTACTGGGTCATTTCAGAAAAGTTTTGTTTTTTCTCAACCTATTAGGTGCTGCTGAATAATGCATTTACATAAACAAAATTTCTGATGAAAATGCTAAATTTACACCAGAAAAAACAATGATTAGTGTATATACATCAGACAGGAAATGTGAAGTCTTTCCTTCTGACACTAATACTTTTGGAATAGAGGGACTAAGGTGAAGCATTTGAAATAACAGGATAAGGAAGCTGAACAAGCGGCAACAATGTAACGGATGAGAGAACCCTTGTAATCTTGATAGAAGTACATTTAATATTAAAGAAAAAAACAAAACAACATGAAGATTCCTCAGATCAGTTGAAGGCAAAGTAACTGAAAATAACAGCGATCCAGCATGTCACAAAAGACTTATTTTGTAAAGCTGAGAGTGAAAACAGAATACTGTATGGAGATGGAAATAAAAGGGTTGAGTATGAATCTGTAATCCATGAAAAAAACAACAGTCATCAACTGAAAGAAACAGAAAATACTAGAAATTCTCTTGAAAGAGAAACTGGCTTGAATCCACTGCAGTAAAGAAAAAAACAAAAAAGCAGCTCCCTCTGATTCTCCATGGCAAATGCTGAGAGTCATTTTTGGCTGAAATTTTTGTTACTGACTACTGAGAGAGTTGAAGTAGTAAAACAAAGCTACTATGCTGCTTTTACGCTATTTTAAATATGCAATATTACTCCTAGTTACAATTAGAGTTAAAATAAATTAAAATCACATATTAATAAATTTATGTAAGAAATAATTAGTATCATATCAAATATTTCAAAGACTATATTTTTTTAGTTCTTCTGAAGTTATAATAGTAGTCATGTGAGAATCACCACAATCATACAGAAATCATTTTGCACAACTATGAAATAACCAAATGTCAGTGATACACAAAACTATACTGCCATGCAGAGATTGTGGTTTTGACTAAAGAGTTTTGGCATTGCCTATTCATGTTTGAAAAGCATAAAATATTTAAATTTACAAAAAATTGCCTTAGACAATATATTAAATCTGCTAATTGACAGTATTGCTTCAAATTGAAAAGTTTTAACCTCACACCAAGGTCCTCTGCCAATTCACATTAAAAAATTACTGACTCTATGATGGATATTGACAAGGTTTATGCATAATTCCATTTGTATAAACACAAAGGTACTTGTGATAAGACTTTGGATTGATCCTAATTTCTTTGAGAACATTATCAGTTCAAAGCCATGAGTGAGGCAGTTTCAGGTGGAGTTTAGTACTAATTAGTCTTCCAGCTTCCCTTTAGGACATTTACCCATTACAGCCCTTGAGAAAGTTATGTTATAAATATATCTATGCATATTTGTATTATTTTGGAGATAATTTTATTTCATGAGAGATGTGATGATTAAAATTGATAAGAAAGAAATGATTAAATCTTATAATGTAATTATTATTTTTAAATGTAGCTACTTCAGATGGAACAATTAAAATAAGGTAGATGGAAGTTAGTGTTTGCAGTTTATTTCAAATGTATATTATTATTTATAAGATGAATAAAGGCTGTAAAGACAAAACTGAGGGTATGACAGTGGAAGGGATGCATGAAATGAGGTCACATCATCTATGAATCAATCTAGTAAATCATGTGCAGTTGAACACCCAAAGGAACTTTGCTGTGCCAGCTTTCGTGTAGGTAGACATTTTTATTTTCTATTTATTAGTTGTACTTTTGTTTTAATTCTGGAATTTTCTTTTCATCATAACTCAGATTAATTTGGTTTGTGTTAAATAGTGGTTAGGTGTTTTATGCAATGGTCATTCATACCTTGATGCACTGGAGAAAAATTTTGATACACTATGGCTAAGGGTCTTAAAGTAGGTCAGGGACCATAAGTAAATTGTACTAATATTAGATATAACATTCATGGTTTGTTGATAATAATTTTGATCTATAGCAAATTTTGAGTAGTACATACACTACTGTCCAGAAGTTTGGAAGAAACTTCATATATAGCGAAAATTGTTTATTTTTTGTCATAATAATGTAAGATTCAATTAATGTATATAAAAAATATTTACTAAATTTTGACCTAAATCTTTGTTTCATCAAAATAATTTATCCCTCTAGAAGGTCACAGATTTACTGGATAGTCACAGAAGAGTTGTTAAATTCTACTTACAATACAGTTTTAAACTTTTAAAATTTCAACAAATAAAAATTGTAGTATGTACAAATGTTATGCATATATTTGTAGGACTGTACAAGAACATATATTCCTGATGGTTTCTTTGATGAAGAACTGGTGAAATGAATGTGCACACCACATCACATGATTGGATATTTTGTGATCTGTTAACCTGTTGTCAAGACCTATTTGACTTTCAATCATAAAAGCATAGAAAAGATGATATCATTAATGATTGAATGGAATAGTCTTCCTAGCTGTCTTATGGAAACAAAGTCAGTAAATATTTTTAAAAAATACTTGATAAGCATATGTATTTACAGGGGCTGTATATAAGTCATAGATTTCCTGTCAATTGCATTCTATGTTAAATGCAAATTTCCATCATGGCAACTGTATGTTTTTTATTGCAAATTTTGCAGTCATAATTTATTTTCACTATGGCAAAAGTCTGAAACATGGATGTACATATTGTGAAAGATCATGATACTGGAAAAGAACTACAATGCTTAGTATGGGTCTCACCTGTGACCAAGCCATGTATATATTGTCCATTTGCTTTTTCATACTGGTCCAGAGATAAGTACAAAATACTGCTGTGTTACCAGTAACATACACTGATCATTTTCCTGGCTTTTCTGTATCAAAATATTTGTTTTAAGCAGCTTAGAGTCTGGATACAATATTAAATCTCCAGTTACTGTTCCCCATGATTTGTTATTAGCTTTAAACATTGAAATTTTGGGTGCAACTTAATCACTTTACAGTTGATTACATTTTTTCATACTCAAATGCCTACAAGGGAGGCAACCCTGTAGAGAGATCATAGTGCCACACAGTTGTCTGTTAGGAAGCACAGTTAATCCTGTGCCACATGGGGCCCAACCAGCATTCGGTAACTTTTACCGAGTACCAAGTTTACGAAAATTTTTTTTACTTTTACTTTACTGGATACAGAGTTTTAACTCAAATTTTACTTTACCATTACCGATTATCAAGTTTAAGGTTCGAATTTACCGGTTATTACCAGTAATTTATTTGTAGAAGATACTTGTGAAGTACGCATTTCGCAGCAAATCCGAATATTAAACACACTTGAAGTTTCACAGAGCGTTGTGTTATAACCCCCTGCCGCCGCCCCGTGGGCTTGTCTCCCACGGTAGGCACTCCTGGTTGTGTCATAGGCCTCTGTGGTAACCCGCACTTGCATCAGCGGCTTCCTGTCGCTCCGCCACCCTCCTGACTATAAAACCTACATAAATCAGTAAACTACGAAATAAATAATATATATGAACAAAACGAGCGTTTTTGACATTTTAAACCCATAAAAAGCAAACTTGAAAATCTGAAATTTTACTGAATTTTACCGGGTTTCACTGGTAATTGCGGTAACTTTACCGAGTTTTTTTTGAGTCTAATTTTACTGGGTTTTACTTTGCCGAGTTTATTTGAGTTTAGTTTAACCGAGTTTTTATATTTTACTGTTAACGAGTTTTTACTTTACCGGGTTTTACTTTTTTTTACCGATGCAACACTGGGCCCAACATGTCAAACTTTGGCTGGAAAGTAATTGGATTTAAAACAAAGTTAATTTAAAAACAAATTTAAGATGTGAAACTATAATATCTTCTACTTAGTTTTCAGCTGTCTCCCTTTCTCTTCCTCCTTGTGCATCCTTTTAAACCTCTTGAAAAGAATCCAAAATAGAAACTGAATTTTCATTTGATAGCAACAATATGGAAAAGATTGTTGTATGCAATCAAACATAATTTGTACCACTATAAGTATTAAAAATTCCATTATTTCTAAATAAAAATTTAAACAAAAAGTAGCATTAGAAAAACATCCTTAATTATTCTCTTGCCTCTAATTGTTGGCTCATCTTAGAAAAATCTATAAAACATTCCATGAATTATTAATTATCAGGAACAAAATTATGGGAAATTAATTAAAAGAGAATAAAGTGACCTTCATTATAATATTAGAACAGATTACCTGTTAGTCAAGGGATACAAAAATGCTCAGAAATTTATTACATTTTAAGAATTAAATCATGGGAAGGATCAAAGAATTAACAATAAAATATGAACCTTAGATTGACCAAAATGTCTTTAGAAAAGCATTGAAGATGAGAAATACTTCCACACAGAATGAATGGCAAACAAATGCCCAGTTTTTTGCATAGTATAAAGTTATCTGACTCATACAAAACAGATTCTTTTCAACCAATTATCCAAACCATTTTTAAAAGAAATAATCCATTAATATTTTTCATCAGACAAACTGTTCCTACATTTATTAGTCTATAACTGAAAATCATTTACAGATGCCCAACCCGGTATAATGGTTAATTAGTCATGAACCTTCTAACCTCTGAGCCAGAAATCATGACAAGCTGAGGTGTTTTTGTGTGCTCTTTACCTTTTGAAATTTAAATGCTTCAATGAAATCCTTAGCAATATTTGATATAAAGATTGGAAAGCTTCATTTGCACTTATATCTCATAATAACTAAAATCCTTCATTTCTAAATCATTCTTGTAAACCTCTTTTACACTTCTTCCAATCATTTAAATAATACAACTTCAATCTGCAACTGTTTAATAATTCTGGTATTCTCATCATTCTACCTGCCAAGAGACTGCAGTTTATCCCAGTTTAGACTGCACTGAAAAGTTACCTCCTCATGCCCTTGATGTTCTTATCAGCAAAAAAAAGTGGCATCATCTGAAAATAATGAAATATTTTGTACTTATGGTAACATAGATTTAAATAGAATATCCCACAACCCACATTTAAAAAAAATTGTGATAACATGACATCAAAGATACTGGCTCAGAACAAAATGAACTGAGGTTTGCTGAACAGCTGGTAAACATTAAGATAATTGTTGTTGCTCAGGCTGTCCTTACAATGTCTCAGCATGTTCTCTATGACTCCGGGCAGCTTGTTCAAGTCAAGGGACGTGCAATCCATCTCCGCTTCTGTTAAAAAATAAATATAATTCTTAATGCAGGTGCTAGTTCTACATCTACATACTAACAAATATTTGTTTCACACATACATCTTCAAACAATGTTTAGAAATAAAACATCTTTATTTTAGACCAATTGTACATTATGATAAAATATTTGTTGGATTATGAGACCAAAAGCCAAGAGAAATGACCCTGGTTTAAAATAAAATAAAAAAAAAAGAATGGGGATACGGGGGATACATTCAATCATCTCCAAATCAGTCATTTCTAGAAAAATTCTTGAAAACTATTCATCCTTAAGTAAAAACTCCTAATTTTAAATTCTAGTGCTTGTATAGACTGTGATATAATAGATAAGAAATATTACAAAATACTTTGTTTAAAAAAACAAGAGTTTTTCAAAAAACTATCAAGTTTTAAATTCTCAGTATTAATATTTATTGCATATTCCTTTTATAAAATAAGCAGTTTCTTCTACCCCTCTGTAAATAAAACCAAATCACTGTAATCCTTTAAAACAGGGTGGGTAGGTGGTATATTACTTATGTATTATAAAATTTGCTGTTAAAATAAAGCTAGTCATTTTAGTGCCCCAATTTGCAACCAATGTAGTCTACAAAGTCACAAATTTCCTAATTACCATCTTGGTATACATTTTCTGATTGCTGAGCAAGCCCCAAATGCACCATCTGTTTGATGCAACTCAAAAACCCCATGTTGAATTTTGCTTTACTAGAAATGATAAACAGCAAAACCCAGAGTTTTTATCTGAACAACAGCAGTCAAACACAAATGATTACTGATTGTAAGATGCTTCTGTTATGTCTCATGGCCTGTGATCCATGAGAAGAGAAAGTTTTAGTTCTGTTAAGACAGTATTCCAAAACAAAATTTCAACCATATCATCAAACTTCTTTTTATCTTTTTTTCTTTTACCAATAATAATTTCAGGTTTCACTTTCTGTATTTTCTATTGTATAGGTCAAATATCCTAAATATCAGAAAATCAGGAAGTTCATTGATATACGAGTTAAACCAGACTATAGATCAAAACTAAAGAGAAACACTTATCTACTGATTTTCATAAAAATAAGCTAATTCATATTATGCTGTTCATTGGTTATGAGTTCAAATGCAGTGTGAAAACGAATAAAAACAATTAAAATAACTGTAATAACAATGAAATAGAAATAACATATTTGTATATTATTATAAAATAAACAAATAAATGTGGTTGTGGTTTACTGAATAAAAAACGGAAGCATCCTACAAAGAAAATAGTAAAGAAGATCACAGTGACAGAGTAAATTTTGATGGTTAAAAGATAGATAAGTAAATCTCCAAAAATGAATATTGAAGAATTAAATATAATTGAGTCTAATTTGACTAAAATTTAGTTTCTATCATCATCATAAATATGGAGTTTTTTCATAGACAAAATTAGTACTGTTGTTGTAAATGTGGCTAATTGATTTCCTTTTCAAATAACAGCTAAATTTTAATTTGGTCTGTTTGTATTGAATTTGTCTTCTTTCAGCCATAGGCTGAAGTTGATGAATAAAGCAAGATCATGAGATTGGGTAAAAATAGTAAACGATTAACAAGTTTAGTGAACTGATTTAAGAATAATCTTCTGAAATTTCCATTGTCGGTTTATAAAAGAAGGAAGGAATGGATGCATGGACAAATGAATGAGAAAGTGAGAGGACCAAAAAGGAATTAGATAGCAAGCCCAGTAATGATTATAGCTTGTTTGTTCTAACTTTAAATAACATTATTTCCAGATCTGTGTTATAGAAAGCAGACCATTTGATGCTAACCACCACGGTTTTTGAATACAAAATATTTTTCAAATACACATTTTGTTAAATGATTGTTTCCAAAAAGATAAAAAGGACAGGAAGTTTTGAAACACTTATTTAAAGCTCCTTTCATTAAGAAATTAATTTTTTTTAAAACAAACATTCAAACATTGTTTTTAGTACCATCTTTATAAAGCATTCCACGTAGATACAACATGATTATTAAGAAAAATTTAATAAATTCTAATATAGACTGATTCTAAGGGTAAATTTTTTGGTCCATGGTAGCTTTATATAAATTAAAAAACCTCCTGCACTTTTGACTCCCTAGGTATATTTTTGATTTAATAAACTTGTTATTTTAAGAAACCATTCACAATGGATGACCTAATCTGCATAATAAAATGGGTCTAATTTCTTAATTTTCCTTAATTTTATAACCATTAGATATGTCTTTGTTTTTTTTTCTCTCTAAGAAGAGATAAGGTTCTCACTGTACCTTCCAATAGTTGCACCCTTTCTCATGCAGGCATTTTTCATTACTTAAATACTGCTACTTCATTTCAGTCTCTGTCTTCTTAACCACTTTGTAAATTTTAAAAAAATATTACTTGTTTACATATTTGTTGTGTACAAAACCTATTGAAGGTCTAACAATCAACAATATATATATAATTCTTGTCCCATCACAAGTCAAAACTACCGAGTTAAAAGGTAATATCCTTAATTCATTTGTAAACCATTAGCCATTAGGTTTAATTTATTGTTGCATAAATGTCATCCTAATGAGAGAGAGAAAATTTAAGAAGTTAATAACCGATTTTTAAAAACAATAATAAAAATGGCCTTAGGAATTTCATGTCAGTTATGGTAAAAATCAATAGTATGTAGTCTTATAAACCTTTAATAGAAACTTTTTATAAAATATCTAATTAAAATAATACCCTAAAAGATTTTCAGCAAGGGTTCCAAGCTAAAATATCTTGCCTAACAAATTTTCTATAAATTCTTGAAGACCTAAGCTAGTTGATAGCGAAATTAAAGTCGATGTTAATTTATTTCGACATTTTGTCTTTTGAAAAAATTCCATATTTAAAGATGAGTGTGTAGTACACTTTTACTGCAGGTAGAAAATAGTATGTAGTAATTAATAGAATATAACTGTCATATCAAAGAAGCCTCTATTGAAGTGTCATAGGGTTTCGTTTATTGGTTTGCTGTTGTTAATATGCATAGATAAATGATGTCGAATGTATAATATATATTATTATTATTAAAAACTTTCCAGAATTTACTGGTGCTAATTCTGAAGACTGAAGTACTCTCCAAATAATTTACTTTAAAATGGTTAGTTAAGTGGAAAAAATAATTTAATGCTAGAGAAAATTATCATTATTAACTGACTAACTCTAAACTAGTACAATTTAGAAATAATGGTTAACCAAAATCTTAAATATAAAGAGTAATGTATTTCAACAGCAAGAAAAGTAAATAGAAAGGTGGAAATAATTAACCAAACTATAAAATATAAAAGTAAAGAAGTTTTAGTTATTTCGTGTCCACATCTGGTATATGATGTGCGAGTATAGTCTTTATTGACAAATGATACTGAGTTACTAGACTGTTTCCATGACTGGCAGAGGTACTAAGGTTGAGTTTTTAGTAATTTAAGAGGTGATGTCTGGCCTAGAGCTGAGCTGGCTAGTGCGTATCCGGCCGAAGTCACTGTCCAGTTCTCGCCGCGTGCTCCCCCCAGACGTAGTCGTCGAGTCCTTTAGCCGCTGGCCCCAGTGGGAGCGCGGATCGATTATGTCAGTCCCACTGCGGTAACAGTGGAGTTCCGGCTCCCGTCGCCAGGAAGCCACAGGGGGGGGGGGCAATGATGCCACTGTGAGTTACCGCAGAGGCCTGTGACATAACTGGGAGTGCCTACCATGGGAGATAAACCTGCGGGGCGGCAGTTCATTGAAGGAGTGTGAGGGCGAAGTAGAGGAACAAGAAATGGAGCGGGAAGAGAACGTGGATGAAGCTGCTCTTAGTGCCAATGGGAATAGTGTTATCGATGCACTGTCAGAAAAACGGGGAGAGAAATCATGGAGTGAAATATATATATGAAAAGAGAGAGTAGTGTCCAGTCTCTCTATTTATAGAGTTGAACTATTCTCTCTCATGGAGGTGAAGGGGTCAAGGAGGAGTGTAAAATTATTTGCCATCCCTCCCAGTCTTTCATATAAAGTCTCATGGAACCACCACAAGCTTTTACAGAACCCCACAGTTTGAAAAATCCTGTGTCCTAAGTTACTTTAAATACATCAACATAACTTACAACCTTTTCCAGCTCCCCAGTCAACTCATTCACTTTGCACTCAGATGTGTTAGCCTCATCAAGCTTCTGGTTGATGACTCTGATTTTATCATCATTTTTTCTCTGAAAAGAAACAAATCAAGAAATATTAGAATGAAGTCTCTTTATTTTCATTTTTGCAAACTAAGGGTGAATTCATTCTCCTCAACCACTGCACTCAAGCAAAAAAAAATTTTTTTATTACAATTGCTATAAACCATATAATTTTTAGATTTATTCAATTTCAACCATGTCTTTTAGTTTCCCTTTTCAACACAGTAAATATATAAGCAATTCCTAAGATCAATAATAGTAACAAAACCAAAGTGGTTATACACATAAACAACAGTAGCCAGACTTTATGCCACCGGATGTTATGCTGACAAACAGATAAAATGGACAGAAAATCATATTTTATACGTTTTCTCGGGTGAAATATTTGTCAAATATTTTAAATATATTTTTTTAAACGTTTAAACTTCCCATTTCACTTCATTCATACAAACAGACAACAAGACTATAAATCCCTGTTATGTGTCTGCTAAAAATAATGACAGCCCATCATTGAAAGTTGATGGAACGGTGTGTCAACATGCTGATGTCATAGTAGCAGTGTCCGGAGCCATTTGGAGACTAGCTGATGAAATAATGACATCACCCATCTTGCTGCTATTGATAGACAATTTGTTGTCTGCTAGGGTCACTCTGACTGCTGCTTGCTGGCTTGCATAGAAATTCTTCCTCATCTGGAGTCCACTCACTTTCCATGCTGGTTGGCACAACACAACAAAAGCATGGAGTTTGTTGAGACCAGCAAAGGTGGCAAGAAGCTTCTTTATAAAGGTTCCGCCTATGTTAATGACAGAAAAAGAGACGGGAAAAGCAGAAAGGCTGCAGTGGGAGGCTGAAGACAATTAATGATGTCATTCAGAGTATTCCATCAGAACACACATCCACCAGATACAGCACACATTTATGCTCTAAAATCTGTACACAAAATGAAGCAACGAGCTGGACAATCTGAGGAAGCTACTAGTTTCATCATACACAATTGTACAGAAAATTTCCCTATGAGCACAGTTGGCTTGCTGCCTAAAAAGGAAACATTGGCACAAATAATTAGATTGTAGAGGACAACCCCTGATAGTGATGATATAAGCAAAAACCTCAAACTCACCAACAGAGGAGAACCATTTTTGGCATTTGAAAATGAAGTGATCATACTAACATCATCTAAAAATCTATACTTCTTGTTCACCAAGCCTTTTTTTTTTTTCCGATGGCACATTAGACAGTGCACTTTTAGAAACCCAACTGTACACAGTCCACGTTATTATTAAGGAAACCCACACTCTGCCCTTGGTGTACCATGTAAAGAACAACACAAACAAGGAGACACACAACATCATATTCAGTTACACGAAGAACGTTTGAAACACAAATCCTAGGTCAACTACAAATGACTTTGAATGAGCAGTACTAAATAACATCAAAAGCATTTTCCAACCACCAGAGATTTTGGATGCTTTTTCCACTTTGCGAAAAAATATTCAGTCTCTTGATCTGCAAGCATGGTATTTGGAACTGGAAAGCACTCAACTGATTAGAAGTATACAGGCACTTGCATTTGTTTCACCAAATGATGTCACCGACACATTTAATGCCCTGATGGCCTCTTTCGATAACGAAACAAATGAAAGAATAGCAGACTTTTTGGCCTATTTGGAGAGCACTTGACTCAGTACTATTACTTGAGGGAGATCAAGGTAACCCATGTTTGAGATTGAAATGTGGAGCTCCAGACAACCTGCCCCAAACCAATAATTCTCTGGAGCGCTGGCACCAAGCTTTCAACCAATGCATGGTGATTACACACCCATCAATTTGTAGACTAAATGAACAAGCCAGTAATGAAATTTTGACCAAGCAGGCTGCAATGGGATTGACCACAAGACAAAAGGTACAACCTCATTAATAACTGCCTGAAGACACTATTTGCCAACTATGCCAATGAAGATAGACTTGCATATCTGAGGGTGACTGCTCATAATTTGTGACTGGTATGATTTTAATTCTCATGATTCACTGCACTAAATTTCAATCATTAATTTACTACATTTCTATGGTTGTTTTAGAACATTTGTGTTGATGTGTTTGTAATAAACTACTTATATATTATTATATTATATTTCTTATTGTCAGCATAATGTCCGTCGGTATATTATCCACACAAGTAACACAAAACTTAAAAAACAAATTAAATTATTCCTTCTGGACAGTCTGTATTATAAACTTGCTTTCACAGCTTACTTATGAAATGGTATTCTTTTGCTTTGCTTTGCTTAAGATATCCAGCCAGTATTCATCATCGTGTTTTCTCTATTTTTTAATATGGGGAGATTTTAGAGCCAGATTTGGAGATTTTTTTACCATCTAAATATATTGGTAGCCTACTGATAAATATGGGGCAGTTAACATGTATCAAATGTGTAAAGGTTTTCAAGAACCAAGATCATTCTGAGGATAAATTTGTCACAAAAGCAGTGGGAAAGCCAAAGACCCATGCACAACTGTGCTGAACTATATACAGGTATTAAAACCTTTTTTATTTTTTTCATTTTTGTTTATATTATTATTTTAAAAAATGAACAATCTGCTTTTATGTTTATTCCACAATAAGTGTACAATAAATGTATTAAAAATCAGTTTCAGTATTTTGCATGAGCAATTTCTTGCAATGTGTAGACATATTCTTTTTGTAAAATTAGCTTTGGTCCTTTGATTCTAAACTGTCTATCAAGATGCTCCCTCCATGGTTGCTCAATAGGGTTCGCTGTAATCCATTCCAAATCTTCCAAGATGTAGTGCATATGCATACATTGTTATTCTATCCATCAATAAATGTAAGATCCAACTTACTTCCTACCAAATACCTGCTCAAATTATTGCTCCAAATCGACCATATTTGGCTCAAATGTAACACAAACCTGTCTCCAACAACTGTATGTCCAAAAGTGAACTAGTAAAAGTTTTAGACTTGTCGGTGAAGATTATGAATGGCACATACACAAAGAGCATGCCAATATACACATTGCACCTGTTGAGGCAATGGCCTTTATGTACACCTGTCACTAATGGTATTGTCTAACAATTTTCCAGTATACCCATTTTATGCAGGAACCATGCCATGGCAGTGATGTTGGTGCTGCAACAGCTGAAACAAAATGTTGGCAGTTGCTGCAATTCTGCTGAATGTAATACAAGCAGATTTGTGTTCAGTGATTACTTACACCTTCCTCTCTACACACATTTGGTCAAATCACAATATGTATGAATGGCAAAAACAGATGAGTAAATATCTTGGCTAACATGCATTTTTGGTAGCACATTTTATAGTGGTGATAATGTGGTTAGATAGATAAATCACAAAACTAACCCATTTCTTGAAGCTCTGTTTTGGAAAGGTATTCTTATTGTTATTATTATGGCAAAGACCTGCATACTCTGTCTGTGAATATGAATGAATGAATGAGACAGATAATAACCAAAACTGCTTATGATTTATAAAATTATCAAAGTATTAAAATTATACTGAGAAATCAGTTGAACAGTAGCAAAACAGCAATATCAGAAATGTGTGGCATCATAATTACATAGCAAAATTTCAAGCATGGTTAAAACATTTACAAATTAGTTATCTTGTTCCAAAAAATGTCTCTATTGTTGACAAATGTGTCCAACGTAGGAACCAATATCTAAAGTCCAAGAGAAGTTATGCACTTGATGCGTAGTAGCTCTGTGTAAGAAAGTTTGGATTTGATCATCACTAAAAGCAGTGGAAAAGAAAATGCCATCAAAATGTGAACTTTCCTGAACAATAATTGCTTGTGCATTATATTTGGTGTGCAATTTTATTGTACCGAATACTGAAAAAGTATCATAATATTCCTGGTATACATATGTATGAAGTCTTTTTTGGTGGGTGTTGCTACTGTACTGGAATTTTTCATCTAGTGATGTTTCAGCAATGTTTCCTGACACTGATTTAAGCATAGTCCTGGAAAATTGTTTGCTAGTGTTAGTTCCATCAGTAAGATTCAGCAAATGTTTTGAAAACTGCTACAGTAGTCAATCAGAGCTAATCATCTGCTCCATTGGCCAAGAGATTTTCAAGAGAGGAGGGAGAGCCAATGACCAGGTTTTCACTTACACCATGTATATCACCAATAAAGTATCAAAAGTACTCTATATGTAAAATTGGATCACTGTAGTTTCAAGCTACACAAATGTGATAAATATAGCTGAGGTATACATATGCACATTTGTATCAGATTAAGGAGAACAAAATTCAAATTTTAACAAAATCAGCAGCAGGACATTAAACAAAATAGAGATTTTCAAGCAAAGCCTAGTCAAGGATTAGTCAAAAAATTTCCATTTGGTTTGAAGTTATGCCTTTTTTTCAAATATATATTATAGGAGTCAAACCACCCTCTGGTCATTTAGATCTCTCACATGTCTGTTAATATTCTAAACTGTCAAAATACAGAAACAGATTAACTAAATTCGTCACACACCTTACCATTCTTTTAGTGATAAAATCTAGGTATATTTTCATTCTCTTTCTATAAAAAAAATCATTTACCAAGTGTCAATACTTGGCTTGGGTTGTTTAATTTGTTCAAAATTTAAGATTTGTTAGTATGTCCACAGAAACACTACTCTAATATTTTTTACCTTCAAATTGATACTCTCCAGCCAATTTTCTTATAAGTGAATCTCTCTTCTGAATATTCTCTTTATTTACCTGTTGAAAGAGAAGTTTTTATTTTTTGAACTTGTTATTAAGGATAATCAATTAGTAAAAAGCAACAAAGGTTTTAATAACTTTAAATTTAGTGCCAGTCAAACAACTTATTGTGAGTAAAATTTCATTTATTCAAGTCACCATCTCAATCTACAGACTAACACCAATGTGGAACCAGTCAGTATCATATACTGAAATATTGTCTTTGTTGAGCAACTACTGGTGAACAGAATTTCTCATAACATTCTCACACTGTCCACTAGTCTCTGATGTTCTGAGGCTTATGTGATCCCACCATGCACAAACTTTACATTAATCAAATTATTACTAATCATCTTTATGGGTTAACTCTCACTCAACTCGAACTGTGTCCATTTGCCAAATAAGTTCAACCTTCTGTGTACTGTTTTCATTAACAGCTCCTGCCAGTTGCCCATGGCAAGGTCTATCTCAGAGTTGTTTCTCCACTTTTCACACAATTCATACAGCACTAATCATCAATGCATGTGTCCATACAGATTCATCACACAATGATGAATCTCAATCAGTAAAATCTGCTCAGCTGTGAGATGTTCAAATTACTAATCTACTTAACATATGGATCAAGCATTTTAAACTGCTGTAATATGTTATCTCCAGGTGAATAAAAGAAATGAAACTTTCAGAATGGCAGCAGCATATAAAAAAAAAACATTTTGTGTATGATTTTATTACCATATCACTCAACATTTATCACAAAATAAATAGGTATTATTAGGTCGTTACAAAAGTTTTGTTGGTTTTTATATTATATTAATTTGGGGTTCATTTTTTGCATGCTTGAGGTTTATATAGATAAGTTATATATATTGTTTTGTAGCGTGTGCTTTGGCATACATTTGGCAAAGCCTACCTTCTTAAAAATCATACAATGGATATTTGTTTTGTGGTTCTGAGTAAAGCATGGATAGAAATAATTTTTGTGCCATTTTTCTTCACGAGTTCAAACTGGGTCAATAAGCTAGCAAGGCAACTAGTAACATTAAGCAAGCATGGGGCGAGGACACATTGAATGAGCACACAGTACATTGATGTTTTGCAAAGTTTCAATAGGGAGGTGTGAGCCTCAAAGATAAAGAATATAGCAGATGTCCTTCTAGCTGTGATGACTACCGTCTGAAAGCCTCGGTTGAAGCCGATCCAAGAAAAACAGTGTGAGAAATTGCTGGAGAGCTTGACGTAAGCCCTGAAACTGTTTCCAGCCAGGTGAAAAGGCTTGACAAGTGGGTGCCTCACGAGTTGAATGAACAACAACAAAATTGTTGACTGGAAATCTGCTCTTCACTTGTTATGAGAAACAAAATCCATCACAGCTGAAAGGTACTGTCATGAATTAAATGTTGTTCATCAGAAAATTTCCCATCGGCAGCTGGCATTGTTGAATCAGAGAGGCCCAATCCTGCTCCACGACAATGCTCATCCTCATACTGCATAAGTGACTTCAGAAAATGAACATGTTGAGGTACAAAATTCTCACTCACCCAGACTATTTACCAGACCTTTCTCTCAACTTTACAAGCAACTCGACAGCTTCCTTTGTATGAAATCCTCCAAACAAGCAGCAAATGAAACAGCCTTCCAACAGTTTATCAACTCCATTAATCCAGATTTTTTTCAAAATGTTATAAATGCGCTTGCACAAGTGCACTGATTATAATGAAACTTACTTTGATTAATAAACTTCACGTTCAGAAACGATACGAAGTCTCATTGTTGCAGTAAAAAGAAAAAAACCAACAAATCTTTTGTAACAATTTGATTAAAGCTTGACTTTGGTTGGAATGTCATGCATTTGTTTTGTTTCAATCTATTCAAATCATAAGCATTACCAATAACGACAAACCAAAAAAATGTGTATAATAAATGGAAAGACATGGATTGTTTTTGTGCTCTATCCTTAACACACAAATAAACAGAATATGACAGATGCAGATTTTAAATATTAAATCATGAATAATCCAGCCTGGAAAAATGTTAGGTTGGTTCATTGACAACTTAAAAGTGAAAACATTTCTGAATGAATACTGCCCATACTTGTCCTCAACAACTGTATAATGGAAGCGTCAAAGAGAAACCATTTATCCAATTCATCATTTTTATAATCGTCCTCTGGCAGCATTTGACAATTATTTAAGTAACAGTTTAAATCAACTGAGACAAACCTGATATAGATAAGTTATTAACAAGAAATATTTTAGTTCTGGAGTAAGTAAAGTCAATTAATTTCTCAGAATTCAGTGTTCCTGTCCCTAACGATTTTCCTTTCAATACTCATTAGTAAATTTACTTTTTTAAATTTTTTTTTAGAAGTGGGTATGACATATAGGGAAGGGTCTTAAATTGAGAAGCATCGATAGAGCTAAAGAAATTCAGGTAAAATCTAAAAGCTACCACATGGAGGCAGCAAACCAGAACAGGAACTTTGGGTATAGGTGAGACTCATTTTGGCTTCCTGTTCTAACTTGCCCAGATCTAGCAGCAGCTTGGATTCGGTTTTCTGCAAGTATTTTGCCTTACTGATCAGTGTCTCTTGCTTGAGCTCAAGCTGAAAAATGACGAGGTGAAAACTCATGAAACTATACTTATCTTTAGGTAAGAGAAAAAAATATTCAGAAAAAAAGAGAATAGTAGTTCTGTTGAAACAACAACATTCTGCTCAAACCTACAATCAAAGATACCACAGAGTCAGTTCTGCAAGTATAGGAAAGACCCTGTTTACATTTGAAGTATAGGACTATATTCTGTACTGCAAAGAAAAGATAAGAAAATCTAGAACAAGTTTATCCAAGACAGTTGAGTCTGCCCAGTTAAATTTGTTCACATTTGTGAAATCTAACAGACAAGTTTGAGATTAAGAAGCAGGTTGTTTCTTATTGCCCCTCAGAGCAGCAATGTGTCAATCAGGACCAGATACCCTATCTATGAAGAAACTAAAATAAATCACAACGGTAACAAACCTCGACCTGTAAGTCTTCCATCTCTGCTAACTTGCTCTGAAATTCATTCAACTTGCTTTGAAGTTTGTTGGTGGAACCTGCAATACAGAACAGAACATCAGCATAGCTTCTGAGGCAGCCTGACACAATCCTAACAGCATAAATAACATTGGCAGGTTTGCTAGAGAACAAAATTCATACTCTGCAAAGCCGTAATTCAAACTTCCCACAACCTCAACATACTTTTACTTTACAAACAGGAGTTATGTAGAATGGAAGAAAGTTATTAACTACGTAGCTTGCCATCTAGATGTCATATACACACCTCAAATATGTACATTTTGTCTCTAAATACATACATTTATGGCAGCTGCTAAACTAATATGGCAAGTAACTGAATTGTATCACTAGAACAAAATCTGAAATGAATTCCTTATCTGCAGTATATTTTCAGTGATAAAAGGAAAATGATTATTTTAAGTCAGCAGAGCAGGAAGCTTTAAACTCTCTTTAAACAAAACCTCAGCTAGTCTGTTTTTTTTTACAATATTTATACTGTTCCCGCTTCCGGTATTTGTTCAGGTGGAGACTACTAAATAGCTACTATCGCTACTAATGCCTAACCAATAACATCTCTTATTCAGCACATAATGTTACATGAACTGTCGGAGAAATTATTTATCATTATACAATCCTTATCAGAAATTTTAAAATTTCAATTGTGCCACAATGAAGACACCTCTGTCCATAAAGTATGCCTACCAGCGTATGTCTGGTAATTTTACTGAGGTCTTGTGACATTTTTCTAGTAAGGAGCTCATTACAAAACTTCCACAGGTAAAGAGCTTTGGATGCAATGTAGAGGGGTTTCTTTGAGTGGGGGGGACATTATTCAGGTTTTTAATCCAACCTCCAATCTATTTATCTCAATTTGTATAAATCAAAGCACATGAGCACCCAGTAACTACAAGTTTAGATCTCTCCACTAATGTACACAAAAACCAGACAGTACCCGAACAAATAGCAAACAAAACCACCAAAAAAATAGTCGATAAAAGCACAAGAAATAACCTGGAGAAAAAAAAACAAACAAAAAAGCTGAAGGTACCTTGAAATTCATTTTTAATATTTTTCTGAAGCTCTCAATTGCCTTTTCCAGCTGTTTATTTTCACCAGATAAGTTTTCTGAAAAGTAAATATAATAGTTTCTATTGCCACACTTTTTTTTTAAAGTTTATGTGGTTTGGAGAAATTTTTTGCCTGCAGTAGGTTAAAGCAAGTGTCCCATTTCACTTGTTAATACTAGTTTAGCTATAACATCATAGGGCAGGAGTCTTTATTTTTTGACACTGGCTGTATTTGGCTGGACTCTTAACAAGATGAGGTGGATAATGCATTGGTGTAATTACCCAAACCATTTGCCATTAAAAAAAAAAAAATATTTACTAGGTTTGGCCATCTGCTCACAAACCTTACGGGGAAGAGGAAAAGAGAAAGAAACTGCTTCTTGACAAAATAGTATTGCAGAAAATGTAAATCAAAAATTTAATTAATTAGATTTTTGATTACTTGATAGGATGAGTAGTTTTTTCCTTCTTATTTTGAAACAACAGTAATGAAAACCATTCATTTCTCAGACTGTTCTACAAAATTTTACTCAAAATTGATCAATCTAATTTTTGGTCTAAACCCTTCATATTTTATCTATATATTACTAAAACTCTGATCTTGTATGTTATGTATGTATGTATGTTCCTGAGACTCCGTCTAAATGGTGCAAGAAAGCGCTATAACTTTATGGTCACCTTACTTGCCATCCGACTGCAGTGGTGCAGTAGCAAGTTTCGTTTTAAATCAGGCAACGAATAATGGAATGTTAAGACTCTTGTAATTATTACTAGCAAACCGTAAATGTTTTGAATTTAGCGCTGTTTTTGTCCTAATTTATCAAGAAACGAGGAAGGCCGATCCTAATTGGTCAGAGCAGTGATGTAGAACACGGCTAGCAGTTATTTTGAATACAGCCTGAGTTCCTTTATCCTAATTTATATCCTGAAATTGATAACGAAGCCAGGCCAGGCAGATCCTAATATGGGCAACAGCAGTGACATATACTGAAATCGGAAACGAGGCTACTACAGCTGCTTAAGCAGCCCGCCAATTAAGATTTGGCAGTCATTTTGACTACCTCGTGGCGTCTGGTGGTTGTTTGTCTGGAGCATGAAGGTTCAGCAGTTAGGCGCCACATTACGATTTGGCAGTTATTTGGACCACAGTGTGAGGTGCCTGGAGGTTATAGTTGAGTGTGCAGCAACAAGGTTTATTAGACCTTTGTAATTATTACTAGCAACAACAGTGTGTTTTAATTTTGTGGTTGCCAAGAATGTTGTGATTAAACGCGGGCTTCATTAAACAATGACTCCTGATGTAAATGCTCAACTTTTCATAAAATTAAAGTTTGATCACTCGATAATATATAAAATTGTGTGGTTGTCCTTTTTGTCATCACCGCTGTCACAATGGGAACCCAACGGGTTCATAGGTCGTCTAGTATATATTAATTATACTGTACCCTAGTTTCAGGAAGAACACAACATTTTTTTTAATCTTTAGAAAAAGCAATGCATGAAATATCGAGTTTCCATTCAATGAAAGCAAATGAAAACTGAATCCATCTCGGGCTAGTTTCTGCTTGTGCAATCTGCACATTGCCACGTTTCCAGATGATATCTGTTAATAAACACCTGATATTTCATGCAGTGAACTCAAAGGTTTCTGAACAAATCAGATTTATAAAAGGAGGTTGGTTGAGTTTGATACAGCAAATCTTACCAATGTCATTTGTTAGTTTATTGAGCTTGGCTTGTATGGACAGGAGATTGTCAAGCTTTTCCTGAAAAGAAAAATTATACAGAAAAAATAGATACGGCAGACAATGTCAAATTATTGCTGCTACAAAATTTTTGGTCAGTGAAAAGTTCATGAGCTGACTCACCCAGGTAGGCTAAAAAGGGGGGCAAATGCTGCCAAAACTTTATTAAAATAGAAAAATCTTTATCTTTCCACAAGATCACTACAAACATGCCTATAAAATTACTTACTATTTAAATCTACATTTCAAAAATCAGTTTACCATCAAGTTCTCCAATAAAATGCAGTTCTATTCAGATCTTGTGATGTTGGAGTTATTCTCAGCTGAGAGGTCATGCCAGCTATTAATAACAAAACTATTGATAATGATAACCATCAAAATTAATTACTATATAACTTCTGGCAGCCAGTTTAGATTAGAACTCATATTTGTGCGAGTCCGAATATTACTGATTTGTATAAAACCCCTTTTCCTCAAAGGTAAAATCACATCTTTAAGTAGTTACACCCGCTTTAACAATAACTTGACATGGTCATTAGTCCACCAAATTCAATGAAACAACTGTGAGATTATAAACTACAAGAAATGCTGACAAAAGAGAAATTTTGAAGACAGAAAATAAAAGTTTGCTGAAACAATAAAATTAGATCCCTCAAGTGGTGATAAAAGCTCACATAAAAACACCGTAGATAAATTCTCATAACAATAAATTTTATTCAGTAATTTGAGAGGTAAATAAAATAAAAAGTTTAGGTTCAATTTTAATCTTGCTGTAAGGCCACCAAAGGTGTCTGTGGGAATGAATTTACTCAAAATAAGATATGCAGAATCTGCTCACAGTATGAGGGAAAGATAGCAGAGTCTAACTAGAGGCTTGGAAACTTACCTCAACTGGCCACAACTGTTCCTATGATTTTTTCCAATTCTTTATGTTTAGCTTGGTTGGCTTCTAGATTTTCTTTTAGCTGTAAAACAAACAACACAAATCACAGGAAATCATTTTTTTAAAATCAGATCAGTGTTTCTACAAAGTTAATTAA